>JAHBCN010000596.1:167438-219853 GCA_019359885.1 Listronotus oregonensis
AATAATACCTTAAACAAACACTTGCACAAATCACGTTTAAGTAACAGACACAGTTTTATGTAATAGTAACTATAGTAACTACAACAATAGCAGCAGCAGCAGTAGCACAAACAGATGTGTTGTTGATTATGTCATTCACTAAGCAAAATGCCTGCTTTTATTACAAACCATACAACCCCCACCATCAATAGTCAAGGTCAAGGTCGACCAAGGTCAAAGTCACCGTCAAGGTCAAGGGGCGGGGCTTGGGAAAGGAGTGGGGGTATGCACATCTGGCCATTCAAGGTTATATGACGTATCGCACACGTGGCCATTCAAGGTCAAGGTCAAGGGGCGGGGCTTGGGAAAGGAGTGGGGGGTGCATGGGAAGGAGTGGGGGGATACATTCTGTATATTTGCTCTCTACTATCTTTTCGTAGAAAAAGTAGGGATCGACCTTATTTTTATTATAACTCGCTCAATTTTAATGCTAGAAACTCTTTTCTTGTTTTTAAAAGAAAGGTCTTATCATGTACTTTAAAAAATACCTTATATGTTTTTCTTGAAAAATGCAAACTTTTCCCGCTATTTGACTTTCAATCTTTCAAATTTAACATTTGACGAACAAAAGCTAACAATTAACAAGCCGTAGCTCGGTCTGTATTGGTTGTAGAGAAATTATAAAAAATAACAATTTTTTCTAGTTTTTTTATAGGCTATAATTTTGCTTTTTAAAATTTTTTGATAAATTGCATATTTTTAGAGTTACTCGTGAAAACCCCATTAAAAACGTCGATTTTTTCGTCGAAAAACTTTTACTTTCAATCGCGAATAACTCGAAAAATATTAATTTACGAAAAAAATGTATGGGATATTTTTTACGTAAAATTATTTTCTTTATCGATTTCTGTTGTTAAAATGTAATAAAAAATTTCCACCCCCAAGATGGGGTGGCAACCACCCCCAGGATAAAAGCACACCTCGGCATGATATAAACTTTGATCCTTGGGCTATTCCCTACATTTAAGAAAATTTCAGGTAAATCCATGCAGGACAAAAAAATTCCTAGCCAAAATGCCTCATCTCCCGTGCTATTAGAGAATTATAATACATCAAGTAAGAAAATTTAATTTGACAAAAAAAATAATTAGTAGCATAAGACAATTTTGGCTAATTTCTAAGTTAGACGAGACCAGGCCTTTGTAAAAAACAAGACTTGCTGGATGTTCGAGATCGTTATACATTTTTTTGAAATCCTTTGAAAAAATGTATATAACAATAATCAAGATTTGGTTTCTCTCAAAAAGGTCCAACACATTTGTAAAATTGGCAAGATAAGTAAAAAAAAAATAAAAACGCATTTTTTTTATTTTAATCAATTATTATGTTGTAAGTATTTGTCGCCGAAAAAAATGCAGAAAAAAAAGTTTAACAAATAAATTTTCTAAATGATAGAATAAGTTAAATATCGAAAAATGTTTTACACTTGTTCTAAAATAGCTATAAACAAAATAACATAAAAAAACACAGTTTTTTTAATGTATTTTTCTGAGGACTCCATATTCGGGCAGAAAAAAAATCACAAGATGAAACCTGCACAATACCTTTTCAATCTAATTTGATTTGAAAAAATAGAAAATTTTAAGAATTAAATTAAGTATATAGGGTCTAGAACAGTGGTTCCCAAACTGGGGGGCGAGCCCCCCCGGGGAGGCGCAAAGCAACATTAAGGGGGGCGCGAGAGCTTAGAAAAATTATTACAAATTTTTATCTTTAAAATAACAAAAAATCAGTTTAAATAAAAAAAGAAGACATATACGGAAACATCGTCTGAGGCTCAAACTCCAATTTTTCTTCTCATTTTTGAAATTGGCTTTATTAATGGAGATTAGTGACGACACTGCTTAAAACGACTCAGTGGCGAAAAATGACTTTGACTATCCTTTAATCGCGGAAACGGCTTTGAAATTTTACAACCCACTTGTGTGAAAAAGGATTTTCTATTTTAATGGAAATTAAATCCCGGCTTGATGTTGCTAGTGACCTGTGGTCAAAAATGGTCAAAGCCTAAATGATGCACATACTTTTAGTTGTAAACATATTAAATTCGGTTTTTAAATGTTTAATTTACATAAAAGCAAAAACAGCAACTCAAAAATCACAAACAATAGCGCAACAGGTATATGACACGTAACCTATACCTGTCAAGAGTTAGGTATAGGACCATATAGGATTAAAATAAAAAAAAATTACACCCCGAATTAAATTTGCTGTCATAAAAAAACATTACAAAGGTTCTTCATCACCTAAATTAATAAAATCGTTTTTCGTTTTTGATTCACTGCTTAAGTTCTAATATAAAGAAAACTTAAAAATTCGCGTATTTAATTTCAAACTTGGGCGCTAATTAGTAAAGAACAATCTTAACAAACAAACACCTGTTTTAACACGATTAAAAAAGCTTTGCCAGCGTTGCTCCGTGCCGCCTCACCGCGTCGTCCGCTCACAAGTTGTGCGGGTGCGCGTGGCGTGTGTCCCGATAGTTACATACTTTGATAAAAGGTCATCATAGCAATTCATGGTTGCCAGGCTTTAAAAAATATATTTAAAGTTTTGACCAGTGGTTTTAACCAGTTTTGGACAGTTAAAACCAATTTTGACCACTGCCCCGGTCAAAAGCGAAAGAAAAAAGTGATTTTTGCCAACCCTGTTTTATAGTAAAAGAAATGTTTTTGTATAGTTGGGGGAAGTGGGGGGCGCGACCATTTCTTAATTTTAAAAAGGAGGCGCCATAGAAAAAAGTTTGGGAACCACTGGTCTAGAATATTAAACCTAGATCTATGACTTCTTTTTTACATCTACTAAAGATCACAAGCTTTTAAACTTTTTTTTAAATAAAATTGATTTATTTGGGCTACTTGGAAATTCTTTAAAGTTAGATGTATGTTT
The DNA here is from genome assembly GCA_019359885.1 of Listronotus oregonensis. Lineage (NCBI taxonomy): Eukaryota > Metazoa > Arthropoda > Insecta > Coleoptera > Curculionidae > Listronotus > Listronotus oregonensis. Next base: position 170,367 of record JAHBCN010000596.1, read on the forward strand.
TGGTAAATCTCTTGATATACTTAAGAAGGGTGTCATTTACTTCTTATACGCCTTAAAATATTTCTGACATTTGTTTTATTTTTGACAAATGTTATGTTTGTCATAAGCTGTAGATTTAAAAAAAGTATATCACGCCCAACCAGTTAACTTTGTCACTTAAATGATTTATAACAAAATATTGATTTTTTAAAAATTTTGATCTAATTAAACCCTCATAGGATAAAGGGTTGAATTAAATTTACATTTTTCTGTGAGTAACGCTTTTGTCTTTTTTTTAACCCGAAATTTATGTCTTAACAGATAAAACTCCAATTATCTTCAAACAATAAACTATTAATTACAATAATTGATTTTTTATGGACACTAAAAATATTTTTAAAATTTCATAACTTTTTAGAAATATATATTTTAAAAATGTCCTAATAATAAGCACCAAAGAAAATTGCCAGATAAAGATTAATCATCTTATTATTTTTGTTCTTTAACTAATCAAGTTTTTCCCTTTTCCTTTAATTTAACACAATTTAATACTCAATTTCCCAACAATATTTTGTCCCTTTAGGCACAATGATTCTCTTTAATTTCTTTTAGATCTGACGTTAAAAGCAGCATTAGTTGCGGGTCTAAAAAGGTTTTGGTGCTTCTAACATAAAAACTGTACGTTTAGCTGTTCTTGAGAGAGTTTTTGGAAATGGTTTTCTTTATACCTAATATTTTCTGTCAAATAAAAATGATGTTTGAAATATTTTAGATATCTTTTTTTAAACAAAATAATATATTTTAACTACGACCTGCAAGATTAGTGATTATTATGTAACTCATTTAAGCATATTTGCGTTGCATAATGAGTTTATTACCGCACTAGTGCGGTAAATGCTTATTAAATAACGCATGTTGACAAAAACGGTGTTTAGACACATTTATTTACACCAGAGACAACCTTAGGCATATTCTGAATTGTAGCAGATTGAAAGTTCCGCACCCAAGATTTTTTTTCAACACTTTTTTTGTTCCTCCTAGAGGTATCAATATAGCCTTCAGCCACGCTGTTGCTTCTCCATCCAACATGGCGTTTAACAGTAAATAGGTCTGCTCCAGAATCTGCCAACAGAGATGTGGATAAACGACGAAAACTGTGTCCGGTATATAATTCTGGATGTGGCAAATTTTAAAAAGTATCTATAGCTTTCGGCATGCTGCCAAACGTTTTGATACCAACGGGCTGCTGTATGCAAATGCCTTTTCTGTAACCTATCAAAAATCTCGTGTGATCCGTGAGTGTTGGACACTGCGATTTGTATTTTCGGATAATCTGAGCCATGTCGACTCCTTGAAATCCTCCAGATGTCACGAAAAAATTATCTGGAAATTTTTGTTTTTGTGTTTGAAATTTCAATATGGAAAACCTTTCCTTTATCTTTGACATTTTCGCATAATAATTGGGCAATCTTCTGTTTTTTGCAAGCCCCAGCAATGCCAATGATTAGCCCATCCTGTAACAAAGCAAAATAAACTTAAGTATAGTACGCTTAAAGTCACTACAACTTTAAACTCGTCTTTTTTGCATATATTTTTTGAGAATATAAAAACTCTAGATTCTTACCTTAACAGGCAAAAATTTACCATCATCGTCTATGGCAAGGAACTGGGCAATTTCTCCTTTTGACAATGTCTTGCTCTTCTTCGGTTTATATCATTCGCTTTTGTGTTTTGGGAGTGCTTGTAACTTTGCGAACTTGCTTATATCTAATTTTTTTTTTGTAGCGATGACTGCTCTGAGCATTGAGTAAAGAAGCCCTAGGCTGGAGCAACTGATTTCGTCGACATCGTCTCAAAATAAGCCGGGACCTATTTATTTGAAACATATTTTTTATTTATTTATTTTTTTTTTGAACACCAATTAACAATTTTTTGCTACACTCGTCCATTTTTTTTATTTTGATGACAACAACAAAGAGACTGCAATTTGCACCGTCTCTTCTATGTCGGAGGGAAGGGAATAATCAGACATCCTACTTATTTTTGGTTGAAATATCGCCAACAAATAATTTGTTTATTAAACATTACACAAACGGCCTTGTCGACACAGCAATTAAATTAATAACTAGTTTAATTTTTTTTGGACCCATAACAGGTACAGGTACAGGTACAAGTATACCTTGTGTCACTGCATGATGTAAACAAATTTAAAATTAAAAATATTATGTTTTTACTAATACCTGCGGTCGTAGAAAACATTTTGTATATTACTCGTGCGGTATCAGTTCATTACAATACTCGTGTGATTACTCCAACTCGGTCTACGACCTCGTCGAGGCAATATTTAACACCCGTTATTGTAATGAAGCTCATACCGCACTTATTTATTATACATAAATAACTATTATATACTTAAACATTGGTTAGTTTTTCATAAATATTACCCAAAATATTTTCCAAATTATAATAACAAAAATGGCATTTGTCAAAGCCGTTTCCTTAAATAAACTTTTTTTATACACGTAGGCCATAACTTAAGAACATAAAGATGCATAGTAAACTAAAGAAAAACTAAAATTGATTTATTTTACAAATATATCACCTAAATTTAATGTAACAAACATATTGTTTTTTTGTTAATTTATAAAGTATTTATTAAAATAATTCCAGTCAGTGTAAAAACTTTTTTATTTGGTAATGACTAACTTTTAAAAAATAAATTACCAAAAGCGTCCTAGACCAAATTAATTTATTGTAGAAAGATTTAGTTCAGAGTTTGTCTTCCTAATTATATTTAAAAAAAAGCTATTGCCCTGCTTAATAAATATAATTTAGACTTGCCGAAAACATATTTTTTGGCCTCTTTATTAAATGCAATTACTTTGAATTATACAACTTTGCATTGTGCTTTGCACACTAAATCCAATAAAGATTTATTAACCCTTTTATCTTAAATATTTAATTAAGATTTAAATAAGATTTATCAAAAAATGTATTTCTTACTATAAATAAAAGGTAGTTACATAGAACTAAAAAAGTAAATTACTGGTTTTTAACCGAATTCATAAGTTATTGACTATGTTAAAAAAATATGGGTAAAAGGAATTTTAACGTTAAAAGGGTTTAATTGTTTCACAGGTAATGTCGGTCCAACTGTTGTAAAACTCCACTAGACCACGACTTTAGCAGCATAGATACTTTTTTATTAAGTTGAAAAATGTGCTGTTCAAACTTCTACTTATCATCGATGTGTAGACTCAAAAATGTATTTACTCAGTTGCAAAATTTGATCTGAAAACACACAAACATTGAAAGTTAAATAAAAGCTTGTAAAAAAGATATTTACAGTAAGTATTGGAAAAAAATATGATTATTTGACACTTTTCTTCTTCTTCTTCAAGTGCCTTGTCCTCCTAAAACATTGGCGATCAGTCGCATGATCTTCACTTTTTTCACAGCCGAGATAAAGAGTGTCGTGGTGTTTACTCCATACAGTTGGCGAAGATTATTGAGCCAAGATGTTCTTCGGCGACCAGGACCACGCATTCCCTCTATTTTTTCTTGAATAATAATGTGGAGCAATTCATATTTCGGATTTCTCATTACGTGGACAAAAGACTTTAGCTTTCTTTTTTTTATGGTATTAAGTACATCTTTTTGTTTATTCATACGATGTAGAACCGCTTCATTCGTCACCCTGTCCATCCACGATGTCCTCAGCATTCTTCGGTATGTCCGCATTTCGAAAGCCTCAATTCTTTTGCACATTGTTTCAGTAAGGGTCCATGCTTCCATTTCATAAAACAATATGCCAAAGACATAGCAACCTAATAGGCGTATTCTTAAGGGAATTCTTAGAGCTCTGTTGGTAAGCACTTTTTAAATTTTGTACTATTGTACTCTCTCCACTATTTTTCCATTTATGCTTATATTTGTTAAGTTGTCGGCTATATTTTTGTTTTTGCTGAAAACTATCCATTTGTTCTTCTTTATATTGAATCGTAGACCCATTTGTTTGCTGTAAATCATCTTTATCTTTTGCTAGTAAGACCGTGTCGTTGTGACACTTTTCCAATGTACATAATTTTCTTTCTTAATTATTATAACAAATCTCAATACTGAGGGTTAAATTTTAAACACATTGTATATAGCCTAGCCATACTATAGCTAAAACTTTTTCTGGATAAAAATCTAATGCGCCCTATTCTAGGGGAAAATGGATTATAACAATTTACGATTGTAATAACAATGGCTTCGTTAAAAGCTCGGTGAAAATGTAAGCCAAAAATATTGCCAATTTCAGCGTCGATTACGACACCGATACGGATGCCAACTTGTTTGTGAAATGGTTTAGCGAAAATGTTATTGTCGTAGTGGGAAATACTATGGGTCACATTAGAAAATATTAAAAGCTGCCTAAGGGCCTTATTGTTTTTAAGCTTTTGTATGAAAAAGTTTTTTAAAACATATTTAAAAAATAAATCCATTAATTGCTGTCTCAGTTTTAATTTAAATCTGGTTTTATGGATAAATATGAAAAATAATTTGAGAGTGTCACGGGTGTCAATGGAGGTATTACAAACAGTTTTAGTATAGCAACAAATTTCTTAATCACTATAATAGTTACTTATAATATAAATGCTAAAAGTGAAATTTTATTTTGTGAGAAGGGAAGTTTGGAACACGATGCCAAAGGCCAAGTGTTCTATGCCTTCGAACAAAATAAAATCACGTATATCATACACTATTTTTCTACAAACACCATTGAAAGTCCAAATTAATGATTTTTTATTATTCCTACCTGAAAGTACTACATTTTAAACTGTGTGTAAAACCCAGTATGACATTTTTAGAACAGCGCTCGTAATTTTTTTTCCGATCCCTTTTTCCGTGCGCTTATACAAAAATCCATCCGTGGAAACTGTTCATAACAACGATTTATTTATTAATAACATATTTTATTTTCTCTCAGTGAAATTTATGCCATTTTTAAACAATAAATTCAGACTTGGACGAAAATACGGATATTTCCGATATTATATTACAACAAGCGGCAGAAGTGAGTGCAGATTAATTACCATTAAAATCCAGGTTGAGATATGAACATGAATATTATCACATTTTTACCGAATGGCGGACTCAGAAAAGAATCAAAATTGTGAGTGACGATATTCTCTTAGTTTGTTTTTCTGAAAAAGCAAAATCTATGGAGTCATCCACCTTATGGAGTCGATTTTCCATGTTAAAGAGTTGTTTGGCAATAAAAGAAAATACTCACAACCAATATCCAAAAACTATCGCTTTTTTGAAACGACAAGCTGTAGGATATGTACCAAAGAAATTCAATTTTCTTACATTAGAACAAGTAACCAATTTTAATGTGAAGCTTCAGATGGACAATATCTACTAGCAAAAGTAATTTTAGTGTTTGGCATCTTCGGCGCATGCCGCAGAAATGATTTAATAAATTTGAGCTTAGACGATGTGGAAGATAATGGGCGTTTCCTTGTCGTGTTCTTACAAGATGGAATAACTTACAGGTCAAGAAGTTTTACCATTACCAATGAAAATTGCAAATTCAATCCCTGTACACTTTACCGTAAATACGCAGATCTCCGCCCTAAAAATTTGGAGAGTAGAAGATTATTGGTTGCATACCGAAACCAAAGATGTTACGCTCAAAATGTTGTGCCATACTATCAGTGGTATTCCAAAACTTGTTGCAAAATACTTAAAACTAAAAAATCACGAAGAATATACCGGACATGGGCTAAGGCTTTCTTCGGTTACCATGTTGGTAGAAAGCGGCAGTGATTTGCTCACTTTGAAAAGACACGGAGGATGGCTTTCTTCCAATGTAGCAGAAGGATATATAGAGGAGTCCATACAAAGAAAAATTGAAGTATCCAAAAAGTTGTTTAGGCCTTGTAACTTGGAAATTACAAAATCTGTAAAATCGTAGACATACACGAACACTCCGCTTCCACATCTTTTATTTAACAAAAAGAAATACAAAAGCTTCAACAATAATACGAATTGTACAATAAATATAACCATTAATCATAACGGTTCCGTCCAAAATTAATTTTCTTAGATTAAATTAGCTTGTATTTTTTTTGTTAATTTTAAAATAAAAATAAATAATCGCAATTTTCTTAAATCATTTTTTGCGATGTTTTTTTTTTATGTTGTTTTCAGGTACCTAAGTATAATAAAAAATATCGTTCATTACACGTCCAGAAATGGATTTTTCCGTTCTTGCATGACTTCCCCTGTTCGGCTGCGCCTCACACGAGAATTTGTCACGCGCGCACGGAAAAATCGTCATTTCCATACTGGTAATAAAATATATTATTTTTAATCTAATTTATCTATAAAAGAAGTGGCAAAGGTAAAAAAATAGAATTTGTTGATTTGTCTTTGTTGACAAGTAACGTCAAATAATCGCGAATTCCTGATCGACGAAAAGTGATCAAGAAAATGAATTTCTCCCGGTGGAAATCAAAGAAGGAAAGTATTATTGCCTAGTAAGTCAAAGCAACAAAATGAATTTACATACGATCGTTTCTTAAAATAATGGTATCAGAAAAATGTCAGTGGCAAGAATGCCAGTGAAAAAGTGCTCCTTGCGTACTTTGAGAAAGTCCAAAATATGCAAATCGTCTACGCTCTGGTCAAATTACTCCATGTTAAAGGCGATAATGAACATAAATAATCATTACATAAACAGATAAAACAAGCTAGTTGCCTTTTTAAAGCGAAAGGGTGAAGGATATCGACGGAAAAAGTCTAAAATATTGATAAGAGAGCAAATCGACAAATTTCTCGCAGAAGCCCCGAATAAAATATATCTTATGCAAAAAGTAGCCGCAATTTTCGGTATTCTAGAGCCTGTCATCGAGAAGAGCTGTGTGTTTGATATTAAATAACATCGAATATTTGGGAACTTCACTAATTGTGCATATACCAGATACAAAAACTAATGTACAACGAACCATAATAATTAGTGGTACATTGTATTTAAACAATTATAAAGAGTACAGTGACGGCCAATAAATCTTGAGCAAAAAATTTGTCAAATTTTGACTTTTTTGCCAATTTTTGTAACTCGCTCTCTTTTGCCTTGTTTTACTTTTAATTACTATAAATAAAGCAAAAGGTAAAATAATATATTTATATTTTATAAAATCTACCAAATTATTAACAATTTAATAAATTCAAACAAACTTAAATATCCTTCCAAACAAATTTAATATTTTATTGCGTCCCCGTTTTTTCTAAGACAGAGTTTAGCCTTTCAGGCATTGAATAGACCAAAGCCCGGGCGTAGTCTGGATTTCTTCGTAACTCATTCCACTAAAATTTTTTCTATTTTTTTTTCTAATAAGCCCCATTTTTGATAACATTTAACGACTACGAGCGGGCCATGGTAAAACTCTGATACGCTGCTCTTCCAACCATTTATCGACTTTCCGGGCCGTATAAACAGGACACTTATCTTGCTGAAAGATAAAAATTCTGTCTTGAAATCGATCCAGTACAAAAGAAGCATGATATTATGTAGTAAATCTATATTTACCTCCGCATTGAACCTTCCTTCGATAAAATAACATACACCAAGTCCTTGTGCACTCAGCCACCCCCAAAAATTTACCCAAAATCTCCCACTACTTCGTCTTTTTGAGTATATTTTTCATTAAATCGTGTTCCTTGAGGCCTGTATACCTTAAGTTTTCCATTGTAGCACTACTGAAACACTTTTTCATTGGTGAATTCCGATTAAAAAATCGGATGTTTCAAGTAAAATTGTTGAGCAAATCCAATGCGTTGTTCTTTATTTGCATTTGTTAAAACTGGTTGTAAGGCTGCCGGGTGGCAGCGCAATTCGAATATTTGCCTTATTCTTCGCCGTGCCGTTCTAACCGATCCTGGGTCATTGCTTTCCGTTTTTGCTGTAACTACAGATTTAAATGGTTGGTTTCTCAAAACATTAACTAAATTATTGTCTTGTTCTTGATTTGATATTTTGGGGCGACCACTTCCAGCTCTTCTCTTAAAGGAGTGTGTTTTCTGCCATTTTTTTTAACAAAATTAATAGTACTCTTTGGGATGTTAAGCTCTTCCTCCACATCGCTTTCTGGGCAACCTCTCCGCTCAATATAATGAATAACTAATACTTGTTGATCCAAAGTTAATTTAGGCATTTAAAAAATATTTTTAGACACTGACAACGGACACCTGTTTCTTTATTAGGTTTTTCAACAGGTATTTATATTCAGTAGAAGGTGACATAAGCCTATTAACGAAAGGGTAAAAGAATTGCTCAAGATTTAACGGCCGTTTCTGTACTTCTTACTTTTGTCCAGTAAATATTATTTATTCAAGAGTTTTTATAAGATGCTTAAAGAATAAATGTGCCATAACTCCAGTTGGAATCAACACATTTGGTAAAATGCCTGCCTAAATGGCTAAATTTTTAAATTTGCCTGATGCCCATCTTTACACTGGACATTGCTTCCGACGTTCCTGAGCTGGTTTGTTGGCAGACTCTGGCGCTAATCTTACTACAATTAAGACACACAGTGGATGGAAGTCCAGTACAGTAGCAGAGGGTTATATAGAAGACTCGCTCCAAGGGAAAAAGAAAATTGCTGATCAAATTTGGTCCAAAACTTTGGTGGAAGACATTGCTTCCTGCCCGGGTACATACCCAACCAAAGTAAATTGTGTAACAACCACCTATGAGATTGGCCATGGAGTTTCTTATTCTAATTGTATGTTTAGTACTTTTAATTAAATAAATAGTTTATTTTGATCCTAGTATTACTGGACAAATTTTAATTTAACTTAATCGATTGTAAATGTAACTTAAGTGTAGTGCAAGAACTCTTATAACTAACTTCACGCATTTGAGAAAAGACTCGTTCTATTTGTTGCCCGACCACAGCATCAGTAGCATGTTCAAGCTTCAACGAAAAATTTCAGTTTTTAAAGTGAATTATGTAAATTAAATATGCAATATAGAGTTATTACAGTCCACTCTATCGTTTTAATATTGTAAGAACCAGTGTTCAGCCGTTGCATGGCATTTTTTGGGCCTTCTCACCGATGTTTTGATGGTTATGGTGCCGACAAAGAAGACACATTTCAACAAAAAGTGAGTCCGTTTCATGCTATTATCCTTATGTTTCATTAAGATTGCATTGATTTTCACAAGATAAGGTTTATGTTGCATTTATTCAGTCATAATATTGATGTTCATATTATTAATTTCAGATATTTTCAATAATGTTTTTTAAACTATGGGCGCCTAGCGCCACCTGTTGCGTAACTTTCAAATTATGTTATGTACCTAATTTCGATTCTCATATACAGGGAGTATTAGGTGTAGATTTTCTTTCTAAATATTCAGCAATAATTAATTACGAAACATTTTCAATTTCTTTAAAAAATAAGAATGGGATACAAAATGTAGTGCCACTACAATCTAAATATAAATTATTATATTTAAATTCCCCGAGATGCAAAAATAATTAAATATTGTTACACGGATGAAGAGATGAGTGCGTTGTGATGAATGATTTAATATGTGAAGGAGTAATTGTAGCAAGTACCTTGGAAAAACCAGAAAATAACGAAATTCCGGTACGAATAATAAAATGTAAACGAACGAGAAATTAGGGAAAAATTTTCAGCCAAGCTAAATAAACTAACAGATTACGATGTGTGCAAGTTTGAAAAAAGTGAGATATCGGCCCAAAAAGAGTAAAAAAAAGTGCTTAATCTGATACAGACACCTTCAGCAAATATCGAAGAAAGTAACTCAATCCATAGCATTTGGGGTTTTAATTGCAGACATTTTTCACTTAGATGAAGACCCCTAACAGTAACCAATGCCTATAAACCAAAAAAATAAGTAAAAGAAGATGCACAACCTCTATATCCAAGCCATACAGATTACCACATACAAAGAGGAGATACATAAACAAATCGGCGAAATGTTACAGGCATCATTGAGGAAACAAGGTGGGGATGGTCTTCACCCTTGCTAATTGTGCCAAAAAAAGCAGATAGTAATGGTGTTAAGTCACATAGGGTAGTGATTGACTACAGGATGCTCAATAAAAGTTAAGGGATGACGAAAGTTTCCATTGCCAAACATTACTAAAATTTTGGACTCCTTGTCCGGAGCAATATATTTTCTCATTAGACTTCCCGGAGGATACTACCGGTAGAATTACATCTAAAAGCCGACCGTGCACAGCATTTATGACAGGGGGGGGCAATTCCAGATGAAAAGATTGCCTATGGGTCTAAAAATTACCCCAAAAATTAATTCTCAGGCTCATGACAGTGACAATGGCTGGATTAAACTATGAATCATGTTTTGTCTACTTAGACGATCTAATTGTCTTTGGTAACTCTTTACAAAATCATAACAGGAATTTGCAAAAAATTTTTCAGAACTCAGGAAAGCAAACTTAAAGCTTAACCCCGAGAAAATGCAATTCTTAAAGAAGGAAATTCTCTATCTAGGACATATCATATCGGCAGATGGTGTTTCACCAGCCCCAAAAAAAATTCGAGCTATGGTCGATTACCCAGTTCAAAAACTACGGAGGAGGTAAAGCGATTTGTCGCATTTGCTAATTACTATAGGAAGTTCATTAGGAATTTTGCAGAAATAGCCCAACCTTAAATAGTCTGAGTCGTAAAGGAAAAAAAACTTTTCAGTGGACAGACGGGTGTAAACATGCATTCGAAACACTAAGGCAGGCGTTGGCAAAGCCTCCTTGTTACAATATCCAGATTTTTCAGAAGAAAACGAGTTTTTCTCAGAACAGATGTAGCGGATACGCATTAGGTGCGGTTTTGTCAAATTCAAATGACAGACCGGTCGCCTTTGCTTCCAGAACATTAAATAAAGGGGAAAAGGGTTTATGCAGATAGAGAAATCTCGGATAACATGGGCAGTAAAGCATTTCAGGCCATATCTCTATCCAGAAAGTTTAAAATTTTAACCGACCATCGTCCGTTAATTTATTTATTTAATTTGACAAATCCGTCAAGCAGGTTAACGAAATTTAGGTTAATATTAGAAGAGTACGATTTTACGGGCATTATGTCAAAGGTTCAGAAAATGTGACAGCAGACGCACTATCCGTATAGTCATAGAATCTAAAGACTTAAAAGGAATGAATGAAAAAAAAATGTGAGAAAAGTGAATGTGTTAACTAGAGCTCAAGTTAGAGATAGAGCGGGGTTTTGTCAAAACCAGAACTAACCACAACCGTGGAGACAAAAGACGTACAGACCGGAGGCGATAGGCGATCACCTGTTGTAGCCGAGGTTTTAAAACGTCCCAATGACACGATTGAATTTAAATAGTGTCTAAAACAGAGTTTTCCCAAAAATTAAAAAATTGCAATTTTACCAGTACTGTGATAATTTTATTTACAATGTGAATTCACAAACTATGTATTTTTACCAGAACGTTTGATCAGCGTATGACTTGGGGGACATCGTTGAGACATCTGGACAAATGGTCATAGAAAATAATATTCCGGAAATATATATATTAAAAAATGCACAAAGTGCAGAAATTTTAAATTTACTAAGTAAATGTAAATCGCATATGTTAGAACTGACTATAAAAATAAATATAGTTCGGGATGCGGAACGTATAACAGATAAAAATTAAGACATATAATCTTAAATGATTTTCACACGTTACCAACAGGTGGTCATGCGGGTGTACAACGCATTACAACAATATAAAAGGAACGATATTTTTGGGCAGGTCTCAAAGGAGACTAACCACTTTGTCAAAAACTGTGATAATTGCCAAGGTATAAGCATTCAAATCCGGGAAAGGGACCAATGGTAATAACAAGTACGGCTAAATCAGCATTCCCAAAAGGTTGTACTTGACCTTGGCCCTCTACCTGAGGATAGCCAAAATAAAAAAAAACATTTTGACGCTTCAGTTTCGACTTAACAAAGTTTGTGGAAGGATTAATAAGGTGGAAGCTAAAACAGTAACAAAGGCATTCGTAGAAAATTTTATACTACGATATGGGATACCTTTGAAATCCTAACGGACCAAGGTTTGGAAGTTATGTCTAGCACGTTTAAGGAAGCTTGTAAACTATTAGGGATCAACAGTTAAATTCTACAGCATACCATCATGAAACGCTTGGAGGTCTGGAAAACTCCATAAACATTTGGGTGCGTATTTGCGTATGCAATTTTTAAAAAATAAAGAAAGAAATTGGGCGACTGGGTATGGGTGGTGTTTTTCATATAACAACACGGTAAACACCTCAACACGCTATACACCATACGAGCTTGTATTTGGTAAAAAAGCAAAATCCGTCAAACCTTACTAATCAAATCGCCCCCTATTTATAATTTTGAGGATTACCCATTTGAGTTAAAATTTAGATTGCAGACTGCGTGGAATGACGCAAAAATAACTTAATTGTTTCAAAAACTAAGCGCGTAAACTCCAATAAAAGATGCAATAGCTATAATTATAAAATCGGAGACATGGTCTAATAGAAAACAAAAATGAAAGAAAATAAATTAGCACCTTTGTTTAAAGGTCCATTTAAAATTTTAGATATTAAGAATACCAATGGTTTTAAATGTAAATAATAAGCCTAAGGTAGTACATAAAAATATTATTAATTTTTTTTAAGTTTTAAATTGTACATAGTATATAAGATAGTAGAATGAAAAAAAAGTTCAGAAAACTTTTTTTTTTTCAGTTTTTTACGGGAAGGTGTAATGGATTCATGACAAAGGCAAAGGGAAAATCTTAGTACTTGTTGGTCATCAGTCTATTGCACGTATCAAGCCATTGACCGTGAGTTAATAAGAGATATTTTATGTTATGTTATTATTTAATATTAGTTTATATAACAAGACTGATATATTATTGTAAACTGTGTATTTTAATTGATGTTTGTTTAATGTTTAAATATGTATATAATAATTGATTTATACAGTAAGATGAGATACCATTAGATACGATTAGATATATTTAGATCAGTAAGATAAGTTTTATACCATTTTTTATATATTTATATTAAAGTATGTTTTTATAAAAAAGTCTCTTGTTTGACTTCTTGACGTGTCCAGATACTACGAACCAAGTGCAAACAAGTACCACATGGCGACCCTTCCATGAGAAGTACACCACAAAACATATTGCATTGCCAAGTTAATGTTTGTAACGAAAAGTTAAATACTTAAATGACGATCATGAAATAAAATTTGCAAGCACAAAAAAAGCTCAATCTCGTCAGTATTGTCAGAGTCCGAACTAAAGTCAGAGATATTGTCTTCGTCGTCGTCTTTGCGTTAGTCGTAATTACAAGTGGCGGAATATCAGAGCATCACACTCATTGCCTCCCAAGCCGCTTGTTTACCTTTTCTGAATATTTTTTGCCATTGATCTTAGAAATTTCGTTTATAACCCTTTCCCATGTAGCCGAACTTCTGAAGGTGACCCCTTAAGATTGGAAATATATTGATCGTATTTTCGTTTACATTCCGACCATACCATTTCAATTGCATTAAACTGGCAATGGGTTTGGGGGCAGTCACAAAAAAATTTTTTGTCCCAAGGTTTAACAAATTTATCAAGGGAGTATTTTTTTCATTAGGAAGTTTTTTCGCGCAATATTCCATATTTGATCTTTCATGGCCTTTTTTTGGAAAGTTAATGTTCTCTTTATTCAACCATTCGATCAGTCTCTGCTTTGTCCAAGATTTTCTCAGGTTTCTTCTAATAAACCAGAATGGTAACTTGCTTCCATGATTATTAATGACTTTGGTGGAAGATTCCCGGGAAACCCGCTGAGTTTTAAACCAGTTTTCGAAGTTTTTTCCCGTTCATATTGTTATGATAATCCCCGTCTTTAATCCTTTTTTAAAAATTAGATCCGCGCCCTTGATGAAGCCATCTTTGGTTCCGGCTGGACCACAATATAACGTTGACCTTAAAAATATAAATTAACTTAATTTTTTTTTTAAACATCAGAAATAGGTAATGTTCCATGCCCCATAGTACTTACCCGTCAAAAATTCCTCATAAAAACCCAACCTTTAAATTTTTTTTAACCCAAAAAAAATTTAAAAAAATTTTTGGATTGTTTGGGAGAAATGGGAGGTACGCCACGTGAGAATGTCTCCCAGAAATTCACTGCGAAGCAATATTATGAGCTTCAAAAACTGTAATAATCCTTAAATACGTCAAATTAATATTTTGCATTCCTATGCTATATATTGCTGCACTGAAATTATTCCTAACCATCCGCCAGAGTCCCATCGCCTGACGATTCCTAGCCGTTTGCGTTTTTACTTGCAAAGGCGTTTTTAACCAAAACAAGTCTAACCTAACTAAACCTAATCAACCTAGCTAACCTAATTCACCTAATTTAACTAACACGAGTATTAAGCCCTGCAAACGTAAACTGCTAGGACTCGTCAGGCGGTAGGACTCTGGAGGATGGTTGAAAATAAAACTTTTTCATATATTTCTTACATTGCTTCGCTGCGATTTTTGAGAGATCCCGGGGGTCTTTGAAGGGCCATCATAGCTCCCAAACTATCCCATTGGACCTACTTTTTAATTTTTTGTACTTTTATAAGCTGATAAAAATATGTAACAGATATGAAGATTTACAAGGCACCAGTTTTACTTAAAAAATAAAAAATCATATTTTTTTTCCTTCACTGTTTTCTTGAATCCGAGTGCTTGGTATCACCCAGCTACTACGAAATGATCCCTTGCTAAAGATCCACGTCTCGTCAATGAAAACTTCAGTAAAACCTTCCCAACTAAATTTTTATTTTTGATATACTCCCCTTAAAAAAGTATTCTTTTATGAACAATATCTGGCAAGTCCATTAAATAATTTCTATTATTAGATTTTTCCACCGGAAGCCTATACTTTTGATCCATCTTCTTAGGATTTTGGAAAATTCAAAATATTCAAATTCTTCCTAAACTTTTGTTTTATTGTTGCCAACGTAACATATTCTTTTCTGCGTACATAGCATAAATTGTTCCAATTAAATTTTTCAAATATGTTGTAATTTTGGTTTTACGGTGCGGTGCTTGGAAGACATATTGGAAGCGTTCCTGGTCTAATTTTATCCCATTCTTCCTTATATTTGCTATCGTCGTTGGGCTCAATTTCGGCATCTGGGCCCCTCGCTGATTACATTCTCAGTTTGAAGGGCGATTCCGTTTCGGACTTGTTCCTTTTCCCGTTGAAAAAAGCCAATATATTTAAAATTATTCGCTGCGTTTGTTCATTATACCTTTTTTATATCTTTTTCTCCCGGGATTTTTTATGCTTTCAAAAAAACTAACAAAGTCCATAACAATACGATAGTTAATTGTACGTTCAATAAAAGGTCCCAGACATAAGCCGATTAGAATACACAGACCCGGTGATTCATATGTCATTACACAGACCCGGTGATTCATAGGTCATTCTATCGACCATCGACACCACAGCTTGTCTATTACAATATAAGAGCAAAATGGATAGATATAGAAATGGAGTTAGTACAGGGTACAAGCGCTTCAATTTAAGATAATATATAGGAAGGCATTCCAATCCTGCAATCAATGATGGGAAATCTGTCAAGCGGTCGCGCCGTCACGAGTATGTTTTGCAAACTAACTAGCTTCTAAAGTATTTTCATCCTTACTCCCGCAATAATAAAAATAAGGATGAAAATACTTTAAGTGTGTCTGACACACTCGTGGCGGCGCAACCGTTTGACATATTTCTCATCATGTATTGCAGGATTGGAATACCTTTTTATATATTATCTTACTACAACTTACACAAAGCAGAGCCATCTGGTAGGCAGAGGTCCAATATTAAAATATAGAAAATATTGGTTTTTAAGCCCAAGCAACAAATGAATTGTCACAGACGAATCTTTGTTGACAAACGCATCCGCATGAATCTTTGTAGTGTTGTAAATGGCAATAGAACTGTTGGAAATTTTCGAACGTGTCGCAAAAATATTAAAAAAAATTAAGAACGCCATTAAAACAAAGGTAATACATATATTTCTTATACTTTTAGGCAGTACAAATATCACACTAGAAAAAAAAATCCGAAAAAGTACGTATATTATTATAAATACGAGTAACAAAAGTCTCCAACTCAGGAATTTGCCGATTTTTATAGATTGTTGTCTATTGCTTGCTTTAGAACAGTGGTTCCCAAACTTTTTTCTATGGCGCCCCCTTTTTGAAATTAAGAAATGGTCGCGCCCCCCACTTCCCCCGACTATATAAAAACATTTCTTTTACTAAAAAATAGGCATTTATTTACAAACATAACATTTAAACACTAATCTAATCTAATGCTGTATTTCCTTAACAAGGTCGTAAATTCTTGGTTTATCTTTGAAAGCTAGCACTAGCCACATCAAGCCGGCTCCGTTTTTTGTTTTAATTTCTATCAAAATAGCAAATATTTTTTTACATAAGTAGGTTGTCGAGAATGAAATGTAAAATTTTAAAGTCATTTCCGCGATTAGAGAGTAGATGGGAAGATATTTTATCCAAAATGTAGTAATCACCAAATTTTCAAAGTAATTTTTCGCCACTGAGTCGTGTTTTCAGTCGACTGCTTGCTCTTGCATTTCTTCTAAAAGAATGTTTATATCAAAATAAAAAGGATTTTAAACAAATGTATGTTCATCATTGTCACGTAAATTACAAAAATATTGTTGAAATTCATCGAATAGACTTTCTACATAAGATATAATATATGTTGTAATCTCTTCGATTTTAGCAGTGTCGTTTACTATTCTCCATTAATGAAGTCAATTTCGGATGTAAGAAAAAAAATTGTGTTTCGCCTTGCAGTTTCCATATATAAATCTTTTTTTTATTTAAACTGATTTTTATTTTAAAGATAAAAATTTGTATTAATTTTTCTAAGCTCTCGCGCCCCCCTTAGTGTTGCTTTGCGCCCCCCAGTTTGGGAACCACTGCTTTAGAAGAAGCTGAACCGCACTTCCACGATGCATGATGATGCCGAACATAATATTGAAGGTGAAGACAACGATGAAGATATGCCTCTTGATATCCTTGATCAAGTTGTTCAACTTGTGTCTAATGGTCGTGTGTAACTAGTTTTTAGGACATTTCACTGTTTTCTTTTTATTTTTAACACTTTAACTTTTAATTAATTAATGTATTTTGCGTTCTAATTTTTGGATGACAAACCCATTTATGTATAAATAACCCCACGTGAAATATTAAAATCCGAAATTTACTATCGAATAAAAAGGAAAAAGAGAAATGTAACTGGCTAAAAAACCGATAATTTTACGGATCTATCAATCGTGTCGTCAATTGTAACCTGAGTAGTGACTTTATTTTGTATTGTTAATTAATTTATTATTTTAGTGTTAAGTTTGTTTCATTCGCGGAATTGTCTTATAGTCAAAGAGCTGGCTACGTAGGTTCTCGGGTCACTCGGTACAAGTTATATTTTATTATATACAGGCTGCGTTGTTACCGACAAAGCGATGTGCAAATCGTCAGAAGTCTCCCTGGATGCAATAAGTAAGGGTAGGGGGTTAAACATGTAATTTTTTCATGAAATTTTTTTGACTAGGTACAAAGCTGAAAATTTGTACCAGTATAGAAGATGATATTAGAAAATATGAAAAAAATTGTCAGAAGTCTAGGTGTAAGATAAAAGGTCGTCAGAAGTCGCCAAAGATGCAAACATTTTTGCAAAAATTTTGTCACTCGGTACACTTCTGACATTTTACATACTTATTCTTTACTTCAATTTTAAATTACCTGCAAATCGTCAGAAGGCTAGATGGAAGAATAACGGAGATATTATCAATAATATGAGTGTTGGAGCTCCACTCGCACTATCATTATATAAAGTATTTTATATTTTTATCCATCAAGTTCACTTCTGACAATTTGTCAACATAATTTAAAGTGTTAGAAAATACTATTGCTCAACTGTCAGAACTAAATTAGGAAGACATTGATAATTATTAATAAATTCATAATTCGAAAAATAAAAAAATATGATTAATTTTATTACATTGGTGATTTTAAATATTTATTAAATATTTATACTATTATGTGATATTTGATTATGATAATTGGATATGAAGAAGCTGATACAAAAATTATATATCATGCGTTTAAACTAGATGTAAATTTAAATATAGTTATTAAATGTTCCGACACAGATACTGTCGTCATTTTATTAGGTAATTTACACAAAATTAAATCTAAAATTTGGATTGAATGTGGCATCTATAAACGTCACTTCACTGATATTAATGTGCTACACGAATCCCTTGGATCAGACTTGTGCAGAGCACTGCCAGGATTTCACGCGCTAACAGGATGCGATTATAATACCGCATTTTTTAGAAAAGGGAAACAGCGTCCTTATAAAATACTTATGAAATCTAAGAAATATCAAAATGCATTTACTGATTTGGGCAATACAGCTGTAGACAAAGAAAACACGTTTTCCGTCATTGAATCATTTGTATGCGACATGTACGGCATTAAATCTACGGTATGAACTGTTTCACCGGAATTATACTATAAAAAATATTAACGAGCGTTTTCAAAAAAATCTTTAAAGAATTTCGATGCATCTTGCTTGCCACCTTGCTATGTTGAATTGCGTCAACATATGGAAAAGGCACGCTTCATTTGCAACACATGGACGAACGCAACTCTATTTGATCCATACGAATTAATAATTGAAAATTGCTGGTGGATTTTGGATGGATCGAAATATGAATTTAAAGGGTTTAAAGGACCACAATTGCCACCAACAGTGAAAGATATTCTCGCTGATAGTGAACAGTCTGAAGGTAATTTTTAATTTGTTTATACGGCAATTTACATACTCGACTAAATTATTGATTTGTTCTTTCAGCTGACGATGACGAAATCGCGTACATCAGTGATAATGACTTTGAAGAAGACGACATGGATGGTTCTGAAACAAACTAATTTATTAATATTAAAAAAAATGTATTTACGCGAATGTTAACGCTTTTCTTTCGGTAACTCGTGTATTGTTGTCCTGAAAAGGACAGATTGTTTGCTGACGTTTCGGCAAAATCACATTTGCCATTGTCGAAGCTTAGAAGCTTACTGCTGCTTGCATCCTTGGTGTGGTCGCTTTTATGTGGTCTTAGGCGGGCGTTACGGTTGACTGATTTTGTCCTGTCTGTCTCGCTCGGCTGCGTGTCGTCGGGTCAGTTGTTGTCATCGGGTCAAGACTGTTTGTGTATTGCCTATTGTTTTCGGTCGGTCTAATTCGGTTGTTTATCAAGGCAATCTTCCAGGTACTTGGTAAACGTTGACTGTCGTCACGGTTGTTCAAGTTGTTCGGTCTCTTTTCAATTTCAACCGACTCCCTCACGTATTTATGTATGAACATTAATCATATTTTTATTAATATACTTTTTTATTTTTCGAATTATGAATTTATTAATAATTAGCAATGTCTTTCTAATTTAGTTCTGACAGTTGAGCAATAGTATTTTCTAACACTTTAAATTATGTTGACAAATTGTCAGAAGTGAACTTGATGGATAAAAATATAAAATACGAGATATAATGATAGTGCGAGTGGAGCTCCGACATTGATAATATCTCCATTATTCTTCCATCTAGCCTTCTGACGATTTGCAGGTAATTTAAAATTGAAGTAAAGAATAAGTATGTAAAATGTCAGAAGTGTACCGGGTGACAAAATTTTTGCAAAAATTTTTGGCATCTCTGGCGACTTCTGACGACCTTTTATCTTTCACCTAGACTTCTGACAATTTTTTTCTATTTTCTAATATCATTTTCTATACTGGTACAAATTTTCAGCTTTGTACCTAGTCAAAAAAATTTCATGAAAAAATTACATGTTTAACCCCCTACCCTTACTTATTGCATCCAGGGAGACTTCTGACGATTTGCACATCGCTTTGTCGGTAATAACGCAGCCTGTATATAATAAAATATAGCTTGTACCGAGTGACCCGAGAACCTACGTAGTCAGCTCTCCGACTATTACCAAATACCATTCGTGCTAAGATTTTGAGCCGGATATTTTTGGCTGGATTTGAATACTTGCTTTCGAAAATTTAAGTCAACCTGTTTTTTTAAAATCACTTGAGCTTCGGTCTCGTGATTTTGTAACGGGTTTCGTTACATTTCTAGGAGCAAGTTCTATTAGCAAAAAATATTTGGCCAAATCTGAGCAGTTATGGTATTACGTATGATAATATTTTTTCAATAAATATTTAGCTTTTAAAGTTTTGTAGTTTTTGTTACATTTTCGGAAATATTCCCCAAACATATATCTCCGGAAATTTTTCATCACCAATCCTTGTAACATAAAATTAGACTGCAAATATTCAAAAACTGGTGGTCTTTGAAAAAAAATCATAAGAATTCATTATTAAATACAAAAATAAATTTAAAAAATTACTGTTATGTGTCGGAATGGATATGCTTTTTTGTGGCCCATACCGGATATACGCATGGGCGATACCGATATATCGGCTATATATTTTTTAATATGCTACAGTAAAATTTTAAAAATATGATTTAAATTTTTTCTCGAAAAATATTCTTAACGGCTCGATTTAGCGCGCAATAAACGTCCACCAATTTAATATTCAAAATGTAAGTATGCAAACTGTATGTAAAAAAGAGTATTTATTATAAATTAAAACTTTTAAAATATATACAAATAGGCCTCCTGTTATATAATTGCTAATTTAAATTAGCTCTTTACAATATATAAATAATTTAAAATTAAAAAAAAAACTTTTACAAACAAGCTCTTATTTACATGTACTAAGTGGAAGAAAATAATTTTTAAATTAAATCAAACCCATGAATTTTTTACATTACATAATTCTCTACATAATTTATATTATATAAAAGCTCGTCGCGAGATTTATTTATTATATATATAAAAGAAATCTTAGAATCACTTATCTTAAGGTCAAGTAATCTATTGTATTCTTGTTTATCTACACAGGTAAATCTGGAGATATGCTTTTATATCATATAAATTGGTTAATATAATAAACTGATGGGTTCGATTTAATTTAAAGATTATTTTCCTCTTTTTAGTACATGTAAATAATAGTTTGTTTTTAAAAATATTTTTTTACTTTTATTTTTTTTTTCAAGTTTATAGATGAAAGTCCGCCATATTTGATTAGAGTGACGTCATTTTATTTTTAGTCCTAGTCCGCCATCTTGGGATGTTCGCCATATTCAATGTAGAATGAAGTCACTTAGTTAAACATGCATTGTCATCCAAATTAAACGTGTATGCAAAATTTAAGCTTAATCGGCTGAGGGTAACTGCTTTAAATTTTAGTTGCAAGATTTGAGCCGAAAAAACATACAACAAACATTGCAAGTTTAAAAATAATTTAAACAAATATTAGTCCAGGAAATAAACCATTTTGCCTCGCAATTTTTTCAAAATCCATAGAATGACTTGAAATTTTGACAGTAGGTAGCGAATGGTCCAAGGATCAAAACCTATATCATGCCGAAGGGTGCCTTTACCTTGGGGTGGTTGCCAAACCATCTCTGGTTGAAAAATTTTTAATATATATTTTGACCGCAGCAATTTATAGAAAAATGATTTCTAAGCCAAAAGATATTCTATGCGTTTTTTTTTAATATGCATACTTTTCGAGTTATTCGCGATCGAAAGTTGTAGTTTTTTGTCGATAAAATCAAGGGTTTTAATCAGTGTTTTGCAAATAACTCAATAAATATGCATTTCATTAAAAAAAACTGTAAATAACAAAATTGTAGCTTTAAAAAAAAAAACGAATAAAATGTTTTTTTTTGTAATTGCTGTCGAACCAATACAAACCAAGTTGTAGTTTGTTAAAGGTTAGCTATGATGCATCAAACGCAAAGGTATGGACCATAAAAGTTGAGTGAGTTATGATTAAAATAAGGTTAGACCAAAATTTTTTAAGGGCAAAAATCTTTGAAAACAACCCCCTAATTACCACCCTAATTAAAATGAGTCAAAGTCCTTTTTCAGTTCTCTTTATCTACATATTATTATAAATACACTAGATGAAAAGCCTGTCCCCGCCAGGCGAGAGACAATATTAGGTAGCCTCTGTCTCCATAAGATGCCTTCCGTACGGCTACCTGTAAAAACACTTTCTGCTCCTATTTTTGTCCCGGGGGCGAAATTCAAAAAACGGGCTTCGTTAGGTTCTAGCCACTGCTAAAGGCTAACACTGTGCCAAATTTCATGATTTTAGCTCAAGCCATAACTTCAGAATTACGTGGACAGACAAATAAATATATATACCTACCTACATATAAATATATCCACATTAGCAAGTATTTAAAAAAATAAAGTTGATGATGGTCTAACGAAAACGAAACGTTGTACGGAAAATCTCTCAACGCTGTTTTGTAGAGCTTAAGAAGTAGCCATAAGAAAGTGTCTTTTGTTTTTTCCTATCTCTTTAAATAACGTCAGAAAAAAATAAAAACGAAATTTCGGTTTTTTTCGGATATCTCCGGAAGTACTCGGAATTTTACAACTTTTTAATCGGCATGTTGTTAGGCACCTAAATGCGCAACTTTGCCATAATTTAACCGACTTCGTATCTCTTACGGTTTCCGAGATCCCCATGCATGCACTCGAATCTTGGCACCCTGTATATATATATATATATATATATATATATATATATATATATATATATATATATATATATATATATATATATATATATATATATATATATATATATATATAAATATAAATTTCGGGATCGGTCCAGGAGAGGGTAATTAAATGAAACACTTCTTAGTTTAACGAGCTTTCGAAAATATTTTATTTCCTTTTCAGGTCTACAATATGGAAAAAAACAATACAATAAAAAAGCAAATCTTTCTCAATTTTAGGTATCTTACAACTAAATGCATTATTTAAAAGTTGGTAACATCAACAACAGCTGAATTTTACAATGTATAGAAACAGGATATTGTTAAGTTTTCGAAAAATTCATTAATGTTTCTTAGTTATAAGCTGATACTTTTTTAAAATATTATAAATTATTGAATGTAAGACTAGTACAGAATGGATGGATTTCTATACCACTTTATTCGTTTCAGGGTCTTTTTAGTTTAACATGTATTTTTTAAAGTTTTTTCCCTTTTTGGAATGCGAGTATAAGGTCCTAGGTTTTAAAGTTAAGATATTGTTAACTTAACTGGAAGATAGTTTTTATTTTTATGACTGAATGTGCATGTAATATGTAAAATTAAAAAAATTAGTAATGGTAAAAAAAATATTTTTAAAACAGTAAATATGAAGTGTCTTAATGATCACGAAACCTTATCTCTCCATAAGAGCATGTGTGTATGTACTGTATGTCTGTGTGAGTGTGTAGGTATACCCTTATCTGTCACCTAAGGGTAAGTGTTTGTGAGTGTGGTGCATGTGTATGGGTATGTGTGTAAACCCTAATCTGTCCCCCTTAGTTGTGTGTGTGTATGGGTGTATATGGGGTTTATGTGACCCCTTATCTGTCACCTAAGGGTTGTGTTTGATGTGTGTGTGTGTGTGTGTGTGTGGTGTGTGTGGGGAGACAACCAAGAAAACACAAATTATAGATTATGATGTTTTTTTATTCCAGATTTTATGTTTTATTATTTATTTAAATTTTCGCCCATAGCTTACCTTTACACTTTTTCCTAGAATTTTCCAGTGTAGCATAAAGGAACAAAAGAAAAAAAAATAAAAGGGGGGGAAGCCCACATTTTTAAGTGAGGTTCAACTGAGATAAAGATGTTACTAAAAAAAGAAATGTTAGGTTATAAAAGGAATGTTAGGTTATAAAGAAGAAAAAACCAGAGAAAAAAAACTACAAAATAAAATAAAGTTTAAAAAATTAATTATTTAAAGTTATTGGGCTTGTGAAAAAAGAACTTTTGGGAATCATTTTTCTTTGTTTTAATTAAATTATAATTAATAAATGCGGATTTCAATTAAGCTGTGTTAGAATTTTTGAAATCTTTTTCTACCTCCTCCAAAAAATTTCTTTTCAAAAATTAAAAATTAGTTGATTCAATTTAACAATGCACAAGATTTTTCCTAACAAACACTTTTTTTTAACTTTTGAGTATTCTAGACGTTTGTCCAAAGGATACTTTAATAGATTTTTTACAAAATTCACCCTTTTTGGGTTCTTTAAGTTTAGAAAAAACTTTTTACTAAACTTAAAGACAAGTTCAGTTTGAAAAAAAATTAATGTAATATATAGTATTCCTTGTCGAGTGCGATGGCGTGTAAAAGGAAAAACGCTAGAATACTCAAAGATAGAAAAATAAAAGTGATTTGTTAGGAAAAACCGGCTTTCTCAACATTTAATAATTGGCTATTTTTAATTTTAAAGAAACGAAAATTTTGTGTGTGGAGGGAAAATAAAAAAGAGTGGTTCTAAGTGATAGGATATACAAAACAACAGCATCAATAAAAAAACTGACATTGAAATCTTGTCTTTACTTAACTTCCAATTTTAAATTAAAACAAAAGACAAACAATGATTCCAATAGTTTTTTTTCATCAAGCTAAAACACTTTAACAATAACTGTTAACATAATTAATTTTTTAAAACTTTTGATTTTTGATTTTGTAGTTTTTTTTATTTCTGTTTTCTTCTTTATAACCAACATTCCATAACCTAACATTTCTTTTTGTAATCCACTCTTTATGTTCAGTTGAACCTCCTTAAAAATGTGGCTGGTCCTTTCCCCCCTTTTTTTTATGTTTTTTTTTTTTTTTTTTGTTAACCTTTTATGCTAAATGACCAAAAAACTCTAGGGGTAAGTGAAAGGAATGCTATGGGGAGGGCTGTAAGTAAATAATAAAACATAAAATCTGGAATAGACAAAACATCATCATAATCTAAATTTGTGTTTTCTTGGTCCTCGTGCCCCCCCCCCCACACACACACACACACACACACACACCACACACACCACCACACACATACAAAACAACCCTTAGGTGACGGGTAAGGGAGTGCACTACACCAACATATACACCCATACACACACACAACCCCCAGGTGACGGGTAAGGGGTTTTCACACATACCCAAAATGCCACACACTCCCATTACCCTTAGGTTTAAGATAAGGTTTCCTACACCCCCCACACGTCCGTACAAAAATTTTTTATTTGAGAGAAAAAGGGGTTTAGGTTCATTAAGACACTTCCTATTTACTGTTTTTAAAAAAAATTTTTTTTTACCTTCTAATTTTTCAATTTTTTAAAATTACATGCCATTCAGTCAAAGTAAACTATCTTCCAGTTAAGTTAACAATATCTTAACTTCCTAGATAGCCCATTATACTGCATTCCAAAAAGGAAAAAAAAAAAAATACATGTTAAACAAAAAGACCCGCGAAAAATTTAAAATCCATCCATTTTATAATCTTACATTCAATAATAATTATAATATTTTAAAATGTAAACGGCTTTAACTAAGAAACATTAATATGAATTTTTTAAAATTAACAATATCCTGTTTCTATCATTGTAAAATTCGGTGTTTTATTTTTCACTTTAAATAATGCATTTGTTGTAAGGGATACCCCAAAATTGGAAAATTTGCTTTTTATTGTTTTTTTTTCCATATTGTAAAACCTGAAAGGAAATAAATATTTTCAAGCTTTGTTAAACGGGGGTTTCACCCTTAATTAGCCCTCTCCTGGACCGATACCAAAAATTTATTACCTTTGTTGTTTAACTGGTCGGCCAAGACTTCCCTCCTCCTTATTTTTTATATATATATATATATATATATATATATATATATATATATATATATATATATATATATATATATATATATATATATAT
The DNA here is from genome assembly GCA_019359885.1 of Listronotus oregonensis. NCBI lineage: Eukaryota > Metazoa > Arthropoda > Insecta > Coleoptera > Curculionidae > Listronotus > Listronotus oregonensis. The sequence goes on from JAHBCN010000596.1 coordinate 196,312, forward strand.
ATATATATATATATATATATATATATATATATATATATATATATATATATATATATATATATATATATATATATATATATATATATATTTTTTTTTTTTTTTTTTTTGAAAAAAATTGAGCTGCAGTGAAAATCAAGTTTCAGTATGTTAATAAAAAATTACCTTTTTTGAAAATAACTCGAAAACTAAGGGAGATTCGTAAAAATTACCTAGGTATCAAATGTAGCTTTTTGAATTACAGACATTTTGCCTTTTTTTCAATTAACTGTGTGACGGAAATTAAGTGAGATATAAACGTTTAAAACGCGTGTGTAGAGATGAGCATTACCTTGTGTCAGCCCTTTAAACTTACCCCTTAAAAAAGTAAATGTTTTAAACAGTTTAAATATATAGGACTTTTTAGCTCTTGAAAAAATGAACCAAATGGTTTTTTAAAGAACTTTTTATCATAAAAACTAAAGGAGTTACGCTTAAAAAAAAAGTTTTTGAAGCATTCTAATATCGAGCCGATGCATTTTTTAAAAAATCCGCGGTTTTGTACTATTTTTTGCATTTTAATTTTGTAGGGGGTGAATTTTGTGAAATTACAAAATTAAATTAGTAAAACTTTTGAGCATTTACATTTTTTAATTACTCTGTGACAATATGTTACTTTTTCTGGGGTAAACATTTTTTTTTTAAATTAAATCATAACGAGGGTTGATTTTGAAATATATTAAATATGTTTTTAAAGAATTAAATACTTATTTTTCAATTTATATAAGCCTAATTTTATGTGACTTAAGCTTTAATATGTAAGTTTTGAAGGTTTTTGCAATAAGGGGTAGTTTTTATCCCTAAAAAATGAAAAGCCTAATGAAGATTTTGAAGAGAAGTGGAATTAACCCTAATCCCAAATTTTCATGCAAAACACTGTAATACTATATTAATTTTTTAGGGTAAATATATATTTTTTTAATCCTAATAGGGGTCGAATTTTAAGGGCTGAAATAATGTTTCAAAGAAACAGAATACTACGTCTTCAACTGATTTAAGTCAAATTTTACTCAACTTAAGCTTTAATGTATGGTTTTAAAGGTTTTAGCAATAAAGGGTAGTTTTCACCCCTGAAAAATAAAGAGCGCACATCGGCATAATATAGATTTTAAAGAGGAGGGTAAGTTAAGCTAAATCTCAAATTTTCATGCCAATCTATGCATATTGAAAAATTGCGAGGTTTTGCAGTTTTTTCAGTTTCGTGTTCTGGACTATATATACGAGTACATTCTGAAGAAAAGCCAAATAATCTTTTCATTTGAATTGACATTCCAAGAAAACAAAATAAAGTAGAAAAACCAATTACCTAACTGTTAAATCTGCTGTTTTAATGTGTTATTTTTTAATTTATTGCATTTTATTTCATTTTTAAACCTTAATGTATTTTTTTTAATATTACTTGTTAGTAATTTTTGTTTTATGATGCGACGTACGCCTAATGAATATCATTATAAAAAATATTTAATTGATTTTCTGGACAGAAAGAGATTTTTCATTTCATTTCATTTATTTCACTGGTCTTATGAATTTAAACAGCTAGAAGGCATAAGCTTTGGAATTAGATCGTACATAAATCTATTTATGGTTATTAATAATTAAGATTTTATTTATACAAAATTCGTAAGCGAGTTTTTATTTTTATAAACTTTCACCTTTTCAGCCCCTCACTATACCACTAAAAATCATCATTTTATAGGGGCTGATTATACCGGGTGGTGCGTCGCCGAGCGGAACATAGGAAATACCATGTAAATTTTAAGGGGGTTAATTATTGGCTCCCCTGTACAGGGTCTTTGATTAATATTTATGTGGCTTCTGAAGCTTTTATTTTTAAAGACAGAAAAAAATGTTTTACATAAAATTTGTAGGTTTTTTCCATATTATCTTTTGAAAATATCAGTAAAAAAATATCGCAATAAAAAAATTGAAAAATATAGGCAACTTCAACTTTTTAAAATAAAACACCCTGTATATTATGTGCTACAATAAAAGGCCTTTTTTTTCTAATTTCAAATATATATATACATTGATGATATTTGGATGAACCATTTTTGAGTTATTTAAGCCTAAAATATAAATAAATTGAAAAAAAAAATCATATTAATATCAAGAAAGCTATGAAAACAATAAAATTGTTTTAATAAATTTGACGTAGTGATATTGTAAAAAGTTGAAATTTATCATTTTAACTATTAAAAGTAGTTTGTATTGCTTTTTGTCGATGGGCTATTCAGAAGGACAAAAAATCTCTATTATGCGTCTTTTTTATGGTAACAATAATGTGACGACAGTGCAAAGGGAATATTACTTATTATATTCTTAACAAGGGGTACCATCTATAGATACTATTAAAAACATGGTAAGAAAGTTTATTGAGCGAAAAAGCTTTAAAATGAAGAAAAGGACTGCAGCACGACATGAACACAAGATTTTGGATATCCTCGTTTTTTCAGGATAATTATTATACTTTTTCTATTGGACTTGCACTAACTACTTTTAATAATTTTAGAAAATCTTGAAATATCAATCTCGGATGCGGCATCTGAACTTAATAAAACAGATTATAAAATTTATTTAACCTTAAAATTTTACAAATTTTATCCTTATAAATGTATGTCCGTTCAGAACCTTCCTGAACAAAACATGCAGGACCGACCTAAGTATGCATTGGAAGTAGCTGGGTTTATGCAGCAGGATCCAAAGTTTTTTAAAAACATTCTATTCACCGACGAGTCTTCCTTCACTTTAGCAGGAATGTTTAATCACAAAAATAAACATTATGGGTCCAGAGAAAACCCTCCCCAAATTCAGCAACATAGCAATTCTATTGTTTTCATGGCTTTCTTGATACTAATATGAAACTTTTTTGTAATTTATTAATAATTTAACCTAAAATATCTCAAAAATGGTTCGTCCAAATAACATCAATGTAGCGCATAATATACAGGGTGTTTCATTTAAAAAAGTTGGAGTTGCCTATATTTTTCCATTTTTTTATTGCGATATTTTTTTCTTGGTAATTTCAAAAGACAATATGGAAAAAATCCTACAGTTTTTATGTAAAACATTTTTTTCTGTCTTTAAAAATAAAGGCCCCAGAAGCCACGTAAATATAATCAAAGACCCTGTACATTTTACGAAAAATATGTTAGATAACTTTTTGAAGGGACCAATCTGACAAGCCCTCGTGCCACATTTAAAAAAATTTTAATAAGCGAATTTTGAATTATTCAATTAAATGTAATTGCAAAATTACAAAATTTTCGGTTTAGGTAAAACCAAACAGACACCAGTAAAATGAATATTGTCCCTGACATTGGGAAAAGTGTCAATAAATCAGTGACATTCGGTATTTGAAAAAAAAATATGAATTATTCAATCGACGAAAAAGTATCTATAATTAAGTGGCATTATGCGGGAAACAGTTTTAGAGCAGTATCTGAAATGTTTTCAGTTTATTTCCCCACCAAGCCCATTCCGTCCACTTTAACTATTAATCGCATTGTCAGTAAGTTCGAGTCCAAAGGTACCGTAATAAAGTAATAAATAATTGTAAATGTTCAACTCAGGATATCGAAAACAGAGCCAAAGAAAAAGAGAATAGAGATCTTAATATTCTACTGAGTGTAAAGGAAAACAAAATGGTTAGTACGATGGTTTTTGGTCAAGTGGTAAATAAACATCATACAACGGTATTGCGCTCTTAGAAAAAACACAAACATTATTCGTATAAATTCGAAAAACATCAAGAGCTGCAGGAAAGAGATGAAGAAATGATAAAAAAAGCAAATACCGATAGGAATTTTTTAAGAAATATTTGTTTTACCGATAAATGTACATTTACCCTCAACAATGAACCAAATGTTCAGAACTGCCGGTATTGGAGCCAAGAAAATAAACATTGCTTTTTTCATACTCGGACACAATATCCCCAAAAAACAAATGTATTGTGAGAATTATCAGACACCATATCATTGGACCCTTTTTTATGGACTATAACCTGACAGCAGAAACATATTTGGACTTATTTCAAAATCAAATTGGACCCGCCTTGGAAGAAGTTGTTCGGGAAGATCAAATGATCTGGTACCAAATGGATGGTTGCCCCGCCCATAATGCTCGTATGGTTAGAGAGTACCTGAATCATGCTTTTAACGGCAATATTATTGGTCCACGGTACCGGATACTTTGGCCAGCCAGGTCACCTGATCTTTTACCAAATGACTTCTTTCTGTGGGGTCACTTAAAAAGTGTCATTTATAAAAGTGTAAAATTTGAGAATCTAAACCAGCTACAAAACGCTATTTCGTTGGAATGTAATAAAATTTCGCAATATCAACTTAGCAATGTTAGAAAATAATCTTTTGATCGGTTGGTATATTGTTTAGCTGTTAATGGGGGGTTGTTTGAACATTTAATTAATTAATTTTTTTATGTAATTTTCTATAATTTAAAAAAAAGTTATTGTACTTTATTTCATTTTATTTTTCCACACCTAGAAAAATAATAAGATTTCAGTTCCTCCTTTTTTCGGATCTATTTTCGATCTTCTGAGTTAAACATTTACAATTATTTTTTGCGATGGCTTTGGACTCGAATTAACTGTCCTTCGTGTCCATGAAAATTTAAAATCCAAATGTGTATACCTAGAAACTTAAAAGTGGTCGTTGGAAGCATTGTGGATATTAATTTTGTGGTTTTTTTTAATAAGACAGTTAGAAAAGCACCACACTTTTCCATCGCATACCTACTTTCTTATTTTTTTTATCAAATTGTTGTTTTTATTTCTTTCAGAAATTACTATTGAAGTGTCATCATTATGGCCAAATAGGCATAAAAATAATGTAGTCAAATATACCAAAATAAAATAAATTAAAAAATGAGACTGAAACTCTGAAGTTCTTGCCCTTCTCCTCAGCTTTAACTTCTTAACATAAACTTATTTCTTTCTAGTTCCAGACCTTTAAATTTAGTGTGGAAAACTCGGTGGAAAATATTTAACGAAGACTTATTGTTAGGGTGTAAAATAAGATTTATAAGCATTAGAAAAAAAAGACTTACTGTTACCAAAAAATAAAAGTTAAAATGGATATGGTCTGGGGGAGTTTAAGTAAAAAAATTTATTGAATAACCCAACTGTTTAAAAAGCATATCTTTCTCGATATCCTTCCTGACATTTAAAATTAGAAGCTATTTAGAACAAGAAAAATTTTGTACCATAAATGAAGTTTTTTATTCTAATTTTAATGTTGTTTTTTGCCACATAATCATTTTAGTGTAAATTTTATTATATGTTGCAATTGCTTTTTTTAAACCTGTGTATAAAAGGTATGTGGCATGTTGGCATCAATAAATTTATCTTAAGTATGTTAATTTATCAAGTATTGCCTGAGAATATGAATATAATTAAGTGTGTACTAACCTTCCTGGTTCTAATTTTAAAAGCAATTGTAGTTGCAGATTCCAAAAGCAACAAGTCTTTAATAGGTGGCATTGACTCCTTGCTTCCTCCATACACCAGTCCGAAAAGCCAATGAAAAAAGACTTCTATAATACCAAAAACTACCCTGTTGATTCTTCGGCAATAGCCCCTCCAAGAATTGTCACTTTGCCCCATTTTAACAAAAAATTTCAATAAAAAAACGCTATACTTTCCCGTCAAATTTTCACATTAGATTTTTTAAGCAGACTAGCCGGACCGCAACACCAGTACTCCCGGACTAACTAAAATTTTGTCGGCATATTTCATCGTGAGCGATTGTTGTTTTTCCCCACCAAACCTACATGTTTTTTATTTGCCTTTCAACTTGACAAGTCATGATAGTTGGGGTTATGTTATTTGTTTTTAGATGGCAAAAAGCAAAAGCCGAAATTAAAAAAGAAATCCATTATCATGTGAAAGTTTAGTAAGGCTTATCTTAATTTTTTCTGATAATTCATACTATTTCCATGATTCTAAAATTATTTTTGTTTATTTATTTAAAAAACATGAATGAAGGCAAGTCATATGTTTTTGACAGAAGGTACTGTCGACGTTGCCACATTTCACACAGAGTAAAATATTTATTAGTGGTTTACACAGACTGAGGTCACTCATTTACCTCGAATATTTTTAAGTGAAATATTCTGACGATTTAATTAAATAAAGAAAGATAGATAATTTGATACACGTATTGCATTTTGTAAGATGACAATTGATGTTGTATTTTGTAAATTCGCAGATTGCACAGAAAGATATATTTTTATATTTTTCTGTGCAATCTGCAAATTTACAAAAGTTTATTACATCATAACTAATTAAAATATCAAAAATTATGACATAATAATATAATATTTCTACTACTCGGTTTAAAGCTTTTTTTGGCGAGTGAAACATTTAAACACGATAATTAATTTGGACTTTCTAAGAAAAAAAAACGGTAATAGGGAAAGGCATTCTGACAAAAAGATTTTCCTCATTATTTAAGAGCATAGTATTTTCATTAAAACCATTCGCGGTAGATGTCTTACTGGCTGTTGACACCTATCAGATATGAAATACATGTATAACCATTATTTAATAGTAAAACCATCTCAATTACGCTGTAAAATAAACTATTTAGTTAAACAAATTTCTATTCGTCTTTCTAGATTTAATTACAAGCGAAGAACGTTACAAGCTGCTCGCACCAACAGCCCTTAGCCTTAAGTATTCCTTAAATCTCCAATGCCATTGCTTGTTTGGTCATTTTAAGGATTACCTGGTCCTAGGGGTTCTCTAAAATTGTTGATAAATTTCTGTAAGCGGTTCGAGGCCTCTGTATTTTGACAGACACGTGACAAGTACTTTACATATTGCCGATGCTGTCACGTCGATGTCAAAAACCAGAGGTCTTAAGCCGGAGTCTCATTGGTCCGATTTCCGACGATCCGATCATCCGAAATTATTTTGATTGGTCAGAGCATTTTGGCGCCATTTTTTATCCGAATATTTTACCATTTCATCCGACGTCGGATGAAGTTAAATTAATTTTAACTTTGTACGATGTCAGACGTTCCTTTCTGGTTTTCTAACCTTACTTTATATACTTTGTTGGGGTAATTTCATAAAATAAACAATTATAATTTAAAATCTTTAAAAACTTTTAATCTTTAATTTACCTTATACTTTCTCTTCTTCCATTAAATAATATTTTATTTCCGCTAAAAACTACCAAAGATATTTGTTTTTATAACAATAATCGCAAATCGCAAAATTAAAATGATTTAAAAAATTTTCGTTCGATTATTATTTTCTTTTCTTTTCGTTGCAGTTTTACAGGTTGACCTTCAGAATGCCCTTTTTCTTTTCTTTTGGCTGGATATCGGATCCGAAATTCGGATGTGTGAAAAATGTTCGTACATCGGATCGTCGGAAATCGGACGCATGATACTCCGGCTTTAGACCGCTTAAACAGATTACCGAAGGTAGTATGTAATACTCGTTTCCGTGGTAAATGTAGTCACATGGGGAGACAGTAAATTGGGTCGGACATTGGGCAACATTGCTTTGTCATACCTGATGGTGGGAAAAAACGCGCTGTTTATCTTTCAATACGGCGTCGGAAAAATCTCGCGTTTCCAAAAAAAATAGTTTAAATATAGATTCTAAAAAATTTAAATAGCATGTGCTGTTATTATTAAATTAAAATAGCTTTTACTTTCTCTGGACATCGATTTTTTTAGGTTAGAACAATATATAGTGCGCGCGCAATAAGGTGCGAATTGTGCATTGGCTTTTTGTCTTAAAAGTATTATTTTGTGAAATAATGAGTGAAAATAGTGGAACTTCTAAATCTGAAGGAAAAACAAATAAATCCGGAAAATCTTCGTCGCGTTTAGCTACTTTAATGGCTCCCGCAAATTCAAAACCACCGTTTCCCGCGTTTGTTCCTCCTGTTTTAAGAGAAGTTGGTAAATTAGCCGCCGGAGTCGCCTCTGTCAGCACTTCAAATACTGCTTCAGGATCCGCAACAGGTAGAAAGTTATATTTTTGTAAAAAATGTAGTGTTAAATGTTTAATTATTTTTAAAATAAAATAAAATTTAATTTCCTGGTAACTTTAACTTCATTACATTTATAAATAACAAAAACTTGGCCAGAGTAACAAGAATATGCAACCTACAAAACGCAATCAATAACTGGCTGTTGGATTGGTTGTCTAATAGTCTTTATTCGACAAAAGCAAGTACACAGAACCGGACTAAACAAAATTTTAATAAATTAACATTGTTTTTATAATAATCTTTAAGCCTACACCTTCTAGTTTTTCCGCTGGGTTATGCGAACAAGTGTGCGGGAGAGAGAGAGAGAGAAAGAAGAATATTAGTTAAACCTTTCGGTAATTGTCTCGAAAGTTGCCTCATTGGGGCGCTGATTACGAATCTAAAAAAAATATTTTCTCGGCAACGTTTCGTTTTCGATATATTCATCATCAAAGTTGAAAATCACACTAACCTTATTTTCACTATATTCCCTTTTCTTTTTGTACACAATTCTTGATTTTTACACTAAAGTGGGACACGATATTTTATAACCTTGTATTTTTATTTATTTTACACCTTGTTTCCATTAAATTGCGAACTTTCAAGTTCAAAGGCAGGAGCCATATTTGTTGATAAAGTTCCTAGTGTATACATGGTTGCGACCACGTTGTGGCGTGTGAAAGTGAAGGTTTGCAATTAAATGGAAAAAAGGTGTAAAATAACTATAAAAACAAGTTTTTAAAAAGAGGTGTTTGTGAAATATTGTATGCCAATTTAGTGTAAAAATCAAGACTTCTGTGCAAAAAGAAGGAGGAATGGTGTAAATAAGGTTAGTTTAATTTCTCAAATTTAATGCGCCTCAAAAACCCCTGTATACCAAATTTTGTCAAAATCGGAGAAGAGGCAACTTTCAAGACAATTACCAACCTTTCTCTCTCGCTCCATGTGCCTGATTCGTCGGTGAGGAGGGGTATGTACCCTGCACTGCAAGCTAATTGTTGGGCGGGGTACATGCCCGATACATGCCTTCTTCACTGCCTAATCGGGCACATTGGAGCGAGAGAAAAAGGTTATACTACTATTCTCTCTCTCTCTCTCTCTCTCTCTCTCTCGCACACTTGTTCGCACGGCCGAGCGGCAAGGCAGCCTCTAGCTGGTATATTCTCAAAGATAATAACTAACTAAAACATTTTTTTCGCACATTTTATGCAATATTGATGTACCGATTTTAATGGAAATATTATTTTTATTCCCTCGACGGTGGTGGATTGGTTGGTTTAAGCGGGGTTGGTCGTGTGCCCATATTTGCACTGCAGCCTACTGGTTTATCATGCTCTCCTGTCTTGTTATAGAAGTCCGCTTCCTTTGTCTAATACGATTCTACCAAGGTGTTCACGCGGCAACAGAGTTCTGTTTTGTATGTTTCCGAATAGTATTATGTCTTCTATACGTCAGTGCATTGCAGTCGTATATGTGGTGTGAGGCTGCTCGTCTACCCTGCAAGGCTGCATGTGTTGGGACCGCTATGTATGCCCATTTTCTGCAAGTATTACCTTAGTTAAAAGTGGCCTGTCAAAAGGTCCTAGAAGGAGAAGCTGAGCTTTTAGTTTCTTGGAAGGGTCGTCTAGCGTTGCCTTCGCAGGTGGGGCGTGTCAACGATCTAGATGTGATTTTAGGGACCAACTGTCTATTGCTGTTTCCATTGCCTGTTTTGATACTCCAAGGACTAACTCTGCCTTGTGACTTTTGATATAAAACGATGGGAGCTCAGGGCTTTTAGAGCAACCTGATGACCATCAGAGAGAATGCGTATGTTTTGTTTGTGATACCCCATTTTCACATTCTCTTGAACACATGCTTGGATAGCATATATTTTCGCCCGGTATACTGATGTGACTTGCTTGTCTAATGGAAAGCTATAAGTCGCTCTGGGCCTTATCCTAAATACACACCCACTTTATGTAGGTAACTATCGGTGTGATAATTGTGACTTACAACCAAAGCTTCATCTTGGGTCTAAGCCCTCAGGTTTTATCAAACATGCTCCTACATCTTATGAGGCACATTTTTGCTTTGTTCATGATTATTGGTGTCTGTTGGTTCCATGTTGATTTAGTGTCCAGGTTTAGACCTAGGTATTTCAATTCTTTAAAAGTTTTAAATTGCTCACCAAAGATTTTAGGGTTGTTGAAGTTGCCTATATTTATTCTATTTGTAAAGGGCAGTATTACGGTTTTCTCAGCATTGACATTAAGGTTTATGCCTTGACACCAGCGCTGTACGATGTTCAGAGCTCTTTGCATGAGTTCTGCTGAAGGGGTGGCTCCCAGTGCTATTTCATTGTGATGTATGGACGTTTCAACCCTCGTTACGAAATTTTGTAGAGTAGTACCACACGATTTATAGTCTGTTTGACAAAAGCGTGTTCGGCGAAACTTGTCCTTGAAAACCATTAGAAAGTTATTTCAAATATGAGGAGATGAGGAGATTCTTTCTCTAAGATGCTTTGTATAGAAAGCCTTAGGTATTGTTTGACCTCTCTTAGAAAAGAACGTATTACACCAGAGGTACTGCGTACGCATCACCTTACGAAGCCGTATTTTGTGTTTGCATCTGAATGAACCGAAAATGTCACTCGTAGCAGCTGCTAAATCCATGAGAAAGTCGAAGACATTTCTTAGAAAGTGGGTGGTACGCTATTCTAAAGTAAAAATCTCGGTAAAAATAGTTAATAATCAGATCGTGGCTCCACACGAAGCACGTCGAATAAAAGGACAGCATGATTTTAAAAGCATTAAAAAAAAAATTTTTACCCATCATTAAGTGCTGTGCAAACAATTTCGCGTAAAAAGGGTCTAAATGTTTTATTTAATACAATAAGACGACGTCAATTGACTAATGCAGCAAAATATAGTATCACAATAAAGCAACCGCTACTGTCTAAAAACACGTCCACAAAAAAGACACTTGGGCAAAGAAAAACTTGGACTGTGGAATAACGTAATTTTTTCTAATGAAGCTTCATTTTGGACACAATCTTCCATCACTCATACCTGGTGTTCTCGCACCAATTGAGTCATCCGGCAAAGGTGCACGTTTGAGGGCTGTTTTTCAAAACACGGATTTGACAAGTTGTACATGTTTACAGACAATTTAAACGCTGCTAAAATGGTCAAATTTTATCAGAAAACTTTATTACCATATGCCTAAAAGTGGTTTATAAGAAGGCACATACATTGGCTACTGCAAGCAGGCAATGACACGAAACTTCGGAGTCATCTTTGAACCGCGTAAAAAATAAAAAAGTCGTACTAGATTGACCATGGCAGTCGCCGCATGCTAATCCCATTGACAATGTTTTGGCGTTCATGAAGTTTAAGCTCCGAGAAAGGAAGATCTGGACTGTCAGACAGTTATTTCAGCATATTCCACTTATATGAAGGTCTTTCTTACAATATTACGCCATTAAATTAGTTGAAAGCATGCCTTGGAGTCTCTAGACAATTATTGATAATGGAGGCGACTGGAAAACTTATGAATAATAAAGCATTAAAGTAAATATCATGTATGATATCTGTATTTTTTGTCCATTTTTTCTCCCAAACCGTTTTTAAGTTTGGCCGAACACGCTCTTATCAAACATACTGTATCTACTTCATATGCCTGTTGGTGTTCATAAAGGGGGTTTTCTTGAAGTGCCCCATCCCTGATATGTCTGTCTTCGAGTTTTTCTAGCGTTTTCAGCAGGCAGTTCTTTATGCCTTGGCCACGGTGTACTTTCTTTCCCGGATTTAGGTATGAAGATGGCTTGCGCAACTATGCATGCCTCGGGACATACCCTGTTGCAATGCATGTTCTGAAAATCCTGCACAGACCCCGCTGCAAAGAGCGAAATAGATGTTTCTGGGCCTGGCGATTTGTACGGTTTAAATGATGTCATGACCCTTTGATCTTTTCCCAGCTGATAGCTTGATGGGCTACTCCCCAATCAGCTCCTTTTGCTCTCTGCTCGAGATTTAGTTGTACCTGAAGATCTTTTGGTTGTCTATATTCGAACCCGAAAAGTTTAAAGAAGTACCTCTACAGTTTCTTTCCTGTCTTATGTATTCACTTGTGGTATTATTGTTCCAACAGATTTGTTCTCGCCTTTAGGAATCTGGTTCATGTAACAGTGGGTGGTGCTCTCAAACCTCCTCGCAGAACTGCCTTATGATTCTCTTTTATCTGTAATTTTGCTCTGTTAAATAATTTTCTGGTATTCGCCTTAAGGTTATGACTGTCCACCTGGTACTTATCTTCTTGAGTTTTTTGTTTTAAACGACATTTTCTTCGAATGCAGTTGTTATTGCATCCTGTGTTCTTCATCCACACTAAGGTCTATGTCTGTCGTGTTGAACAGACTGGTCTTGATGGAAACTGAATTTGTTTAAGTTGATTTTCGTGCGATTCCCAGTCTACGTTGCATGGGTCGAGCTAGGTGGTTAAAATAACCGAGTTTGCGATTTCGAATTGCGTCGTTTGATGTTAGTTGACAACCTTAAAAATAGATAGTTTATATATTTTCACAGACCAATAAAAGATATACCTACCTATTAAAATTGTATTGAAAACTGCACTTCTTAATAACCTTAAAGTATAATACATTTTTATTCGAAAAAAGAACCTAAACCGACCTAAACATAAATTTGTTTAAACGACCTTTAACAAAGCTAGATATTACCATTACCACTAACTGAAATGGGTTCAGCATCTGAATCTAGTCTCTTTCCCTGTACAAGCCTTGTTTAATGCAGTTAATTTAAGGTTTAATTTAAATCTAATTTTAACATTAATTTAAAATCAATTTTTGGAGCAACAAGTTTACCAAAATATTCTATTATGGGACTAAACTGGATTACCTCCACAACACAAAAAGAAGTTATAAAGTTCATAACTTTGTTGTGAACTATATTAAACAAATTTAACTTTGGGAGAGAAATATTCGATTATGCCAAAAGCCGACATAAGGGAATAGAAAAGCGGAGCGGAAAATTTAATTAAGTGCCGTTTAAAAGGGCAGGTGTTTACTTGGTTGGGCATTTAGTTTCGTGAACTTTAAAATTGTGTTAACAAATCGGTTTAATTGTTAAAAAAATGTTGGGTACATATAAAGTGACTGCTTTTGATAGAGCCCAACTTACACACAAAATAACTTGTTAAACATAAAGGTTATGGGATTAAAAATGTAAGAAACTTTAAAAAATATATAGCAACTTAAAAATAGCCAAAAGAATGCTCTATTATCAAAAAAAAAAAAATTAGTTTTCATAAATACTTCCTATGCATGGTATTTATTTCCGAGGGTATTTCACACTTTCGTTCGATAAATAGACTACCACATTTCTATAAAGCCCAATAACTGAAGGCCTGGAAGTACCCAAAGCTGTAAATAAGTCTTTGCAGTTTTCATTTGTGGCGCAATTCTTAGGTCTTCGCGAATGCTTTCAAGCGATTCAAGAGATTCCCCACACTAAAAAGAACCCCATAACTTTAAATCACAAACCGTGGTTTTCTAAATCCCGTGACAAAGCCAGACTTTTAAAAATTCAAGCCCACAAAAAGTTTCTTCAAAACCCCAGTCCCGAAAATCGACAGGCTAACATCGAAGCGAGAAATCAGTACAATCAGACCATCTCAAAAGCAAAAGACCGTTTTAACAATCGAATAAAAGATAAAGTTCTCTCTTGCTCAAATGGCAGTAAAGCTTTCTGGTCCTTTGCCAAAAATATTAGTCAGAACTTTTGCACAAATTCTTTTTCACCCCTAATCTCTGAAGATGGAATTGTCTCTACCTCCAAAGGAAAAGCCGAACTATTTGGCAAACAATTTGCTGCCAATTCTACGCTTGATCCTCCTATAAATCTTCCTCTTCCAACAGTTGTCCCTGTTTCTCATAAAATGTCCGATATAATTTTTAAAGTCAAACAGATCAAGCGTATTCTTTCTTCTCTTAATACTAAAAAATCGTCTGGGCTGGATGGCATACCAGCAATCGTCTTAAAAAATGTGCTCCCGAGCTTGCACCCATCTTAACTCGCCTCTTTCGAATCTCTTACGACACGGGCATTTTCCCGGAGAGTTGGAAAGCTGCACGTGTGCAACCTGTCCCCAAAAAAGGATCCAAGTCTTCCTGCTAACTATAGACCTATATCTCTTTTTTCAGTTGTTTGCAAAGTAATGGAAAAATTCATTAATTCTCAAATCTTAAAGTATCTGGAAAAACATAAGATCTTACATGATAGACAATATGGATTCCGTCACAGTAGATCCACAGCTGATCTTCTTTTCTTTGTCTCACACAACTGGAACAAGTCCCTTGAGTTTCTTGGTGAATCCCAGATCGTTGCTCTTGACATATCCAAAGCTTTCGATCAGGTCTGGCATGATGGGCTTCTTAACAAACTTCCTTCTTACGGTCTTCCACCTAAGCTTTGATCTTGGCTTTCCAGTTTTCTTTATAATCGACGTATATCAGTTAGTGTAGATGGTCATTCCTCCAGCTTCTACCAAATTAATGCTGGGGTGCCCCAGGGCTCAGTGCTGGCACCCACGCTGTTTCTTCTACACATTAACGATCTTCTCTTTTCCACAATCAATCCCATTCATAGTTTTGTTGACGATAGTACCCTCCACTCTAGTATTCAATTTCTTAAGCCACCGTGTTATCCCGATTTCGAAAACAAGCGCAGGCCAATGCAGATATCTCTTTCACAAGACCTCAAACTTATCTTAGATCATCCCTTACATATGAGCGGCCAAGTTCTGCAGAACAAAGAGTCGTTTAAATTTGTCGGCGTTACTTTTGAGAACAACCTCAACTGGCACAAACACATTTCATCCATAGCTTCGGCAGCTTCAAAAAAGATTGGATTTCTCTTCCGAGCCAGAAAATATTTCTCTTCTTCCAATCTGTATACTCTGTATGTATCCCAAATTAGACCCTCTTTAGAATATTGTTCTCATGTCCGGGGAATGGCGTCCCCTACAACACTTAGCATTCTGGACTCCATTCAAAGAAGAGCCGTTCGTCTCATTAATGATCCAACGCCGTCCAACGCTCACAGACAGGCTTCCTCTTCTTGCCCATCGTCGAGCTGTAGGGGATCTGTCGCTCTTCTATAGGTATTTTTACGGCTTTTGCTCAGAGGAGTTGGCCAGTATAATTCCTTATCTGGCAGCTCCCAACAGAGCAACACGTAGTGCAACGTTTATGCATCCTTTCACAGTTCCCTAGAGTGTCAAGACTATGGAACCTGTTGCCCGCAGAAGATTTTCCTTCTCCTCCCAATCTCCAAAAATTTAAGTCCCGTGTGAACAAACTCCCTCTCACCACACTGAAGACACCCACAGTACGTTAGTACTTAGGCATTAGCCTTCGTGGACTGTCTCAAGATAAAAAAAAGCGAGAAAAAGTTTTTCACGATTCCGACGTGGGAACCCGCTGAAAATAGCCCCCCAAAGTCCCAAAAATGAGTTTTTCGCGAATATCTGCCAAAATATACGAACTGGAGAATTTTTGTTCAGATAAAAAATGAATATCACCTCGAAATCTACAAAAATGGTCCTTACCATTTTTTTCGTAACACCAATATTTTTCGCAAAAACGGTCGTCGAAAAATCCATAACATACAGATTTTCTTGAATTTCGAAAACGGCTAAAAAATGCAGATGGGCAAAACAATTTTTTATCAAAACGCAAGAAAGATGGTGAAGGAAATTTTCTGGGATCATTGAACACTTGCTAAGGTCTCATTATAAAAAACAAATGTTAATAACAAAACATTTTTTCAAAAAAATATCAATAAAGTAATGAGATACTCTCAAAATGTTATGAAAAAAAAACTTTGACCGCTTTTTTTAATATTCTAGAAAAATCAGAATGGACCTAAACTCATATGCAATGAAAGTTACGGGTTTTCCCATTCCTATGAAGTTTGAAGATTAAAAAATGTACATTATTGTTCTAGTAATGGAACCATTTGTCCGCCTGCTTATACGTGAATCCGTGAAGATGCGGCATTCTAGCAGTAGAGCGGCAGCTGGAAATGAGGGACTTTTGGGTCCCGTTATCTCAAACTATGGATTTTTTTAAATATAAGGACCATTTTTGTAGACTACAAGGCGATCTTTATTTTTTTTATCTAAACAAAAATTCTCCAATTCGCATATTTTCGCAAATATTAGCAGGAAACCCATTTTTCGGGCCTTGAAGGGCCATTTTCAGCCCTTTCTTACCTGTTAATGTTGATAAACTTTTTTTTGCTCGAAAGCATCCCGGAAGACCTAAGAATTGTGCACAAAACTGTACAGATTTATTTACAGCTTTGTTCCTTTATTTACTGGACTATATAGAGGTAAAAAAAATTGCAATTTCTACAATGTTCAAATTAAAAAAGACAAGAAAATAATGTTCTATCTATAGGGTGGCACAAAAATGTACATTTTTTAAACAGTTTCCTCAGTATATTTATACATCTACTAACTGTTCAGTTACGTAAATTTTTAAATTAGGATGGGTTTTTAAACCAGTATTATTTTTTTAATTCAAGAGTTGGTAGGGGCCGCTACCCTTTAGCCAGACCTTGACTTTTACACATTTTTTTTCTTTCTTTACTATCGCTATATTAAAATTTTTAATTTACAAATCAGTGTCTGCAGTTTCGTAGTACTACTACATTATCAAACTAGAAGCTTTAATATTTAATACTACGTTGTGGGACTATACAACTACTATATAGCAAACCTTACTAATTTATCTTAAATTACTGTAATAAAGCAGCATAAAGTGGGAAATCCGAAGAACGGTATGGTCATTTAACAAGTTTATTGAGGGGTTTTTATGGTGTTTAAATATTTCAATCGACTCTAAATATTGAGTTTTTACTTTTTGGTGCGTAATGTAATATTTTTAATTTACTTAAAAATTGAATTATGTTTCTTTAATAAAAATATTGACCTGCGTTCCTATACCTAGTTATATAATTTTTACCAGTTTTTCCAATATACAGGCTATTACATTCATCTCTATTTAATCTATAAACTCCTGATTTTTTAAGCGAAGGGGTTTTTTCTTTTACATTAAAAAATAATTAGGATAGTTTATATGATGGACTAAAGGCAACTTGGTTATTGTTTTTTGTTAATATAATGGCTATTTTATATGCGATTGTTCCAAAATATGTCAATGTGGTGTATTTTTGATCTTTTTTTTTTGTTTTTATAAGTGGATATATTTGATGTTTTGTGTTCCCTTTACGTTTTTTATCCAAAACTGCCATATTATACGTCTATTATAGATCTAAATTTAAGGTAAAGTAGTGAGTTATAGATTTATCTCACTAGTAGTTATGAAGTTTCCATCCCGATACCCTAAAATCAGTCCAATACATAGTGCTTTTAACATTGCTTTATTACAAAAAATTATATAAAACAGGCTCCAAAACAACATGTCAAACAAATTCAATATAACAATCAAAACAATATTAGTTTTTGCTATTAATACACTATAATATTACTAAACCTTCTGCTTATTGTTAATACTAATGTTTAAATTGATTGTAAAATTACCGTTAAGATTAGCATCAGCACCGGTAACGGCTTTTCCCTGCATTATCGACAACTTGAGATTGCTCACCCTGTATTTTTTGCAATTTCGATTTTGTTCGAAATTGATTCTTCAACATAGCTTTCAGCCACGGTGGATGATTTCCATCCACCATGGCGTTTGGGGGTTATGAGGTCCTCTCCGGCATTGGCCAGGAGGGTTGCTGATGTGCGGTGTAAGCTATGACCAGTATATAAATTTGAGTCAGGCAATCCCAAAAATTTGGCCACAGCATTTGGTATTTTAGAAATTTTATTTATACCAACACACTGAGAAGTACACTTCCCTTTCTGATAATTAAGAAAAAATCTGTTCGTAATTTTAAATACTGCCTTACTAACTCAATAGGGTTTACCGTAAATCTTTCGTTTAAAATGGTAAAGCATTTTGAATTATTGGTTTTTTTTCAGGGATTTGAATAACAAGGTATTGTCCTTTGTCCTTGATGTTTTCTATCAGCAACTTTGTCGATTCGTTGCATTGAGAGGCATCAGAAACGCCTAGTATCAAGACCACCTGAAATCGAAAAATTATATAATTATATATTATATAGAAAACCTTCATTACAAGAAAGTAAAAAATATGAAAATATTCCAGGACCATAAAAAGATTAAAGCTAAAAAACTTTATAATGGAAAACAAAATGCCTACCTTGGCTAAGAGATAATATTCATTAGAAGCTTTTTGCAAAAATTGCTCGATTTCAGCTCTTCCCAAAACTTTGGTTCGTAGACGTATAAGTTCTGGATTTTGATTTAATTAAGGAACGCTACAATTTTTCCATATCTGGAGATATCGATTTTCTTTATATCTTAAGGGTTGTTTTTACCATGGAATATTTCTCCATAATGAAAAAGGGGTAAGTTTGTCACTTAAATATAAAATATGCCAGTAAAATTTTCTTCGTTTTCAAAATTGAATGCCTTTATTTTTATCCACACTTCCAATTCATGAAATTCTTATTGTAAAACTATCTTGTATTTCTCTAGGATCAGGTTAGTTTTTTGCTCTATTAGCTTTTTCCCCGAATTCCTTTATAAACTTGAAGTTTCCATTCTAGGACTTTTATTTTTAACATAAATTTTTTAAATAAACAATCACCTTAGTTACAAAACCGCACCCTTCTTCGAAAAATTGCTTTGTTGAAAAGAAAAATCCACCTGTTATTTACTATTTTACATAATCTGACAAATTAGAAATATACTATAGAATTTTTTATTCAAGAATCTTTTTATTTTAAACTTTAAATTATAATAATATGACAGTTTTGGATAAAATATTGTATCCGGGGGGGTTATTACATATAAGTCACTCGAAAAAAATTAGGCTAAACTTTTCTCGCGTGAATTATAATCGTATGTATAATAACACACTAGTACCATAAATAGCTATTATTCAAATGATAAGGATATAAATAGAGTCAAATGTTTATTTTACTTTTATTTAGTTGCATTATTAGATAATTAAGTTGCCGCAACTCCAGATTTTGACCAATGGTAACTTGTTTTTCGGATACTAATCACGAATATAAAAAATCATATTTGCTCAAACGTTTCGTTTTTAGGATATTCAATATCCACTTAAAAGTTAAACTAACCTCATTACATAATTCCGCCTTCTTTTTGTACACAATTCTTGATTTTACACTAAAGTGGCAACAATATTTTATAGACACATTTTAAAAACTTGTTTTGATTTTCACCTTTTTTCCTATTTGCGAGTTTCACTTTCAAATGTTCATGTGCAATCAATTCCCTAGTGATACTTGGTTGCGGCGTTTGAAAGTAAGGTTCATTACATGAAAGTAGGTATAAAATAAATACAAAACAAGTTTTTAATGTTTAAGTATTGGTTTCAATTTAGCAAAAATCAAAATTCTGTCAAAAGAAGGAAAATAATGATTAGTTTGATTTCAGTTTAATGAGGATTCTCGAAATCGAACGTTTCATAAACTGTATACCAAATTTTGTCAAAATCGGAGTCGCGGCAACTTTCTAGACAATTACCAATATTAATAAATAAATCTTGCCAAAAAAGGTATTAATTTATCTCAAAAATATGATAGCTTAGCCCGTTTAACTAGTTTTATCAGGAAAATTTGGCAACTAACTTATTTAAGTGAGCTATAACAAACTTTCTTAATTAAAACTTCTTGCAAGAGATTCGTATTATAGGGGTAATTAAGTGTCACTCGGTCGAAGTATTGAATTTCAAAATTATCAAACTTCCCCACCGATTCACGTCTTACGTTTAATATTTATTGTATAACTTTAAAACATTCATTTATTTGCAAGAAATTTACTGAAAATTTTGCACTGTGTGAGGGTTTACTCCTCAGCTTTTGTGATTTTACGTTTAAATTTTAGGAAAATTTATTCTGCCATTTAATCATTCATTGAAAAACCAATACTTCTAAGAATATGTTTTTTTATTTTGGGACAGTCCACGAAGGCTGATGCCTAAGTACTAACGTACCGTGGGTGTCTTTAGTGTGGTAAGAGGGAGTTTGTTCACACAGGACTTAAATATTTGGAGATTGGGAGGAGAAGGAAAACTCGCGGAACTTCGGGGCCTCTCTAACTGAAATGTAAGGATGCATAAAAGTTGCATACGTGTTGCTCTGTTGGGAGCTGCCAGAGAAGAATTATACTGGCAACTTCTCTGAGCAGAAGCCGTGAAATACCTATGAAAGTGACATATCCCCACAGCACGACGGTGGGCGAAGAGGCAATCTTTCTGTGAGTGTGGGATCATTAAGACGAACGGCTCTTCTTTGAATGGAGTCCAGAATGCTAAATGTTGTAGGGACGCCATTCCCCAGACATGAGAACACTATTCTAAAGAGGGTCTGATTTGGGCTACATACAGAGTATACAGATTGGAAGAAAAAATACTTTCTGGCTGAAAAGAGATCCAAGCTTTTGAAAGCTGCCGAGGCTATGGATGTAATGTGTTTGTGCCAGTTGAGGTTATTCTCCAAAATAACGCCGAAAAAGATTAAACGTCTCTTTGTTCTGCAGAACTTGGATCATATGAACGAATGAGCATTGGCAGATTTTTTTGCGACAGCAACATGACTTGTTTTTGAGGCATTAAACTAAACAAGATTTTGGCGCTCTAATTCAAGATAAGTTTGAGGTCTTGTGAAAGAGATATTGCATTGACCTGCTTGTTTTCAAATCAAATTACATGGTGGCTTAGAAATTGCATACTAGAGTGGAGGGTACTATCGTCAGCAAAACTATAAATGGTTTAAATTTTGTGGAAGAAGGAGATCGTTAATGTGAAAAAAAAAACAGCGTGGGTCACCCCAGCATTATTTTGGTAGAAGCTAAAGAAAAGACCATCTACAGTAACTGATATACTTTGATTAGAAAGGAAACCGGAGGCCAAAAGCAAAGCTTAGGTGGAAGACCGTAAGAAGGAATTTGTTAAGAAGCCCATCATCCCAAAAACCTGATCAAGCTTTGGATATGTCAAGCGCAACGACCCGGGTTTTAACAAGAAACTTAAGGGACTTGTTCCAGTTGTGTGAGACAAAGGAAAGAAGATCAGCTGTGGATCTCCTGTGGCGGAATTCATCTGTCAAAATGTTAAGATCTTGTGTTTTCCACATGCTTTAAGATTTGGGAATTAATAAATTTTTTCCATTACTTTGCAAACAACAGAAAAAAAGAGATTTAGGTCTATATTTAAAAAGGAAGATTTTTGCACCCTTTTTTGGGGACAGGTTGCACACGTGCAGCTTTCCAACTCTCGGAAAATCTCGTTTCGTAAGAAATTCAAAAGGGGCGAGTTAGAATGGGTGCAAGCTCGGGAGCAAAAATTTTTTTAAGACGTTGCGGTACGCCATCCACCCCAGACGATTTTTAGTTTTAGGCCTTTTCTTTAATTTAAGCGCGCTTTTTGGCGGGGGCCCCAATGTTGAAAAATTTGGGGAAAATTGAATCAAAAGAATTTTCCCATTTTTTTGATCACTTTAATCCCTTGGAATGCATATTATCTCCCATTTCTTCAAGCGTATTTCTACTCAGTAGACAGCATTTCCATGGGCTTCAAATTTTCTCTGGAAAATATAAAAATGTCCTTGGCTATGTCCGATTTTATTGAAATTTGATAAACGGGGTTATTTGGGGCGCTGATAACGAACCCAAAATTTGTTCCCAAAACTCCTAGTTTTTAGGGGGTAACGCCTTACTTGACCCTAACTTCAAAACAGCACAAACTTTTTAAAATTTCTTCTTCCTATTAGTTACCCCTAGTGATGAGCGAGACCAGTCTTGGTCTTGCGGTCTTGGTCTTGGTCTTGCAGCAAGACCAAGACCAGACCAAGACCGGGAGTATGCAAGGCCCAAAACCAAGACCAAGACCGAGGAGTGGGGCTACCAAGACCAAGACCGACCTGCAAGACTCTTGCACTTCTGCGACTTTTAATATCATAATATTTAGTTTCTATATTTCTTTTACAGAGGTATTTCATACAGACATGACAAAAAAAGTGTTAAGAACTTCCAAAATAGGCGATTATTTAATAACTAACAGGTTTTTAATTAAAAATAATTAAATTGATTACTTGGTTTTTTATATACGTTTTCTAACAACGATAACAGTAAATTCAATAAATGTTTCATAAATAATAAGATTGTACTCAATGGTCCGATACAGCTCGATATCTCGGGAAAAGGTTCTCTACAGAGAAAAAATAGGAGTAAAAAATTTTAGAAGCTGAAAATTACCTTTTTCCCCAAGTTTTTTTTAATTAGTTATCCAGTGATGCTACTTACAGGGTGAATAAAAATTTCCACAATAGAAAAAAAAATATTTTTTTTCCCCACTGTAAGAAGTACCATTAGATTCTTTTAAAACTTAAATATAAATTAAAAAGGATAGATTAATAAAAAAAATTATTTTTATGTCTATAGGAATAGTTTTTATATAAATGAATTTTAAATATGACTTTCGGTTTAGCAAAACTGACATTTAAAAATCATCTACGTTGATATTTTCCTTTTAACAGTTCAACAATTTTCAGGATAAAAACCAGTGGTGATTTTTAAATGGATTTTTTGCCATATTTTTTATTTTAGGATCAATACAAGGGGGTTTTCTTGAGTGTCAGTAAATTTTTCGGAAAATTTTGAAATAGGAAATAGTTTTTTCATTTTACGCCTTTTTTATTTAATTTTTGTATGTTCAGTTTTTCACCATCATGAACGGTTTCGGAGATTCGGCCTTGACACACTATTGAGCCATCTAGATTGTTTATACAGTATGTTCCAACTTTGTCCAAATGTTTCACTAATTTAAAGATAAAAAATTTATATGAACTGAAAAAGATTCCCGAATACCTTTTTTTTTAATCAGAAACCAATGTTTACAGATAAAAAACATTTTTCAGAAAATTTCACCTGGAAAATAAAATTTTTTTCTGCTCACACAGTAAAAGATTTGTTTTTTAATTTTTTTTCTTCTTTAAAGAAATTTTTAAAAATTTCCCCTCCTAAAATTTTCTATTGAAACAAATGTTAAAAAAAGGTTTGTCTTAATTCACTAAAAATGTAGCTTAAAAATTTTGGATATTTTCAAATTTTTAAAAAAAAAAATATTCCCCCTTTTATTTATTTTAAGTATTAAAAAAATGTTTTTTTCAAGATTACTTACTTTAAATTATTCTAAAAAAAAAGCAAACCAAAAAGACCCGGAAAACCAAACCCATGGGGCAAAACCAAAACCAAAAAAAAGACTTTCCTTTCTTGGCCCGAAAATTAAGACCGGAAAAAAGCCCGGTCTTTGTCTTGGCTTGCTTTTCATCACTAGGTAAGTTACCCCCCAAAATGGAAGATTTTGTAACAAAATATTT
>JAHBCN010000596.1:219870-222370 GCA_019359885.1 Listronotus oregonensis
AAAAAAAAAACCAGTAAAATAAAGCTACTTAATTAAATAAATAATTATAAGTGAGAAAACCTACTTATACAAATTACCATACAAAACCACATAAAACATATCTTAACCTTCTCTGTAACTAGTTTGTATTACTGCTGTACAGGGTGTCCCAAATTGAAGCCGCCTCATTATTGGGATCTCGCAAACATACGATGTCGGTTAAAAAAAGGCAAAAATGCGCAATTTAATGCTTATTAAAATACTACCTTATAAGTTATAAAATTTTTAATACTTTTAAAGAAAAAAAACGAATATTCTAAATTTCATTTTGATTTTTTTAAGACTTGTGGAGGTCTGTGTAAATATTTCTTTAATAAATACCTTTCTTGGTTGTTCTGCATCGAAAGATTTAAAATTATTTATAAAATTCACAAACTTTATAAAACAAATAAGTTTACTCATTGCAATATATTTATGTTGCATATAAAATTTGATAAGAAAAACCAATAGTTCCCCAGATAAGATAATGACTAAATATATTTTAGGTATTTTTTTAAATTGTTTATTTGCTGTATTTTATTACAGAAAAAAACAGTTTGACGTTTGACGTCACATTGTCGCGTTGAAAAAAGTATCCTAAAATTTGACAGCCAGATTCACAAAGCTAAAACTGCTTAATAGTCCAAGAAAATAGGTCGTGAATTACGAATTTGAGGTTAAAACTTGAATTTTTGATATAAATTACTTTAAAGAATCTAAAAACGAACGATATTTCTTTTTCCCTTTTTATTTATTTAAATAAGTAGCTTTATTTTCTTGTGACCGCGCGTAATAAACAATGTTTTTTTTTTAAATCTCAGTTAAGGATATTATTAACTATTGTATAAAGAATTGCATTGTCTAACCCCAAAAAATTTTTCTAGTATCCAGTTCGGTTAGGCACGTAAATATTAAACCTTTTTAACATGGTGATTTTCCTTAAAAAATAGTGATTAATTATTTTCTTAAAAACAGTAAGATATAGATATAGAAAGATGTTAATAAAACTTACTTAGAATTTTGTGTAGAATCCGAAAAAACAGAGTGTTCCATAAAAAATTACAATGTTGCCATTGGTCTCGGTTAGATCTGGCACGCTGCACTTGCAAAAATATTTTTAAAATGTAGGTTATTACCTGTTATGACCGTGTGCCAAATTTCAAAAAGTTCTTTTTTTTTGGTGTTCCAGAACTTTTAATAGGACACTCAACGTGAATCACCCTGTATAAAATTTATATAAAGAAATGCTCTATATTTTGCGAATAACGTTATGTATACAGGGTGTATGAAAAAGCCCGTACAAGGACAAAGTTTTTCTTTTTAAATGACTCCCTATATTTTTTGTTAGATTTTTTTCTACATAAAATTCTACAGCGATAAACGGGGGAGATCTCACCTCACAGACTTACCCTGTTTATATATATATATATAAAATATATATATATATATATATATATATATATATATATATATATATATATATATATATATATATATATATATATATATATATATATATATATATAAAAAAAAAGGAGTAAAATATATAAATTTTATTAAATAATTTAAAAATAAATAATTTTTTTTATTTAATTTTTTTTTATTTATTTTTATTATTATTATTAATTAAAATTATTAATTATTTTAATATATATTATAAAATAAAAATTATTATTTAATTATATATATAAAAATTTTTTTTAAATTTTTAATTTTTTAATTATTATTTTTATATATTATTATATATTGGTATGAGATATTCTATGATTATATAATAGTATGTGATATTTCCTTAACTGTATGTGGAATTTAGGGTCCGTACTATGATAGTAAGCCTTTAAAAAAAGGATAGAATAAATAATATAAATGCCCGTTTGACATTGATTAAGGTTTAAAAATGTACAAAAAAAGATTATAATTATTTAAAGTATTTTAATTTAAACATATGCAAAATGAAAAGTCCAAAGGCTTGTTAATTAATAATAAACTAATAACACTTTATAGCGCAAAAAATGATTTATGGTTTTTATTTAAATAAATTTAGTTACCTACTTTAAACGAATACTTCTGCAGAAAAATATCAGTACATATTTTATTATGTTGCAAAAAAAAATAAAACAAAAGTAGAGGATTATACAGCGATTTGTGACAATTTTTTAAATTTTTATTGAGTTTTATGTACTTACCTATAAAGGATAGTCTATATTTTTTATATTGCTTATGGGTAGAGGTGTTAAGAAAATGACACTGTAATGTCTAACAATTCTGTTTATTTTAAAAAAATATATTAACTAGAAAATTAACAAATTTAAGAAGAAAACCAAATTTAAAATATATTTTATAATTTTCGTCATTTTTCTTTTTTATTTGTGTTTTTTAATATCTCTATTTAACATTAAATTTAAAATACAGATTTGGCTAAATCCATTTGGATTTTAAATAATTTTTAGTCAACTTTAATGACCCCATTAAAATTGTTAAA
>JAHBCN010000596.1:229870-296871 GCA_019359885.1 Listronotus oregonensis
ATACATTCAACCAATATTGCGAAGAGGAGAAATGAATAAATAGAAGCACTTCAGTCTTATCACATTTTTAATAATTAATGAGGAAATTGTCAAGTAGTTGCTCTACCATCGAAAGCATCCTAGTATTTTATCAAACACGGTTTTTTTCTGTTATAAAGTTTAAATAAATCATGTAAACTCTCAACCAACTTAAAAACAAGTGACATGCATCGACAACACTAGAATACATCATTGATTTGTATTTATTCGTATAGCTATACATTTTTCTGTGTGATTTATTGTTTAAATGTAATTAAAGAAACATATTTTTAAATCTAAAACCTTTATCGCAAACATAATATTTTTTTTGAATACATTTGCTTAAAGCTTTTAGGTAGGTAGGTTTAGGTAGGTTTAAAGTGAGTGGAGTTTTTACGCCCTCCACTGCGACCGCTCGGTCTATTGTGGCTCACACCTTTTTATATTTCTCCCAATGGAATCAGACTTCTAATAAATCCTATACCAGATTGGGAGAGAGTTCTTACATCTCCTCTTACTCGTGTCGCTACCGGACACGAGCACAATATGTGTACCGGTCTGGTGACGTGGGTAGCCCAGGTCCTTGTTACAGGAACCAGATGTTCTTTCTGAGACCGCATCTCAGACCTTACCCTATGAAAACGGTCCTATCCGCTTTCTGTCTAAAGCCAGGGAACCCTTTCCTTATAAAGGCGGTTCTGTCCGCCTTCTGTTTGGATTCAGGGATCCCTTCCTAAGCACCTGTTTGTTTGGGATGGATTAGCCCTTCCCCGTGAGTCAGGCGCCGGTGACTTCAGGGGCACCTTTCGAAACGGATTCACCCGTTTCGGTCGGCGCACCTTTGTCGGCTTGTGACCTTGAGTGGCACCTCTCGAAACGGATTTATCCGTTTCGGTCAGCGCACCTTTGTCACTTTTTCCTAGACCTCCACCACTGCAACCTTACCAGATTTATTGTGGTTTCTCCTATCGTTCTTTAGAGTACCTTGTCCAAGCCCGTCTTCTTAACTAGACTCCAGAGTCTCGACACTGGCCACTCCATATAACTTGCCGGTTTTGGCTTCTCCTCCCCAAGCCTAGTAAACCTAAGCCTGCATAGTGCTTCGCAATGGCACCACATGAAGGCTGTTTCTTCAGCCTCCTGGCAGAACCTACACAGGCTATCCTCCACCAGGTTTATTCTTTCCAGGTGCTTGTTGAGTTTACAATGTCCTGTTAGTTGACCTACCGTTATCCACGACCTTACGGCTGGGGTCAGTAGGTCCGATAAACTTGGCCGAGCGGGTCTTAATGAACTGCTTTGCCTGTCGTTGTCCCGGTGTTTGTACCCACCAGCTTTGAAACTGTCTGTCTACCCAATTCTTAATAGATGCTTTGAAGAGACCTGCCGAGATACCGCAGAATGGCTCCGGGCCTATCATTTCCGCGGCTGATCCTCTTTGGCTAGGTCGTGGCCTCTTCGTTGCCGGATGGCCCTCGTGGCCGGGTACCCAGGCTACCGTAAGTTTGTTTGCCAGCTGACTTCTTCCAGGGCCGTATACAGTCCCCGACTAGTTTGGAATTAACTTTTGGGGAACTGATGGCCTTCAGGGCCGCTTGCTATCTGAGTAAATGACGATATTTTTTCCTTTACTCCCTTTTTCTTTAATCCTCACGGCGCAATGCACTATTGCTGCGATTTCCGCTTGAAACCGTGGCGTGCTGACCGAGACTTAAGATTACCTTTCTCTAGGCTTATCTCCATAGATGCCAGCTCCTACACCCTTGTTGGTCTTGGAGCCATCTGTATACCAGATATGATCGGCTTTGATTGGAGGGCCTGCCTTCCAGTCCTCCCTATCTGGTATGACAATACGAAAGTGTCTATTGAAGATAAACGAGGGTTTATCCTGTCTGAGGGCATTCAAACAATGAGCTGACCTCTTGGTCCTCCTCTATTTCCCATCTTGGAGTCCTTCGGTGTTCTATAATTGGACTTTGACCTCCTTTGAGCCTATACAGTACCGCCTTTACTTGCCCCTGTATCACTTTTTTCCTATGAAAGCGGTTCTGTCCGCTTTCTGTTTGGAGCTAGGGAAGTAATAGTCTACCACGGCAGAGCCCCGCATTACCGCAGTAAGGCTAGATACTCCGAGAGTCCGTCCTGTATCTCAGAGGCACCGTTGGAGACACCTGTTTAAGGCACAGGATGTCATTCACCAATCAGCACAGTATGCTAACACCTTGAGTTAAGCCTTGTGTTCATCTTAGCTTTGGATCCCGTTCCATACGCTAGCCAAAAGAGTTGCCATAACCAGCAATTCTAGCCCATGTTCCTAAAGATTCTTCTGGGCCCAACCACGACAACGACGTGTAAACACAGCGGTTGGGTTAAAGTTTCTAACTGGAAGTTTAGTTAGGTTTTTTGTAATTTACTCTAACGAGTTTGAGAATCGTTTACTTGGCACTAAGGCTGCCGATGTAAAAATGTGCTTATTTAATTTTATTGTACTTTAGATCGTTTTAATAATCCGTTTCTTAATAAGGTACAGCCAAAAATGTTTTTCCAGATTATAGTAAATAAATACATAATAAAAGAAATTGTTCTTATTAAATTTCTTTTTACCTTTCTTTGGTTTTAATAAAATTTTGCCGCAGTCAATGACAGTGAAATTAAACTCCGTATACGATAAAATTAAATAATTAAGGCTACTTATTGTATAATAATTTTTTGTAAATTAATAAACTTTATATGTATTTTTGATAGCTGACATGAAGCCCTTGCAGGTCGTAGGAAATTCCCGGTAAACCACTTTGAGAATAATCGATATAAATGTAAAGCTATAATAGATGGTAACTACCTAATCTGTTTTCCCATTAAGAGTGCATTTACGCTACACCTTAGGGGTCGGGCGAAAGGACACAGAGACGGTGGGCGGAGACTAACAAACTCCCACTACCACAATTTTCGTATAGCCTCATTAAAAATATTATATTTTATTTAGGTTCTTCCAAATTCGGTGTATCGATGCGATGTTGTTTGGGATTGCAAGCCTACAGAAGATAACGTTTTTCGGTAACTATTTTTCACTTAAATGACATAAATTATACACCATTTTAAAGGTAAGGAAATAATATATGCCTCTTCTGTAACGGATTTTTAAAATATGTTAGAGTTAAGAAAAAATAGTATCTAAACATAACCGATTTTAGGGTGACTTTCACTCAAGGAAATATTAAAAACTAAATCCAAATTTAAAAAACTATTACAGCAGAAGCCTAGATTTAAGTGTTGGCTTTCATATAGTTTTTAAAAATTATCGATAACTTATACCGTTTTTGAGAAAAACATTATGCCTCGAACCCCAAATTGAATCCAATTTTCGCGGCGCGAATGGACTCTTAAAAGGTTTCGAAATAAAAGCACAAAAAATTCGTTACTTTAGGTAGCTAGTACCTTAAATTTCCGATTACAACTAACTCTAATTTACTCGTCGATTTAAGTGCAAGATTTAAGCAAACATAATTTATTTTGTTTTTATAATTATAATCCTACTTGCTCTTAACCATAGTCTATGCTCCTTAAGGATGTAAGCCTTAGTTTTAAGAATTTGTAGAAAAAAAACTGACTTTGATATTTAAAAACATCTAGATGCCTCCGATTAGCAGAACAAATTTCTCTAAAATGTCTCTTAAAAGATAATTTAAGTCATATGTTTTTTTTAAATCTTAACATTTCATTTGCTATCAAAAAGTTCTTGTCGGTTTTTGACAAGATGGGACCAGTTCTGATCTGGTCCCAGGGTATATTGTGTACGCAAAAACTATTGACTTTTGCGGACTGGTAAATCAACCGAAACAAAATAAAGAAAAACCCTTAAATAATCCTAACACGTATCTACGTTTCGGTGGCAAGTCTACCTTTTTTTATATTACTATGAACTATATTTAATTCAAAGCCGCACTGCTGCCTCAGCTCAGCGGGATCAAATTGCATTTTTTTTAACTTAAAAAAAATGTGAAAAAACGATTTTTTAATATAACTTAAATTAGGAAAAAATGGTAAAGAGTCAAAATGAAGGGTCTAATAAAACTACGTCAGTTTTTTTTTAAATACATTTTTTTGTTGCCCTTTATTTTTGAAACATTAACGATTTAAATTTAAAAATAAAAACTCAAATATCTAAAAAACTTAAGGAGTTACGAAAAAATGTATAGGGTAAAAAATATGCCCTTTGGTTAGCTCTATAAAAATAGTAATGTACACATTCTTAATAAAATTAGTAATAAAGGAGATATAAGCAAAAATAATTTTAGTCATTAAAAATTTTGCTAATAACAATATTTTATTGGTACAAGCAAGTAAACCAGCTCCGATCCATTTAAAAATTAATCAAAAATGTTTTGTTTATTGAATGAAACAAACTAATACACATGTGCCTCGAGGCAATGGGAGATAACCTAGTGGCACGGATATTTTATTTAATTTTTTTGGTCCAATAACTGTACCCATACTACATAAACTTTACTTAATTGATAATAATAATAATAAGTGCCTCCTCTGCTTTATTTATATCTTATATATATATATATATATATATATATATATATATATATATATATATATATATATATATATATATATATATATATATATATATATATATATATATATATATATATATATATATATATATATATATATATATATATAATAAAAATATATTTATTTATTACTATGCTGGCAGTTTTACACATTTAATATATTCTTTAAATGTACCTTCATGCTGACTATTTATGATATTGTTTATATTTTTATTATGTAATTTAATTAAGTATATCAATAATTTATAAAAATAGTAATACAATGTTCAGAATGTTTTATCTGACATAATACTTTAATAGAGAAATGTTTTAAATATTTTTATTAATAACTATAAGTTTATTTAAAATTATTTTTTTTAGTTAAATTTCAATGTTTTAAAACTAATTAAGTCATATCCTAAAGTGTTTAAATAAATGCATTAAATACTCATAATTTAAACCTAAGAATTGGCTTGAAGTCTAAAAAAGAAGTACATTGGCCTAATAAGAGAAATGTTTTAAAATTTTAAAATAAATAAACCATAGTAAAAAAGAATTAATTATGTTTAAATTATGATTAATTTTATTCATTTCAAGGTACATTCTAACGATTAATGCATTTAAAAAATATTTATATTAATACTTAAATCGATAATAAAAATATTTAAACGATGAGCCATACACATAGTAGCATGGGAGATCGAGAAATGTTAAGCGTCCTGTCAGGTATATAACACCCAGATAAAGGAGACATTTTTTTTCAATTAAATAAAGATTACATTTTGTTTTAATTAAAGTTTTAGGTAGATGAAAATGAGTACAGTTATTGGACAAAAAAAAAATATTCGTGCCACCAGGTTATCCCCCTTTGCCTCGAGGCACATTAGTCCAGGCAGTCAAGCATTTCACCTCCGAATGCACCGATTTATTTGAAATTTTGACAGATGATAGATGGATGGTCGAAATGCAAAATCTATATGGTGCCGATCGATGTGCGCAACCACCCCTGGGGTGGATGCCACCCCTTCTCGGGGATGGGCAATTTTTTACCCAAAATACCCCCAGAAATCGATAGATGAGCAAATTTAAAGTAAAAAATGGCATGTCAATTTTTTTCGCCAGATCAATAGTTTTTGAAAATTCGCAATTGAAAAGTGCGATTTTTCGTTAAAAAAAACCTCATTTTTCATTTGATTTTTACGCATAACTCCGTTTTATCGAAAAAAGTGTAATAAACAAAAATAAAGCCTTAAGCCCTTCTTACATACATAGGCTTGGAGCCCTGAAAATTTCCTTTAAAATGATTTTTCTTAGGATGTGATAGCTTTAAAAATAACAGAGTTACAGAAAAAATAAGATTTTGAAATTTTTTTTAGTCAATTTTAAAGTAAAAAAGTTACAAATTTTGGCACACTGATTTTTTCTGTTGACACTAGGTTGTCTGTAGGTAGAGATCTAACGCTGTTAGAACAACACCGATACGTCACGGTTTTATATCAGTTTGGCATATGAGACCGTGACGTATCGGTGTTGTTCTTACAGCGTTCGATCTCTACATTTAAGACCTATTATGTGTGTATATAAAACAATATTATATATATATATATATATATATATATATATATATATATATATATATATATATATATATATATATATATATATATATATATATATATATTTATATATATATTATTTGGTATTATTTTCTTGAACCTTTTTATATTTCTTTATTTTGGTTCATTTTCTTGGGAAAAGGTTCTAATATAAAATTACAATATAACATATTGATTTTATTTGCTCTGACGTTTCGCCTTCATTTTTGAGTCATTATCAAAAAATTTTTCCTGTTCTAAAAAAAATATACAATACAATTATGATACAAACGATACATATACGGTTATAAAACTTAATATTAAAAATAGCCACTCACATGCTTCTACAAAATACGTACCTTGAGAAACGTCTACATTTGATCTTTTAAAACAGACTGAATACAGATAATTCAGGTCAATGGTCAGTCCACGACCTCCCTCTTTTCGTGGTGTGTACAGTCTTTCAACTGCTAAATTCGGGTGCAGCATTCCGCGTTTCGTGAAGGAGGTACGGACTCCGCGATCTAGTCGCTGCAGGTCTGTGGATGACCATGTGAGTATGCCCGAGGTGTATGTTAATGATGGTATTGCCCATGCATTGATTGCAGTTATTTTGTTTTTGGAGTTAAGTTCGGTTCTAAGCACTTTATTAACTTGCCGCATGAATTCCCGTTCCGCTGCCTCCTTATTGTGCTTCTGTCTAATCTCGAAAGACTGCTGAATACCCAGATACCTGTATGTCTCTTCTGGTCCCAAGCTTCCTTTGTTTGATGTTGCTTATCTGCGTTGCTAATTGTTGCAATGTAATTGTTGTTGTTGGGTACGCTTCACTCCACTGTTCCATGAGTTGGGCTCTGGGCGAGGTTCCTTCTAGTCTCCCCTTTAGTAATCCGGTAATAGCCATTCATAAGGAAAATGTTCATTTCACGAGTCCAATGCCGCCTTTTCCTTCCGCGAATGTCAGCGGGGCGCCCATCTGAACGTGGTCCATTTGGTGTGCCCAAGCTTCCACTCGTTACTGCTAGGGTCGCCAGGCTGTGGTTCCGTTTCTTATATTATATATATATATATATATATATATATATATATATATATATATATATATATATATATATATATATATATATATATATATATATATATATATATATATATATATATATATATATATATATATATATATATATATATATATATATATATATATATATATATATATATATTATATATATAATATATATATATATATATATATATATATATATATATATATATATATATATATATATATATATATATATATATATATATATATATATATATATATATATATATATATATTTTCAGTTAAAGCAGCTGGAAACGAGATTTTTAAAAAGTGGGTATTTCGTTGAACATCTGCTAACCGTCTTTTTGTGTATGTAGGCTGTTTAAGGGCGTATTCCGTAATGTGACATCAGTACATCGCATTAGTAGTGACAGCAAAGCGTTTCTTTATTTCATTTTATTTTGGCAAAGGGGTGGTTCTTAAGGGTTGGTAGGGTGTAGACAATTAAAATTTATTTCAAGTAGAGATAAAAAACTGTAATACTAAAATTACGCAAAATCTAAAAATTGGCAGTCATTAGATATTTTTTTATTTCATTTTCTGCAAAGGGGTAGTTTTTGGGGGTTAAAAAGTGGAAACTAATAATTTTATTAAAATGCTATGAATTTTTTCCAGTAAAACTGCAATTGTAATGTTACAAATCGTTAAAAGATTTTTTTCTATATTATTTTCATCAAAAGGGTAGTTTTTGAAGATTCTTAAGGGTTGATATTTTGAAATACACCAATTTTATATTGTACAGTACGTTAGGATATTTATCCTACATAAATAAAAGACATTTTAATAAAAAAACAAAGCCGAAAAACCTATAAAATCTATTTTTTCGATAAGGGGTCGTTTTCATTCCTTAAAAACAATTTGCACACGTTGCGACCATATAGATTTTAATATGGAGGGTAAGATAAGCTTCATTTAAAATTTTCAAGAAAATCGGTGCATATAAAAAAAATTCGGTGGTATGACACTATTTTGAGCTTGACTGCATGGACTACATGTGTATTAGTTTGTTTCATTCAATGAATAAAACATTTTAAATTAATTTTTAAATGGATCGGTGCTGGTATACTTGTACCAGAAAAAATATTGTTATTAGCGAAACATTTAAGGGCCAAAATCACTTTTCTGCTTTTATCACTTTTAATACTTATTTTAATAAAAATATGTATATACCTTTTTTTATAGATCTTACTAAAAGGCATATTTTCTGTTTATTACATTTTTTCGTTACTCTTTTTGTTTTTAAGATATTTGCGTTTTTATTTTAAATTTAAATCGTTTATGTCTAAAAAACTAAAAGGGTTACAAAAAAAGTATAAAAAACTGATGAAGTTTTATTAGACCATCAATTTTGATTATATAGTTTTTTTCATAAAAGTAATAGTTTCCGAGTCATTTAAAAAAACCGATTTTTTATAATTTTTTTTAAGGGGGCCGTTTCGCCATGTTAAATCTCCATAAGAACATTACTGTCTTTTAGACCACGGTACTCTAAAACTTGGCAAAATAAATAAAGGATCACCTTATATTTACATAAATAAGACATGTATCTTTCTCGTAAAGACATATAATAAAAAAACTAAGTTTTAATGCTTTAAAAACAAGGTTGAAAACCACTTAAGAATTGAGTTGGATTTTTCGGTAGTTAAAATTAAATATTTTCGGCAGAGACAAACAACGAGACGAGTAACTGGTCCTTAAAATTTGTCCATTGCTTTTTATCTCTTTTTGATTACATAACTTCCTATATGTATGTCTTTGTCACTCATCAGGGAAAGCGATCGTAGATGGAGCAGTCATCGCTTTTTTCCTGGCTGCCAAGTTGATTACAGATTCTCTATTTAAGCTTTGCGCAGATTTTTGGTCTTTTTTTGACACACGCGAGATTAAGAGACAGAAGATACACCTGAATAAAAAAATGTTAACCTGACAACGCTGCTTCAGGAAAGTGACGACGGTCGATCGATTTTGTGTTTGACATTTTTGTAAATGGCCGTTTTGTTTGAGTAATCTGTTTACGGTTTTTGTGATTTATTGTGCGATTTTAATAATTTTCCACCCAATTTTTTTTACTTTAACTTTCATTATTGACTTCTATTAGTGATTAGTGTATATATTTGATTTGTGCTTTTTAACAGACAATTTAAGTCAACAGTAAAGGAGTTCTGTGAGAAGTGTGAATCTGCAAGAATAATTCCTCAATTATGTTCTAGACTACTGATAGCCCTTGCTATTCACCCTATTTTTAACAGCCAATATGGGAGCTATAACGTGCCTTGTTTGTGGTGCTAAAGAGTATGAGGTCTCAAAGATGCACTCATTTTCTGGAAATCTAGAGAGGTATGATAAATAAAAACTTTCTTACATATCTACATGAAAGGGCTTTTCGAAGATAAGATACTAATCTTAACTTTTGGAAAGTAAACCAAGATTGGTTTACTACTGTTCGGAAAGTCTAAGATCAATCGGATTATTAACAGCTAATATAATCTTTTCTAACCTGCGGTCTTGGTGGGTAAAGGAAATTATTTTGATCAGCTGTTTTGTATCAATTTAAACTAACCTTTTAAATGTTGAATTAATAACGTTTTTATTGTTTATATTAAAACATAAAAAAAATTGAAATTGAAGATGCTTATACACATATTACACTTGAAAATGCAAAATTCATTTACAGTTATAATATCTCTTCTCTTGATGCAGGAGGTTAATATTTATTCACAATGTTACCGTTATCAGCCAATAATAAAAGAGATTATTAAGATTCTTGTTTCCAAAAAGCCCTAAGAAAACTAGGTACATTTATTTTAGAATATTAATTTTTTTTAATTCTTATTTATTTTACTGGATACACAATTATCTAGGAAGGTAATTAATTATCCGTTTTGAGAAATATTATAAATTTTATTAATAGTATTGGTAATCATTACATATGCATTTGCATTTCTTCAAAGTTTTTAATTATTAATAAACATTTCTTGGTACTCATTAAATTTTCTTTTTTTTCTAGATCTAGAATTTGGCAAGAAAAATTGGGATTGAAGTGTACCGGCGAATCTCTGAAAAACAGAAGAATATGTAGTAGGCATTTTGCCAGAGAGGCATATTTGGATTTAATATGCTATAAGCTCCGAAGAGATGCTGTTCCCATGTCCATTGAAGACACTCCATCTACATCGCAAACACATTTAAAATAAATTTTTATACAGCAATTAGTTGGATTCATGAGCAGTATCCTTATGCTTTATCATAATATATGTGTGTTGGCCTAATTGTAAATATATACATTTTTATTGTTGTTTTTTCTAATGTTTCGGTAATGTTAATTTGTAAATTAATTTAACTGTTAATAAAGAATACTATTATTTGTCATAATTTGAATTTATGCCACTTTTTTTTTGTTTCATTTATGAAAAACTGGCTGTCTCAGAAATAATAATCAAAAGCAGCATTGGTGCACTCAAATAAATTATTTTTTGGTTTCAGTTAATCAGTTACAACATATAATGATTATCTTTATGTGTAAATTTGATGAATTATGACTACCTGTATTTTTTTTCCTTATATTTAATTTCATTGTCTGTAAAAAATGTATTAAAAACCAAATAAATGTAGTAGTAGTTTTTTCATTGAACCTCTGAGGATGTGGGTAAAGATCGACCATTTTTTCCCATCAAAATCGTGAAAATTGAAAGTCGCGGTTTAGGTATTATTATAATTATTTATATTAAGTTTAAGTATCTGTATTTACATTTACAATAAATAGATAAAAAAATAAAATAGCAAGTATCAAGAAAAACTTTCAAATGACATGTTTATTGAATTCATCATTTTAAGTGTTTTTTATATCTTATTTTGCAAAATTTGCTTAGGCAATTTTTACGTTACAATAATAAATATTAATTAAGTATTTTTAATACTTGAACAAGTAAACTTAAAAATACTTATTATCGGTAATTTATTTTGGCTCATCAAGTGTCTAAATAAATTTTCGAATTAAAAAGAGGGCACTTAAAATGAATAAAAAATAAATGTGCTAAGTTTGAAGGATTTTTTCTCAATACTATATATTTTGTTATCAATTTATTATAGAAATATACTTCAACTTAATATAAATGTAAAAAATGGCCTAAATCGAAACTTAAAATTTTCTCGATTTGGAAGGGTAAAAAATGGTTGATCTTTACCCACCTCCTTTTAATATAACAAGGAAAAGAATAGAATTAGTAATTTGAATTTCGCGGGCAATGCCGATTATTCGCCTCGGGCGCCATCTGCGTTCGCTTTCCTTGAAGACAGACAAAGAAAGCATAACAGCTGTCTCTCTCTCGGATAATTTATTTACATTTAGTTGCTCGTCTCGTTGTTTGTCTCTGTTTTCGGTATAAGACATTTATTTCGCATTATAACTCTTTACTGTGATTTATAGACATTTAGTAGTAACCAAGTAACAAAAATAATATGTTTTATTATGCCTTTTTTCATATCCGTGGCTCTTTTTATTGTAAATTTTAATTGCTTATCCCATATTAGATGTATGTAGAACGGAGCGGATTAAAGGATAGCTTAATTCAAATAACGTACACTTCAAAGAAGGACAGAAGACTGCGTGTTACTAGGTGAGAGTAAAACATGGCGACTTATAAGGAATCTGCCCGAAAACAACTTTTCTGAACTTCAGGTATTTTCAAGTAGATGGCTCAGTTAAATAAAACGTCGGGGTCGGTAGACAGGCCCGTACTAGTAAGATTTGTCGCTTAATTTAATTTGCGTCATTATTTGTTATTTAACACTTTCAAACAAATACCTTTTAAAGGCAGCCTTGCTGGTCGCCCGTGCGAACAAGTGTGCGAAAGAGAAACAAGATTAGCAGTATAACATCTCTCTCGCTCCACGTGCCTGATTGTCGGCAGGGAGGGTTACATACCCCAATATCACCATGCATAGAAATATCTATATTTAATTTTTCTAGGTGAAAACTGTGCGTAGGACTAAAAAAATATAAAGCAGATTTAAACTCTTGACTTTTTAGTCCGACGTACGGTTTTCACCTAGAAAAATTAAATCTAGATATTTCTCTAGATATTCTTATTGAAACCGATATTATTATTGAAAAAAAACGATTTCCAGCGGTGTCCGTTATGTACCCGTATCTTCGTAGGGGAGGATCGTAGGAGAAAATTTATGGGAACTTGTAAATTTAATGTTCGGCCGACGGTCAGCGCGAACTTGGCTATATAAATAAAAATATATGCCATACGCGAATAGCAATCTATTAGCTT
Source organism: Listronotus oregonensis (assembly GCA_019359885.1). Lineage (NCBI taxonomy): Eukaryota > Metazoa > Arthropoda > Insecta > Coleoptera > Curculionidae > Listronotus > Listronotus oregonensis. The sequence goes on from JAHBCN010000596.1 coordinate 242,433, forward strand.
TGCAGTGAAGTTAATCATGCACTAAAAGCACTAAAAGAAAAAACCATGGGTAAATCCCATACTTACTCAGTGTATTTCCATCATTTATTATCTTCACTCAGTGTGCAAATTTATTGCTTAACGGTGAGACATATTGTTTCGACCTTCGAGTGTATACCTACAGCACCCTTAAGTAGTATTCCCTTGGCAGTGCGAACAAACGTGCGAGAGAGGAAGAAGAATCACCTTTTTCTCTCGCTCCAAGGTGCTATTGTTTTAAACCTCCTCATCAGCTTATCATCACGTTGAAGGGAGAGAGAAAGGTTATAGTGTGATTTTTCTTCCTCTATCGCAGTGAGGCACGTCAAGGCTGCCTCTAGTAGGTATATGCTTGAGGGTTTCTACACAACTTTTATAAACTTTAATTGGCTTTATTTGTTAACGGTTTTTAGTCAATGGCATCAGCTATTATAAGTACGTGTAATTAATGTTCATTACACGAAGCAAATTTCTTAGTTCAAAAATATCAAAAATTCGGATTACTCAGTTAATAAGGTTAAAGCTGCATTTACAATGCAATTCGAACTCCAAGTTGAGGTGGAATTGGCTTGCTTGTCATATGGTGGCAGCACGTTAGCATTTACAATGGGAAAAATTTGAATTGTAAATGCTAACGTGCTGCCACCATACGACAAGCAAGCCAATTCCACCTCAACTTGGAGTTCGAATTGCATTGTAAATGCAGCTTAATTCTGTTTAAAGCGTAGTTTTACATAATTTCATATAACTCGGTTATTTCAGTATTTAAGTCTGTAATGACATTTGACTTTTACATTTTTAACATATTTTGGGTAATAAGATTAATATACAAATAAACAATAAAATATGATAAACTCAGTTTTTTATTTACAAAACACATACAAAAATGTTTTCAATTTATTTTACATATATACAGGGTGTCCCACGATCGACAAACTGCGGCGATTTCTTGAAAAGTGTGTTTTGGAAATTTTGAAGATTTACTAACGTCGGTGGGAGCAAGTCGGCTAAAATATTTCCAGGGTGGTGGCTGTTATACCAGAAGTAGGTGTCACCTTGCTTAATTGAAATAAAACACCCATATGAGTAGAACGTAAATCTGCTATGCGGGCCATCCAGATATTTTAACCTGGGCTCGAAATTTTTTTTTCCAAAATTTTCAATTTTCCAATTTCTACCTGAAATAACTTTTTAAAAAATAATGAAACTGCCAATATTTTTATTTCATTTAATCTAAGCTAATACTAGAATCATACAAATTGAATAATTGGGGCCCATGACAGCTACAAAAAAAAATACGGCCTCAAACCACAAAAAGAGGTAAAAAATAATTTTAAGAACCAACTTTAAATTGCATTAAAGAAAACTAGAAATGATCGAGTATTTCTAATTAGTCAAAAACATCTTCAATTCATGCCCTTTCGAACAATATGCAATAACCACAATTTGCTTAAAAACAGCAAGAGTTATTTGTCAACTTTATCAAGATGGGCATTTTTTCCTTTGTGGCTGTCATGGGCCCCAATCATTGAAATTGTATGATTCTAGTATTAGTCTAGATTAAAATAAAATAAAAATGTTGTCACTTTCATGATTTTTCAAAAAGTTATTTTAGTTCGAAGTCAGAAAATTAAGAATTAAAAAAAAAATTAACAAAAAATTCTTAGGGCCAAGTTCAAAATATCTGAGTGGACCACATAGCAGACGGCCCCACCTATCTCAGATTTATGTATGTCTACTCATGTGCCGAACACCTTGTATATTATTTCATTTTTAGATTCTACACAAGATTTCATGCTTCATGTCCTCTACCTAAATCTAAACGTTTTTGACATATTTAAGTTTTGTACATAAATTTTTGCTATGAGAAAGCCGTTATTTAATCTGAGTTTGATTTATTGTCAAAAGAACCTACTTTAATAATTTTTAAAAATATTTTAATAACTTATTATATGTTTTTAAAAAACAAGATTGAAAATAAAATTAAAAACCAGCTAGAAAACATTTTTTTTGGTAAAGCCCCAATTTTTTAATCCTATCTTATTTAGCATTAAAATAAGGGCAAGTTTGTATAAGGATGCCTATTCCGAAAATGTTTAGTTTTTGGTAAATTATTACATAGTTTAATATTTTTATATGGCGATTGCTGATTTGATGTTTAGTTATACTCCTATTTGGTTAAAATATTTTACTCTTAGTTGGATTATGACGGTGACATTTATATAGGAATTGTTTTTAACGCCATTATAGTGAGCTCCGAGTATTATGGAATCGCCATGAAAAATATTAAAGTGGCAATATATCAAATCCAAAAATTTTCGTAATGGACAACCTTACACAAACTTGCAAAATAAATATAGATAAAATTATAAAATTCGGGGTTTCCTTAAGAACAAAGATTTTTGGCAATTTTTTAAATTTCATTTTTAATCTTATTTCTTGAACACCTTTGTAATAAGTTATGAGAATACTGTAAAATCTCCTTGAATTAAGGCATGTAAACATCAGTTTTGATGTAAAAACTTAAATATGTCAAAAACGCTTAGATTTAGGTATAGCATATGATAATGAAATTTGCCTAAAATCTTGTGTAGGAATTTAAAGATAAAATAATATATAGGGAGTTTTATTTAAAATCAGCTAGTCGACACCTACTTTTGGTATAATCGGAAGTGTCAGCAACTTGAAAATATTTTAGCCGAGTTGTCGCTATCGACGTTAGTAAACCTTTAAATTTTTAAAGCTTGCCTGTCAATTGCTGCAGTTCGTTGTGGGACACCCACAAAAGTATTTACTTTTAAGTTTTATTTTTGATATAACCAATTACAAAATGTGTCATCTTCTAAAGCGAACTGAAGCTAGTCTTAAAGAGGATTGTTTTCTTTTTGTGGATTATGTTTGCTCATAAAACCCTCAGTTTGGCTTTTAACTCTCCATAATAATAGTGGTATCTTGAAACAGTGCAACTTATTTGGGTATGTGGATATCCTGAATTATCTTAACTCTTTTTTTATTCATAGTCATTTCAGCACATAAACCTCCTGGCCTTTTAACAGATTCTGTTTTATAACTGGTACTTGGTTGTAAATCCTAAAATATCAAAGATGAATAATATTAGTATTGACCTATGTCCAGGGTTTTCTGTTAATTTTATATAGTTTACTAGCTTTTCGCCCGCGTGGATTAAACGATTTTGGCTTTTCTTGTTATTTTCCCGTCTCACAAAAAAAAACTTTTATATTCGATACATGGAAGAATATTCTTAGTCTAGCTCTTTTGCCAAATTTTATCTTGACGAGTCAAGGATAAAAAATGAATGAGTGATCATGATTTTATTTTATTTTTTTCAAATTAAACCCTATAATTTTTTAATGATTATGACAGATATTATCTCTAATGACTAGATGCATTTGTTTAATAAAATAAAAAATAAATAAAAAAATTGTAATTGTATTGTATTAAATTGTTATATTTTCCTTTAATAGGCACTTTATTCTGCTTTGGTTTATAGAATAACATATTATTTAAATATTAAATTTTATAGATAATATAAAACAAATTTAGACTAATAACTACTCAAAAACATCACACACATCTACATGTTTTTAAAGTGTACTCAAGGGCGGATTGGGAAAATTCTTATGGGGGGCGGCCTTAGGCAGGTTAACCAGGGTTTTGGGGGTATTCATATTGAAATACGCCCCAATGTTAAGGGGGTCCGGGCGTCCTCCGTCCAGGTTAGCCACCTGTCTGGCTCCACTTGTAAATTACAAATTACAGTAGGCCTACGTATTATAGCAACCACATTATTTTTTACAAATAACTATTGCCTAACCTAATACAATAGGCAATATAAAAAGTTGTCGATTAATAAGTTACTAATTAACATAACAACAGTTATGTTCTTCCATTTTAACTCGTTTGTTTTTTTCCCTTTTTTAGATGACGGGGAGCAATCGCCCCATTCGCCCCTCTTTGAATCCGCCTTTGAGTCTACTGATAACTTTAAATACACAAAAATACTTACCAACACCTACCAATAGTGGTACAGCTGTAAGGTGGCAAACAAGATTTTACTCAACAACCACAGACATTATATATCCGGTAAACATTTTTGGAATCAAATCAAAACTAATTAAGCAAGCCTTATGTCATTCTTAACATCTAAAAGAAAATAAAATAATAAGTAAATAATATTTTTGCATAAATATAATTAAAGAGGTGAAATAGCAATGGTAGAGATTGAACGCTGTAAGAACAACACCGATACGTCACAGTCTCATATGGCAAACCCGTATAAAACCGTGACGTATCGGTGTTGTTCTAACAGCGTTCGATCTCTACTTGATACATTTTTATGGCATGAAAAAAGTATTTGTAAAAAATTTTGGTAATGAAATAAAAAATTAATAATTGTAATAGGATCTATGGAGAGAATTATGTCATTTATTCATCATATATCCTATTCACCATGATAACTTTACGTAATGCTAGAACTTATCCTTAACAATTTGTGTCAATTTTTTTTATGAAATATAAATAAATATAGGTAAAGATATAGAAATTTAACCAGTCAAGTAAAAACCTTTCAAAAGAAAAAAGATATGTACTGGGGCTTTAACAATTATTGCATAATTCTGTGCTAAAATGAATTAAAATATCTCTTTGTCAAACTTAAATATTTTTAAATCAATTATTGGCCAGTTTCAGGGTGGTTTAAGGTCAAACCATAAACTTTAATTTCGTTTGTGCTGCTGTTGCAGTTCCCGTTCGCAAGTTAGACTTGGGCGGCAGTGAAACGGCAACGACAATGAAATGTCAAGTTTAAAAATTGGCAGTTACTTTTGAAAGTTGTATCCGCGATGAAATATAATTTTAAAAAAATAATGCGAATTAAATTTGTACTTACCTTTTGTCATCTTTGGGTATAAAATACCCTAACCAGGCCTAAACTCTTTGAGTCATTTTAGTTTTGTATTTCCTTATAACCACTTTTACATCGTCTTTTAATAGAGGTGTAAAAGTAACGAAAAAGAGCGTACCCGTATGTATTCGTTACTATATCAATTAGTACTCGTTACTATCGTATCGTTACGTTACTCGTTACTTCTGATACCTCATAACATGCTATGTTATGTTAGAGGAACGAATCGAGTCGTATTGCGTATGCGTACAGTATGACGTCGCGGTGTAATTTGTAGAAAATATACTAATGCATTACATGCCAAGCTGCGTAAGGTGTATTTTTTCACTTGTCCGTATTTTAAACCAGAATTGTGTTTAAGTTATTCTTAATTTAGTTTGATTTAATATGTAAAGTGTAGAACTACAAGTAAACTGATGAAATTTACACAACATTCTATTAATAAGTCAACATTAAAATAGTTTTGGTTAGAATGAAATTAATCAAAAAAAAAATGAAATAAACCATGTTTTAAACAAAATAAAACAACAACAAAAATATTTTGTTCTTAGAATTAAAATAAACGTAAAAATAAAATAAAAACATTTCAAACAAAACTAAAACAACAAAGAAAATCTTTTTTCGTAGAATGAAATTGAACCTAAAGCGCCGCAATTGTTATGGGCAAGCATTAACATTTAACATCTGCGACTTGCTCGTGTGCCATATCAATAAAAAATCATAATTAAATAAAAACATTTTATTTAGGAATCTCTGGTTCATATTTAAAAATAAAATCTTTTCCATTCGCTTTGGTTGAATAGAGCTGCGTCTTTCACTTAATATTTGGCCCGATTTGGAAAAAGTCCTTTCAGATGGTACCGAGGTAGCCATCACTGATAAATATTTCTCAGCCAAGTTTGAGAGTTCGGGGTATAAAATTGCCCGCGTCTGCCACCATTTTAAAATACACTCATTTCGAGGAATAATGCGCTCTTCTAGATATTGTCTCATAGTAATTATGCCGCTGCTAACTTTAGAGTTCGAAGTAGTCGCTGACGTTGCCAAAGCATCAAAATCTTTCCATATTGAGTCGTTATCAGCGTCGATGTCGCCAGTAGATATAGCTAACGTCGATTCGTTCTCGTTAGGTTGTATTGACTGCTTATAAAAGTTAAACTCGTTTTGCAGCTCAGTTTTCAATGCATCTTTGGCAAATTCATAACTTGATGCATCAAACCTAAATGCCAGCTTCTTAAAACGTGGGTCTAACAGTGCTGCTTTAGATAACACTGGGTGCCTGTAACAATTCTTGAATCTATTTTTAAATTCCGTTATTATTTTATTTGCCAGTTTCTTTCCTGTATCTGTGATAATATTTGTATGTAAATTGTGAAAATTGTAATTATACTTTCTGTCGAAGCCAGGACCATTGAAACAGTTACTTTTTTTCTGAAGACATTTCTTCAGTGAGTTGCTTGAACGGCTTCAGAATTTTTATTATTTCGGGTAGTGCCTGCCATTCGTCTTCCGAAAGATTTCTACAGGATTGTGTAGGATTCCAAGAGACGCTTCTAAAGGTTCTTGAAGTGAACAAATCCTCTCAATCATGTCTAGGGTACTGTTCCACCTGGTCACTACGTCCATTTTTAGCTTTAATGGTTTTTGATTAGGCCTCAGCTGCTCCTGCATTGCGATTAGTTTTTGGTAGCTATTGGACTCTTGTGAAAATGTTCCACAATGGCTTTTATTTTTTTTACTATTTCTCCGAGTCCACAGTCCTGAAGTCCTGCACGTACGACTAAATTAAGAGTGTGAGCAATACATGGCAAATGTTCATAATTTGTTAATCGTATAGCCGCTTTCATGTTCATTGCGTTATCTGTAACGCAGACAAATATTTTATTTTGTATGTCCCAATGAGAGAGCAACCTATACAGCTCATTTTTAATATATTCGGCCGTGTGTCGCTCGTGACACTCAAAACATCCCAATAAAGCAGACTTCAACTCCCAATTTAACAAATAATGGGCTGTTACAGCTTGGTAAGAAGTTGTTGCTCTTGAAGTCCAGCCATCGGTGGTGATCGATACATATTTTGCACTTTCCAATTCATCTTTTAATTTCTTTTGGGCTTCTGAGTATTGAGCATCCAATAAAGTATTGCTTAAGATGTACCTTGAAGGCATCTTGTAGCCTGGTTCTAAGTAATTAATTAGATCGTTAAAACCCGCGTCTTCAACTACGGAAAAAGGCTGAAGGTCTTTAACTATCATTTTAAAAATTAAATCATTATTTTTTTCTCTTACTACACCTACTGGACGTTTAATAAAGGCACTTAACTTAGTTTGCTCGAATTGGTTTCATTTGTTTTAATTACAGGATAAGTAGATTCTGTACTTGCTGAAGTTGATGGTTTTAGGATCTTCCGGAACTGTTGCATCTGACACGGAGCATGAAATGATGGTTTCATAGGTTGGTCTGTGTTTTTTAATAAGATGCTTTTTTAAATTTGTAGTAGAGCCGCCTTTTACTGAATACAACGAATTACAAAGATCACATTTTGCCTTATCGTCTTTAGTCTGTGTAAAAAAATTCCATAATTTACTTCTTATTTATCCATTGAAGAAATAAAATTAAACTGTAAAATTAAAAAAATAAGTGTAAATAATAATATATGAGATATAAACAATTAATAATATTTAAAAATTAACAGCAAGAAACAATTAAATCCCATTAGAGCGTCTTTATTATAATATCTTTTTTAAGATAAGAACAAAAAAAACGTGAAAATACGCGGTAATAAGAAACAAAAACATACATATTTCTAATTTGTAAAAAATACTTTCTTACCTTTTTTCTGTTCAAATTTTAAGCTTTGTCTACACATAAAATACCTTTTATAAACGTTTAATACGTTTTTAAATTTACCGAAAGAGTGCGCGCTCGCATAAAACATACGATCAGCAGATGTTTTAAAACACGCATCAACTGTACTTGCGTGAACAGTATAATACGAAAAATGCGGGTAACGAAATGCATGCGAGTAACGAAATGCATTCGTGTGTAACGTTTCGTTACTCGGTACTAGATGGCGCACCCGTTACTCAGTACCGAATACATACGGTTTGCTACAGCTTTATCTTTTAATGTCTTTACAGTTCATAAGAACACAAAACGTAACAACAAAATGCACCAATTACATTCCATAAATATTTACACCTTTAACTAAGCAAAGCATGTTTGAAATATAAACAAAACTGTCGTTATTCGGAATGGCCATTTGAAATCCAGAACACCAACTGATTTGTTATCCTATATTCTAATAGGTACATTCGAATCTCAAACGCCAGGTATTGCATACTCTTTGTCATTCCATAATGTAAACAAAGACAAATAGATGCGACGAGCATCACAAGGTAAAAAAAGGGCAAAAGGATAATCGCTCTTCTCGTCTCGGGCAATAGCCAAATATTTATAGTGGGACATTCTCCAGTAAAAAAAAAGATGTACATTTTAACACTGCTATGTGTACGCCATATTAAAATAATTATTTTTGTTGTGAGAGTAAGTTATTTGGGTATAACAACTACATTTTTTTTTCGTTTTACAAGTATTTTATTAAAAATAATAGGCTTGACGTTTTGGAGATAAATGTATCTATCTCCGTTAATAAAAGCAAATAAAAATTTCGTTGCTTAAAACTAATTTAACAATATTTTAAAACAGACAAAAATACCTAAAAATACTAAAAAAGTTAATTTTAAGGAGCGATTTGTGCTCGACCGACAGTCAGTACTAACAGCGTAGGTCTACCAATGAAAATGTGTACCTTTGATCCACTACAGCGCAGAATTCTTAAGGTGCGTTTAAATTAGTGCGAACACGAGCGAACGAACGAATTCGTTCGCTTACGCTTGCCCAATTTAAATGGCGAACCGAAGAAGACCGAACGAATTCGTTCGTGTTCTCGCATGTTCCGACGCTTGTCGGTAAATCCGCGAATCATCAAAGAAAATTCGTGCTCAATGTAAACGGTGTCTAGTTAGTAGCGAGCGAATTCGCTCTTAGCAAACGAAATTTATGGGCTGCGTTAATATAATAAAATTGTATGTTTGCAGGTAAATAATTAAGTAGATTTTAATACTTATTGGTTTTTATAAGTCGTTTAATATAGACCAATACAGAATGGAGTGGACAAACGAGAACACCCTTCAATTAATCGAATTATATAGAAGCAAACCGTGCTTATGGGATCCAAAATCAAATTGGTACAAAATTACCAACAAGAAAATTGATGCGTGGACTGACATTTCTTCAGAATTAAATTGCGATGTGGATGAAAATAAATTCGCTTCTTGCATCATTCAGGCGAGAACGCCAAAAATCTGTCACATACATTCTACAAAAGTTTGTTTTTGGCCCAAGTTATCGCTTGTTAAATCCATTAACAAAGCTTTGCTCCCTGTATGGTTTCTTCTCTTTAACAAATTAAAACACCATTTTCTTTTATTTTTTTACGTTTTTGCGAAAGGCCCGCTATAACTACAAAACTGGCAGCGCTAATTATAACGTTGTCATCTGTTTCCGACTACATGATGAGTTTCCACGGATCGTTTGCGAACGAGGGAGCACGAACGAATTCATTCGTTCGTTCGTTCGCTCATGTTCGCACTAATTTAAGCGCTCCTATAGTAGTCTATTACCTCTACATTGTAGTTGATCATACATTTTCATTTATTCGTCCGATGTCAGCGCTAACCGTCGCCATCGGTCGCCTTATTAGTTTTGATAAAAGTACCTTTTTTGCTAAGAATTCCCGTAGAAACATTCATAATACTTAAACTACAAGGCGGGTTAAACAAAGGGATATCCTTTTTTGCTTTTTATACCTATGATACCTATTTGTTTTTCCATTTCATTGAATTTCTAAACTTTCATTTTCTGGCGATTTTTAAATTTTTACTATGTACTTGCTCTACCACACTATTTTTTATGCTAAAAGTCGGTGGTACTTTAACATAATAGGGCGGTAAAATATTTTTGTCAATTTAACTATATCGCAACATTTTAGTTACATGAGTGAACAAACATTCAAATTTTTTTAATAATTTTTAAATTTCGCATACTATTATTTTTAAATTTTACCAATAAAATCCAAAAGTGGCTAATTTGTTTTATAATACAGTCAAAATTCTTATTATGGCGAAGTTTAATTTAAAATTGTAAAATATTGAAGAATGGCCCTTAAATTTTATTAAATTGTTTCAGCTTTTGGGCGAAATAAGTCTCTGTACTTCAGAACATATTGGCATTTATTTTTAGTTGAAATTGTTGACATTTTTTCGGTTATACTTTTCTACGCACCGGGGCAGCACTTGGTGGAACACAAAATTGTAAAATATTAGTATCTAAAATGCCTGCGCCAGCGCATCCAGACGGCCACCTTCAGGTAAAAAAATGCAATTTAAACCTGCTGAGCTGAGGCAGCAGTGTTGCTTTAAATTGACTATTGTTTATAGTAATATAAAAAAAAGTTTCATGCGGTTGGCTTATAGGCTTGGTTTTTTGCGGTGGCCTCCGGGACTATTAGGCGATCTGACACTTTGTAGAGGTCAATAGTTTCGGTGCACATACAGTTTTATTTGCTGGGGCCAGGACCAAAGCGATCCCATCTTAGCGAGTACTTAACAAGAACCTTTTGATAGATTAATCTGCCACATTATATAATATTTGGTTTTGTTAAATCTGTTTGACGTTGTGGCCAACATAATAATGTTGCATTTGGGTATTTTTGCGGGGTATCTCCGTTGTTTTAAACGTTAGCGGGATGCGGTTTTCGCGACAGAGTCAGAGACAAATTTTCGTGAAGCTAAAGATGCCGTTTACGAAATTTTTATAGCCCTTTTAGTTTTTAAAATACAGGCATTTTTAAAAATATTGCATTTTGGGACCCCCTTCGTATCTCCATTATCCTTCAACTTATCGAAAAGGTAAAATAACCCTTCAATAGATTTTTTTCCGTAGAATGCAGTGGTATAGATAACTTCTGTTACATATTTACTATCTTTGAGTTATAAACTAAACTTATGTTTCTTTAAATGGGACACCCTGTATATTTATAGACTATAAAATTTGTCTTGTTAAATAGCGTTTTACAAATATATAATAGTATGCACTTTTTCTTAAAAATACGCAAATAAATGACAATTTTTTAAAACTAAATGCATAATTTGATAGTAGACTATTACAAGAAACAAAAATAAATGTCAAGTATTTGTCTTATCTTATCGGTTTTTTGATCGACTTTTGGTTGAATTTCCAGAACCAGTTTATTTTTGTTCTTGTAGTATTTTTATCTAATTGAAATTTATCAATTTCGTTAAATAATGGCATCGTATGAAACTTATGAAAAATTTGATATGCTGGTATGTTTTGTACAGAGTAATAAAAACTCTAAAGAAGCTTCCAAATTACATTTCCAAAAGTAAGTAAACCATTATGGCTAGGAAAATCCCTATTAAAATTATATGTTTGTGCTTGCTAGATATCCAAAAAGAAGGCAACCGTTTCTTGAGATATTTGCTCGTTTAAAAGCAAACTTAGTTGAGCACGGATGCTTTGTTCGCCAGCGTCCTAAAAGATACAACAAAGATAACAGGGAAAGAAAAGAGATAAATGTTTTGGGATATATAAAGGTTTAGTCAAAGCGCCAGATTACCGTTCAAAAGTACCGACATACGCTCATGGCAGGATTAAAATGCGCCAATTTATTCACTGCGACATAGGCATTCATTGGGATGTGTGTGGAAACAACCGTAAAGCAAAACCTTCGCTCTTATGTAGAAAAATTGAGAGGGAAATTAGTGTGCCAAAAAATGACGCTCAAAAGATCTTAAAGAAAAACAAGTATCATTCATACAAATTTAATATAGCGCAACATTTGCATCCTGGCGATGCCGAGCGCCGGACACTGTTTTGTCAGTGGTATTTGCAGCAAATTAATGGTAACGATTTATTTGGCAAACTTGTTATTTGGTCAGACGAATGCATTTTTTCAAGTGCGAGCGTTTTTAATCGTCACAATACCAGGAATTGGCATACAAAAAAATCAGCATTTAATGTTGGAAAGGGCACAACTAGAACGCTTTGGAGTTGGAGTGTCATGTTTTATTTTGGGCAGACAAATAGTTTATAGGATTTTTGAAGGAGGTCTTACAGCACCTAGGCGCCTAGAAATCCTTGAGGAAGTTATTATTTATTCAATTATCTCAATATAATGCTGTTTACCTACAACAAGATGGTGCCCCAAGTCATAACTCTAGGCTTTTAAGCGCATTTCTTGATAATACCTTTCCTCAAAGATCGATAGGTACCAACGGACCTGTTATATGGCCTCCACGATCTCCAGATCTTTTAATTTTAGATTTTTTTTATGGGGCTATATACAACATGAAGTATATAAAATACGATATGACAGCATAGCAGAACTTTGAGAGGCAATTCATTTAGCCTTTTAAAACCTACAAAGGAGACCAATTGTTCTTTTTAATGCTATTAAAAAAATTACAAAGATGTGTCAATTTTGCCTTAGAGAATATGGTCATCATTTTCAACATCACCTTTAAATTTTTTTAATGTTTTTTTTATTTGTTATTTTGTTACTTTACGCTACAAACGGTTGTTACAAACTTACTGTTATATAAAAAAATATGGGTATTTTTGAAAATATTATGAAAATTTATAAGATATACCTACTTGCAAGGTATTCAATTCTTCGTTAGTAATATGTAACTTTCAATTGTTTATTATTATTATTCATCGCCTACTATTAAATTATGTGTGTGTGTGTCCCATTTAAAAAAAAATAAATTTGGTTTATAACTCAAAAATAGTAAATATGTAACAAAAATTATTTACAGCACTACATTCTACGAAAAAAAATCTATCAGCGTGTTATTTTACCTTTTCGATAAGTTGAAGGATAACAGAGATACGAGGGGGTTCCTAAAATGCAATATTTTCAAAAATGCCCAGTATTTTAAAAACTAAAAGGGCTATAAAAATTTCGTTACCGACATTTTTAGCTTTACGAAAAGTAGCACACTGTCGCGAAAACCGCATCCCGCTAACGTTAAAAATAACAAAGATACCCCGCAAAAGTACCCAAAATGGGACAACCTGTACAGGCTTGATCGAGATGCAGTAAGCACCACCATGGTTTTTCTGATAAAAAATTAATATCAATTTAATGTTCTGACGAATTTTTACAGAAATATACTTTTCATAATTATATAACATTAAAATATGTTTTTTTATTATTACAGGAAATCCTCGAAATAAAGTTGCGCTGCAGCCTGGGCACTCTCTTATGGACTGGATTCGTCTCGGCACTTCAGGAAAGGACCTTACTGGGTTGGGATCCAGAGCGGGAACTTTAGCGGTAAATTTTTTTATTAAAAAATATGTAAGAATCAGAAAACGATTTAATGTACATTTATGTCGTTTAGACAAAATTAAAAAAACAGCTCTATTTGCTTTGATTATGATACAATAAATGAGGTAAAATTACAAAACGCAAATTTCGGGCAAAAAGCAGGTACTTGAAGTAACTTGTATTATGCTAAAAAGGGTGCAGTATTGAATTAAACAACTTTTCATAATGAGAAAAGGGTTGGCGGCGGGGAGGGGATCATTCAATGGGGCCGGGATGAAAAAAATTACTTACCCAATCGATAAGTTATCGTTTTTTATTATAAAAACATAAAATACAACTTTTCGTAAAAATGAACCCCTTTTAAGTAATAGCGCAAGGAAAATTGTGATTTTTGCCAAAAAAATGTTACATTGTTTAAAACTTTTTTAATTTAACCGAAAATGTGGTAGTATTACACAAAAATTATAAATTACTAATATAAAGTATTTTAGTTGACAAATAAAACAATTTTTTTTATTTTTGTACGATGAGTATGAAAGGAGATATGGTCTGGCAAAAATAGTTGCATAACGAAAAATGAAGAGACCGGATCGTTCTGGCGTGAATATCTTGAAAAATATTACTTCCACAAAAAAAACATAATTACTATTTTTTTGCAAAATGACAAAATTGGGAAAATGTGAGACCAACCAGAACCGTTTAAAATAAGCAGAAAAAAAGTTATGGGCAAAATAAACTTTTTATTTTTTTTTATGCTAATTTTTTAGCGCCATCTGGACTGTGTTGCTTAAAATAATAATCCTTTAGTGAAAAGTCAGAACCCATATCCCTAAATATGTCCAGTTATTTTTAGCCCTATAGGATAATAATTTTTTAGGTTTTGGACTGATAAATGTGGGTCAAATCTTGTTTTTTGTAAGACATTTTCAGTTTTTGGCAAGTAGCGTGAAAAGTATTTATTTTAAACAGCCAAACTTTGTAGCCTTTATTCAAAGTTGTTTTTATTTTATTTTTTAAATCAATCTTTCATTTGTAAGGAGATTTGGCCGTTTAAAAGTGCATATTTTATGTTTGCAACGGTCAATGTTTTTTTTTCGGGTGAAATTATAAAAAAAATGGTCAATCCAATTGATATTTGCCATTACCACATTTCGGGGATAACTTTAGCTTTAAAATGGTGGGGATGAGGGGGGCTAATTATTTCTTTTTTACTTAAAATATTGTTGATTTGGCGGTTCTAAAACGAAAAGTTGCAACAAAAAGAATTAATAACGTTTTTTTTTAATTTAGGGGTACTTTTCACCCCCTGGGAGAGAGGGAGGGGTAATGAATATCATAATAATCAAAATACGATAAAATATTTTCAAAAAATTGATTAAAAACCAAAAAGAATAATCTTAGGTCATGTTTTTTGTATTCTTTCCTATTATGGGGGTAGTTTTAACCCCTTATTATAAGCTTTTATATCTCAATTTCAGTGCATAAAAAAATCTTCCTAATGATTCTGAAAAAATGGCATTTATTTGATAATCTAAGCTTTACTTCCAAAATATTTCAAAAAAACCCTAAAAAAGGATAGTTTTCACTGTTTTAAGGGTGTTTCAGAAATTTCTGACATTAAAATCGTACTCAGTAACCCAAAAAACCCCCCGGTACTTTATTATTATTTAGTATTTTAATGAAAATTCATTTAATATTGCCCAAGATATTCAATTTTTTTTTATTTTTGGCCAAAAAAATAGTTTGGCCAATTTTTACAGCGATTTGGACAAAATCCCAGTAACCGAACTGCATATTTGACAACTTCTTGACAAATTTCAAAAAATTTTAAGTCGATCTGATTTGCCCGAATTACTGCTTCATTTTACAAAAAAATTTACCTCCTTTTCTGTACTATTAGGGCAACAAAAGTTATATATTTTTAAGAAACACCCTGGGTATTGGGCGATTTTTTGTACTTCCTTTTACATTTAAGATAAACTAAAGATACAAAGTAATCTGTATATTTTTTGGGCATCTTAAGTAAAGTAGGATCTAGTTTTTAAATTCGTGACTTAAAGATTTGCAGGTTTTGAGGGAAAATAAGGATCTCTGCAGGTAGTAGAGTACGAATATTTTAGGAAAGAAGGGGCGAACAAAGCTTGAGGCTTCTCTAAATGGACAAACTATAAGGTACTCTGTAATGTAGCTTTTAATTCTTAAAAATAGCATCTTTTAGCAATGTTATGGTTTGTATATTTCCTGCCAATGCCAATGCTTGCATCATGATTAGTACATTTTTCATTTCTTAGATTGGTACAACGAGCTGTACTTCTCTCTGTGTAAAATACCCTGGAACAATATATAAATCCCTTATTTGTCAATTAACTAAAAATTTAAGTCTTTTTTTCTCGGATTCTTTAATACATTGTATAAACTCAACTAGAACGGAACCTTTTAGGTAAGCCTCGACAACATATCTGTGATGACATGTTTTTTACTTGATAAACACTCAATTTTAACATTATAATTTTGAGTTGGATAGGAACATTTTGCTAATTTAGCTATGAGTAATTAAATACTTTCTCAACCAGTAAAAATATTTATGTTTAGTAGGTTCAAAGTATTCTGTGTAGCCTTCAAACCTATTTAAGCACAAAAGACAGCAAATGCTTCTTTTTCAGGTGTAGAGTTATTTTTCTCTACACCGAAGATGCTTGAGAGTGGCACTTCCTCTTGGAAGATGGAAGCATAAGACTTATTTTGAGAGCCAGTTTTATAAAAGTGCCGGTAAACTGCAAAAAAATATTGTGATTAAACTGAGTTTCATATTTAGTGTTTTGTTTTCTATGTTTATTTAACAATATATGTTTAAGTTTACAATATTTACTTTACATAGTTTTTACCGTCACTAAACGTTTATAAAATTCATATATTAAAAAAATGAAGTTAAAACCATAGAAATTTAGATAATCCGGCATTATAATATCCAGTCTAAATGGTTTAATCATTAGAGCATGATGATGCGCCATGACCTCTTGAATAACCTGTGGATTACTACAATTAAAAATCCCACCAAGTGTTTTTTTCAGGTAGTTTGTTTAAACAATAATTGTTAAAAAAGGGCGGTTTTTGTTTTTTTAATATAACAAATAATACTGGCTATATCACCCTACTTATAAAAGACCGTTTGTAGAGAATTCAAAAACCTACAAAATGGTTTTTGAAAAATTCCGATCCGACCATTTTTCACCGAGAAAAGCCGGAAAACGATTAAAACAGACCTTTTTTCAAAAATTCGTATCTCCGTTAACTTTCAATATTATGGGCTGATTTTTTGGGAAATGATAGCCAATTACATGTACCTTGGGCTGTCGAAAGATAAAAATTGTTGCCTTAATAATTTTTACTCAATCGCACTATAAACAAATTAGGCCCTTATCTTGCAAGTGCCGTGAATATTAGGCAAATGCTCCGATTTAAATTTTTAAAGTCGAGATTAAAAGCAATAAAATTGTATATTTCACATGTTACAATGCTTGTGAATCTAGCGCGTCGAGCGAAAATTCGCAACCGAGACGTACTGAGTCGACCGTGGAGAGGGCACCCAGCAGCGAAGGAGAAGCGAGAGTACGTCTCGGTCGCGAATTTTCGCTCGACGCGCTAAGTTTACAAGCATTTAAAATATTGTTCTCCAAACTTATGTAAAAATGTAAGATATACAATTTGTAGGTTTTAATCTCAAATTTAAAAAGCCGTTTTAAAAATTCAAATCGGACCATTTGCCTAAAATTCACGGCACTTGCAAGACAAGGGCCTAATTTGTTTATAGTGCGATTGAATAAAAACTATTAATGCGACAATTTTTATCTTTCGGCAGCTCAAAATAAATGCTATTGTCTATTATTTAAATCAGCTCTTAATTTTGGAAACTTAACGGAGATACGAATTTTTGAAAAAAGGTCTGTCTTAAGCGTTTCTCCGGCTTTTCTCAGTGAAAAATGGTCGGATTGGGATTTTCCAAAAACCATCTGTAGGTTTTTAAATTCTCTACAAATGGTCTTTTATGGGTAAAGTGATATAGATATAGATATATTAAAAAAAAAACGAAAAAAAAATACCTGAAAAAAAGTGGATGGAATTTTGATTTTAGTAATCTACAGGTCATTACGGAAGTCATGGCGCAGTCAGATATCTGTTAACATAAATTACTAAAAAATATATATAATGATTGGACAAAAAAGCAACAACAATCACAGTAATTTCACATTTGATTATTTATTTGTCCTTATAGCCCGGGAGCCAGCGACCGTTTAGTGGTAGTCATTTCACAAAAGCTGAAAGTTTTTCCTACGCTTTATTTGGTATAGGTAGTAAGTGAATGGAACTCCAGCTCGCGCACTTCCGGGGAGTGTAGCTGCGGCAGCCTCCCACACACGTAAAATATTAGAAAAAAAAACTTATACCACAAAAACTGAGACTTTGTTGAGATATTCATTATGTTATAAACAAACGATAAAACGAATCCAGCTGACTTTAGAGTGGGGGGTTATGCCCCAGCTTTTTACGTAAACAAGTCAAAAAAAATGCACTGAGTAAACTAATACCAAAAAAGCTAAAAATGGGTTGAATAATGGTTAAGTTAATATGTTAACCAAAAAAAATATCCAGCTTCATATTTAGTGGAGAAAAAGTGTCCAGCTGATGCAGTCAAAGATTCAGTGCATCGATGTGCGCGCGGGCGCGTTTGATCCTTAACTGCATCAGCTGGGCACTTTTCCTCCACTTAATATGAAGCTGGATATTTTTTTCGTTTAACCTATTACCTTAGGTATTTTATTACCAAATTTCAGCTTTTGTGGTATTAGACATCTATACTTTTTTATTACTAAACATAGCGCGTCCATGCAATTATTGGTTCCTATAGGTTTCCTGCTAAAAGGGAAAGATAATGAGAAATAGGTTTTACTATTAATTATATAGGAATATTAAACTTTTATTTTCGTACATGTTTACAAAAGAGAAGTATGTGTGTTTTTTGTACGTAGAAGATAAGTTAAATAAATTTATTTTATTTCGTCTTCCGATTGATCGCCCTCAAATTCATTTTCGCTTTCATGGTCGCTGCAATTAATGTCGATCAATGTCGATTCTTCTTCATCCTATGTAAACATAATATATAATAACAATGTATTAAAAAATTACATATTTCTGATAATTAACCACGCCAGCGCAAGATTTTAACATAGATTAGAGTATTAATTTTAAATAATTTAATTATTTTAATTAGGTTAATAATTTATTAAAAATAGGTTACCTTAGTTTTTCCCTTTTTCGACGGTCATTGCGGATTATCCTGAGGGCGCTGGAGACATCCTTTTCACACTTTTCTGGCATCCTGTAGTAAAAGAATTCTTTCAGCTAAATTTTCCAGACTTTTCATTCTTTTTCACATTACTATATAAAGCGCGAAGAAAGTCCGCACGGGCCAGTTTAGTTTAGTCTTTCAAAGGGATAAGAAGTTGACAGACAGGTAAAGATTAAAGAGTTGACATAATTACGTTACGTTGAAGTGTTACCATAGAAAAGTTTGAAAACCTGATATCCAATAAAAAGGTGTAAAACCAGGATCCGTGTTTTTATACGGGGTGTCACGGAACCTGCAGTTCTTTTCAGCTCATATTCAATGGGATGGTTATATCTCCAAGGGAGGAGGGCAGCTGTTTACCCTCAAACCATTCGAAAACAAATTTGTCTCCCAGCCAAAATCAGTCGGTTGTGATTCTGTTGGAATCTGAAGATAAGCGTGTGCCCAAATATTCGCGATGTATGTTGTTCGTAGCAAATTTTGGTGCAGGTGGAGTCAGTAATAATCAGCGTTTTATTAATATCAGCAAATTGAATAAAACGTTGGGTTCTAAATTGAGCGCATCGCTGCCTGCTTTCCATGCCTTCACAGGTTGTGACGACAATCCATCATTTTTAAAAAAGGGGAAAAGGCGGCCTTATAAAATTGTACACAACTTTGAAGTGTACATAAATATTCCTATATAATTAATAGTAAAAGCTATTGTTCATTATCTTCCCTTTTCAGCAGGAAACCTATATGAACCAATAATTGCATGGACGCGCTTTGTGCAGTAAAAAAAAGTATAGATATCTAATACCACAAAAGCTGAAAATTGGTAATACAATACCTAAGTTAATAAGTTAAACGAAAAAAATATCCAGCTTCATATTTAGTGGAGGAAAAGTGCCCAGCTGATGCAATTAAGGATCAAACGCGCCCGCGCGCACAGCGATACACTGCAACTTTGACTGCATCAGCTGGACACTTTTTCTCCACTAAATATGAAGCTGGATATTTTTTTCGGTTAACTTATTAACTTACCATTATTCATCCCATTTTTAGCTTTTGTGGTATTAGTTTACTCAGAGCATTTTTTTTTACTTGTTTACGTAAAAAGCTGGGGCATAACCCCCCACTCTAAAGTAAGCTGGATCCGTTTTATCCTTTGTTTATAATATAATGAATATCTCAACAAAGTCTCAGCATTTGTGGTATATTTTTTTTACTAATATTTTACGTGTGTGGGAGGCTGCCGCAGCTGCACCCCCCGGAAGTGCGCGAGCTGGAGGTCCATTTATTTAATACCTATACCAAATAAAGCGTAGGAAAAACTTTTAGCTTTTGTGGTTTTGGTCATCAAAAAACGTCGCTGGCTCCCGGACCAATAGCGTGTAAAATCAGAGCCATCTTAGCGTTTTATTTAAATGTGGTGTAAAATTGTTATTTTAATCAAAATTATCATAAAGGCTGACAAAATTATATTTGTAATTTTAATTTTGTTAGCCTTGTAATTATTTTTGTTTTACATTTAAAAGAATTAGACTTACGGTCGAGTGATGATCGCGTTGTTAAATTTAGCAATGGACTTAGCAATTGTTAGGTAAAAGTTAACAACGGTTTAGAATGTTTAACAAAACGTCATTGTCAGTGTTATTTAATGATTTTAGTAGGCAACCTGTCAAAATCTGACATTTTGTTAAACATTCTAAACCGTTGTTAACTTTTACCTAACAATTGCTAAGTCCATTGCTAAATTTAACACTCGGCCGCGTGGCATACAAATTTTACGGGTACTACTTACAGAGTAAAGAAGGAAAATTTAATTTTAATTATTGGTGGGATAATTGTCAAACTTTGGTACCTATTATTTCTTTTGGGAGTTCAAAAAGAAATTGATGGATTTTTTTTTCAAGAATGTTTTATTAATGGCATTATATTAGACTTTACATTTACATAGAGTCTTGACAAAAAAAAATTACCTCCATTAAATAGTTTTGTTGGTTTTTGGATAATAAAGAAAAAGAAAAACGGCAAAAATGGTAGTTTAAGCTGACTTGTGTAAAGTCTGAGATGTCATTGAAAAGGCGATTTAATTTGCAGTGGACAGGTAAAATATTATAAAGAGGGTTTTATTAAAAAAAATCCATGTTTGTGTATTAACTCGAAAAGCAAGAATAAAAATCAATACGTCACTAAAATATACGTAAGAATCCACAAAATATTTCTATTTTAAGTTTTTCTCCATCTTTAAAAATAACCGATATACGGGGTGATTCAAAAATCGATCACAATAATGACAAAATAATGATAGAGCCTCATATATTTTTTTTCAAAATGTCATTCGTTTTCGAGTGACAATTACCTAGTAACTGGTGATAAAGAAATGAGAGAAATTAAATTTACCACTTAATATTTAAGGGCGGTTTACCTCTAAACAGTTAAATTTAGCGGGTTAAATGAAGATCACCTTTTTTAAAGGCCTTGCATCAGTCTTTGAGAAAACATACTAAAAGCAGTATAGCGGTCAAAACTAAAAAATTATAACAAAAAAACAATTTTTAATGTAGGTAAAGTGCCCTCTAGCGGCACACAATAAATGTGAGTTGTTACTAAAATGATGAAGCGCAATTAACTCAGTCTACGTTTTAAATATTAGTTAAATCGGTTTTTCCATAAGCAATCAATTTAAAAAACAAAAAATAAAGAATTGAACTTTGTCGGCTTGTAACTCGAAAACGAAAGACATTTGGAAAAAAAAATATGAGGCACTACTATTATTTTATCATGTAGAATTACTTTCTTAAGTTTCGTGATCGATTTTTGAATCACCCTGTATAAGACCTTCGTAAAAGTGACAAAAAATTAAAAACGCCCTGTATCTCCAAAATGAATCAAGTCATCCTTAAAAATTAAGTACATTTAAATTTGTTTTTAAAATCTGTCCCCAAAATATACAAATAGAATTACTTTAAAATCTTTTACGGTCTTTTCAATATCCTGTAAAAACAATCAAAATGCGCCATCCTGTACATGTAACTGTTAGCCGTGACATTTAAACTATTCTGCAACCCTGAAATTGGGCCTACTGCAGTGCAGTAAACTTTATTAAAAAAAAACACAAATAAATTTACACGGTATTAACTCATGTTATAACCATTAATCCCGGCTTAGTACGTCTTTTAATACAAATAACACTAAATAAGCAAAAAATAAAAACTTTTGGAAACAACCGAAACTAAATAGAGCAAAAAAATCACCTCAAAACCAAAAAAAGTGTAAATTTAGGACGAGCAAACTCAATGCCACTCAAATACTAAAATTGCATCTGCAGAGATATTTTAGTATTTGACCTTTAGAGTATAAGTGCAGGAGATACGAATTCTATAGTCGCCCAAATTACCTGATAGCCTTTTGTAAAAAAGATTATTTTAGCATTATGTTATTTTAAAAAATGATTTTAAATTTTTTTTGTGTTGACATCATATAATTAATATTGCCCAAGTTATGCAAAATTTTAAGGAATAACTTCTAGATCACTTTGTCTAATAGCCTAAAAAAAATATGGAAACCATTTATAAAGTGGATTCAAAAATTAGTTCTTAAATAAATCTTAGAGAACTAATGTGAAATTTATTATATTTTTAGGTCACTAGACAAGAATTAGCCAATCATAACAAAAGAGATGATGCCTGGTTAGTCATACGAGGAAAGGTTTACAACATTACTCACTATTTTCCATTTCATCCTGGAGGTGAAGAGGAGTTAATGAAAGGTGCAGGAATAGATGCTACTGCCCTGTTTGATCAGGTTAGTAGACAGATACTCACAAGTGTATAATATGAATCTAAGTAATTCCCAAAATATTTTAATTCTAGTTTTTTTAATCTTTATTACAGCTTATGCCCGAGCGCATCGTATTTGTTAAGCCAGGATTAACGTTAAGACTGGCTAAATAACCAAAATTCGGTTTGCACCATTGTTTTAAGTCAAACTTATTATCAGAAGTCTGACTTTAAATTAATCTCTCAATAATGAGGGCTTACGCCCTTTAAGTTTGGATTTAAGAAATCTGTTCATGCATGTCAGAGTGTATTTCAGTGTTAGTATTTTTGCGTTTACTCTTTTTCCACTGTGATGGGCTCTATGGTGATGGGAGGTGGGACCATAGGATAGAACATGGAACCTTACCGTCCTAACCTAAAATATTTACCTACATGTAAAAGTTAAAAACCGGAACTAACAAATATACGCGACATGAATATTTTTGGCTTTCTGGGTAACCCCTTTTTCAATAATCTAGAAATTCTATGGGAATGACATCGATATCAAGATAAAGGTTCCGGTGCACCCAGTGTTGGGAGGATCGTTTTCGACTTAAAATTCGAATTCAGCGCCCCAAAAAACCCCCATAACGATTCTGGGTTCGTCTTCTTCGATTGTGCGGGGAAAACCCCTGGAGATGACGTTCAGGTCCAGGATTCGGTACACCAGGTAACCGAAGGTACGTTTTCGGGGTGATATTTGGATTCAGCGCCCCAAAAAAAACCCATAACAATTTTTGGTAGGTCTAACCACACCAACCCTCGAAGACGACGTTTAGGCTCAGGTTCCGGTGCACTAGGTGTTTAGGGGGTCGTTTTCGAGCGTGAAATTTGGAATCTTGTCAGCAAAACTCTCGGAGATGATCTCCACGTTCAGGTCCCGGAGCACCAGGTGTCCGGGGGGTGTTCATCGATGCCATACTTGAATTCAGCGATACAAAAAAACCCCCGGGCGTCGAGTTTCTCTCCTTCCCCGCGTGAATTTGGAAAAGTCACACAGAGATGATGTTCATGGGCGTTCCTGAGCTCCAGGTCGGCTGTGGGTCAATTTAAACATCATAATCGTGAGCAGAGACCTTGAAAACCCCCGAGAACCCGATTTGGGCCAGTTCTGATTTTTATTTACAAAGTTATTAAATCTTCCAAAAGCCGTCTAAAAAAAATAATTTTTCAAATGCCTTTTTGGCTGCAGCAATGCAATTTGCGGTTTGTATAAGTCACAAAATAGGTACATTTTTGCAAAAAAATTGGAAGCGAATGCAAAAAACCGCATTACGATCCGTCTTAGTACAAAGAAATCCGAACTTTTGGCCTTTTTAGTGCTTCATTGCCTCAACTAAATAGGTACAATCTTGATTTACCTTTTGAAAAAACACTTAACACACTGTCACTTGTCAAATATTGCATGAAATCTACTAGTAAAAACTAAAAATCAGTAGGCGGTGATTATCCAAAGCAGCGTTGTCAAAGGTATTTCTCGGCTTAAGTATGTCCCTCAAAAATTTTACCGTTGCAACTAAAAAAAAATAAACCCAAGCTTAAGATTTAGGACGAATTAGGTAAACCCGACTTAAAGTTAAAACGGTGCACTCCGCCATTAAGAACCTTCAGTATTTGGTACGGTGGGTGCTGGGTTTATAGATTTTTAACCCATATTTTCCCAGGTTTATCAACGTTTCGCCAAATTATTTCTGAACCAACTGGAGTTTTTTATTTTAGCTTTTTTAAGGGACTTGATTTTCTGCAATCCTATTATTATACAGGACCGTAGTATTCGAGGTATTAATATCTCTGATCACTTTCTTGGCCATATAAAACTAAATTTAGTTTATGGAGGTCAATTTCCCACAACTCAAAAATGTCGACAAATATCGCCAATGAGTCTCTAATATCCGTTTTATTTGACATTCTTGAGTATTTTACGAGTCTTAATATGCAATTTAAAATTGTGTCGAATGACAAAACAATTTCAATCGTTTACCGGTGATTTCGTGAGTTTGTGTATTTCAAAATTAAGGGCTATTTATTAAAAGAAGAATAAACAAACTGTTAGAAAAGAAAGATAATATTATTAAAGTAGAGCTTAGAAAGAAAAATTGGTAGAGTTAGTTAAAGTCTATTAAAATTTCTTAAGGAAAAACCTTTCTTTATCCTTGATATTTAGAGACACCCAGAGAAGTGGATATTTTTATTTAAAACAATTCCCCGTGGAAAGAAAACCTGAGAGCTATAGCAAAATAATAAAACATAATGTAATCTATGACTTCATACAAAATTAAATTCTATTGGCATACAAACATTTGGTTTTTTATTATTTCTAATATGTATTGCTCAATGTACAAAAATAAATTAACTAGCATACAAACATTTCTACTTTTATCATTTCTGATATATCTTGCTTGATATTGTGTATAAAACAAAATTAAGATAAGAAACTTTATATCAGTAATTACCGATTTTTTTTGCTATTTAAACATAACAATCATTAAAAAAGGTAGGGTAGTAACAACGATCACAAACGATAATTTATTTCTCGAATGGGTCCTATAGTCCAGAAAACGAAGCTGAAAAAAGTGCAAAACTTACCCTCCTCTTTAAAATCTATAGTATGCCGATGGGCGCTCTTAATTTTTTCGGGGTAAAAACTACTCTTTATTGCTAAAATCTATAAAAATATACATTAAAGCTTAAGTTAAGTAAATTTGACTCAAATAAATTAAAAAAAGTAGTATTTTGTGCGTTTGAAACATAATTTGAGATATTTCAGCCTTTAAAAATCTACGCCTATAATGATTAAAAAACATTATTTACCCTAAAAAATTTATATATTATCACACTGTTTTGCACCAAAATTTGGGATTAAGCTTAACTTGCCCTTCTCTTCAAAATCTTCATTATGCTGAAGGTCGCTTTTTATTTCTTAGGGGTGAAAACAACCCCTTACTGCAAAAACTTTTAAAACTTTCATATTAAATGTATCTCATAAAATTAGGCTCATTTAAATTGAAAAATAGGTATTTAATTGTTTGAAACATTACTTAATATATTTCAAAAAATGTGACTACTCAAAAGTATTACTTATTTAATCTTGTAGGTTTTATTCTTTAAAAATCTACCCCTTACAATATTTTAATGCAAAAAATAGTACAAAAACGCGGGTAATTTTTAAAAAATGCATTGAATCGCTTTTAGAATGCACCAAAAAATTGGTTTTTTAGGCATAACTCCTTCAGTTTTCGTGATAAAAAGTTCTTAAAAAAAAACATTTTGTTGGTTTACGAGGTATAAGGTTATACATAAAACTGTTTAAAGCCCTTACTTTTTTAAATGGGTGAGTTTAAAGGGCTGAAACAAGGTAGTGCTCGTCTATACACACGCGTTTTAAACGTTTATATCTTACTTAACTTCCGTCCTAAAAAAAATATATTTGTGATTTAAAAAGCTACAATTTGATGCCCTAGTAATTTTTTCGTATCTCC
This sequence comes from Listronotus oregonensis, assembly GCA_019359885.1. Taxonomy (NCBI): domain Eukaryota; kingdom Metazoa; phylum Arthropoda; class Insecta; order Coleoptera; family Curculionidae; genus Listronotus; species Listronotus oregonensis. The sequence goes on from JAHBCN010000596.1 coordinate 268,420, forward strand.
TTTAGTTTTTGAGTGATTTTTAAGAAAAGGTCATTTTTTATTAAAATTCTGAAATTTGATTTTTACTTGCAGCTTCATTTTTTTTTAAATTTAAATCGGTTAAAATTTTAAAATGTAATTATGATACATATATAAAAAATTTGATAAAGGGCTACGACTTATTTTAATTAGGGTGGTTATTAGGGGGTTGTTTTTTAAAAAAATTGCACTTAACAAATTTTGGTCTAACTAAAAATCAAAGTCACTAAACTTTTATGATACATACCTTTTAAAAAAAACGTCTTTGCAAATACTTTAAAAAAGTTATTATTGTTTTCCTCGAAAAATACGTAGATTTTGCCTTATTTGCCTTTAAAACTCCGAAATTTTGTGTTTGGACATTTTTCAAACCTACAGCAGCACACCAATTCAAACTATTTTTTTTGAAAAACAAATATTTTTTAAATCTAATTATCGGTTTGGTTTGCAAATACCGATTAACAATACGACTTGATTTTATCGACAAAAAACTGCGACTTTTGATCGCTAATAACTCGAAAAGTATGCCTTTAAAAAAAATTATGAAACATTTTTTGCTTAGAAATAATTTTTCCACGATTCCTGTGATCAAAATACATAAAAAAATCCACCTTTGAGATGATTTGGCAACCACCCCCAAGATAAAGGCACCCTTCGGCATGATATAGATTTTGATCCTTGGACTATTTCTTACCTACTGTCAAAATTTCAAGTCATTTTATGCATTTAAAAAAAATTGCTAGGCTAAATGGTTCGTTTCCTGGGCTACTACCCACTTGCAAAAATGGCGAATAGAAAATGTCGAAAATGACATTCGAGAATTAAAATTTTTGATGCGCATGATTTTTAAGCGACATTATACTGATGTCGTGTGCAATACTGTGTATTCGAGATTAAAGAATAGACCGTCTGATGGGCCGCGTAATACTCACGATATAGTCTAAGAGCTGGCTGCAAAAAACCTGGCCTATCGAGGAACCGGATGAAATATTTTTTAAATAATACTACTCACTGTATCTATTGAAAAAATCATTTAGTGCCAGGGCAAATATGGTGCATAAAAATGTTTTTTCTAAGGTACATTTTTTGGACATGAACTGTACCAATCGAGTAACCGCTTAAAACTAATTTTAAAATTTAGTTTTAAATAAATAAAAAATAATTATAAACAAGTGTCTCATTAAATCCGGTGCTAACCCCATGGCACAACACTTTTTATTTTTTTGCTTCATTACTGTACCCATCGAGTAACCGCTTTAAACTATAATCACATTAAAGTTTAAATATTTCTTATTAAAAAAATACATTAGTGTCACTTCTATTCTAGTGACAAATACCTGGCACGATACTTTATATTTCTTCATGTCCCATGCTATTACTTATACAACCTATTATAGAAACATTTGAGAATAAATGAATAAACATCTGATGAACAATTATATTGATTTTTAAGTATTTTTTATTTATACGAGTATTTTATAAAGTATAAAAATGAAATACAATGCAATTTTTTTCATATATTCTACTATAAAATTAATAAAAAACTTAAATATCTAAAAATATACATTAAAACATATATATGGAATTATCATTAAATATCATCATGATCATCATCATCATTTTCGTCATCATCATCGTCACTACTGTCATGATCATCGTCATTATCGTCATGATCACTATCATTATTTTTGTTGTGATCATCATTATCATAATAATCATCGTCACAATTATCAATTTCATCAAGCTCTACTTCATCAAGTTCTACCATAACAATGTCTTCAACTAAAAGAGGTGTTGGTTCACTTTCGAACCAAAGCGGTTCAATTTTATTGTCATTAATTGTCCATCCGCATTGTTCTGGTAAGAAATTGATGCAGTTAGCTTCTGTAGTATTTTGCCACACAAAAAACACACCTTCATTGTTATCGTGTCGAAGCACTTTTTGCACTTTTCTATCAATAATTAATAAATATACTCCAAAAAAATTTGAAATGCTTTAACCGAACACGTGCGCACTGCACCAGAACTAGTTCAATAACTGAGACGCCCAATGTTCGCATCAAGTTTGGACAGCATCTCCATGCATCTTTTTCTAATGTTAAATCTCTCTCTCGGTAGCATGGGGCTTGAAAAAATAGAAAGTATCGTGCCAAGCATTTGTCACTAAAATAGAAGTGGCACTAATGTATTTTTTAATAAGAAATATTTAAACTTTAATTTGATTATAGTTTAAAGCGGTTACATGGGGTTAGCACCAGATTTAACGGGGCACTTGTTTATAATTATTTTTTATTCACTTAAAACTAAATTTTAAAAATAGTTTCAAGCGGTTACTAGATTGGTACAGTTTATGCCCAAAAAATGTACCTTAGAAAAAACATAGCAATTTTATGCACCATATTTGCCCTGGCACTAAATTATTTTTTCAATAGATACAGTGAGTATTATACAGTTTTTTTTTATTTCTTAGCGAATCTGTCAGTTTTATGACAAAAATATTTAGAATAAAAATTGTAGATCATGCAATTGTCTACAAAAATTGATTTACACTTTTTTCCCTAAAATTTAATATTTCTGCGGAAAAGCGATTTTAAAATTTACTATGCATGACTACGCTGCCTATATACATTATTGGACACATATTATAAGTAAAACTATTAGTCTGCGTGACTAATACTGATTTACTTATCATAGAAACTGCAATTAATTAATTTAATCCAACTGATGTAAATGTTGTTGTTGGTGAAGATGTTGACCCGTTGGTATTACTTACCGCTCGAACACCAATTGAAAAAAAATTAAAACCAGGCAAGGCTCAACAACCATCGCAAATATTTTCAAATTCGAGTCTATCCGCTTATCTTAAATGTAAAAATCACATTTTATTTTCACATGCTATGACTGGCTCTGATACAACATCTGCAGTGTTCGGGGTAAAACAACAATTTAAAACTGTAAATTATTTGAAAAACAAGACTTAGTTACATCTGCTAAAGTTTTTGAAGGTATTACCTCCACTCCAGAACTCTAATTACCCACGTAATTCGGTTTCTTCTTACAGTATATAAAGCTTCAAAAAAGGTTACTTGCCTGGATAAGTTACATTACTTATCTTTTGAAACACTTACTCAAAATAAAAAAGTGTACACTTAGATTCAATCCATTTTTGCGAACTTTGACCTAGTATAAAATTTATTGCACACATGGGATCGATGGGGACTTTTCACAATTTTATTGTAATGGGGTCCCTAACGCTTATGTCAATTTTCAGCTTCTTGGAAATTTATGCAAGGGTGAATGTCTATTTTGACCGGATAACCATTGGAATTACTATAAGGAGTTAACAATTAAAGATATAAATGCTAAGAAAAAAGCATACCTTATTTATAACTTTTAGATATTATGTGCTCTTCAAAAGAAGTACGTTGTTTACCTACTTTTTGAAAAAAAAAATATTATTATCATTATAAAATATCAACGGATTAAATATTTATTGTACTTAAATAAATTATTAGATTTTTTGAAAACAGTATATTGATCAATGAAAACTGTTCTTTTAGTAAAATTGATGATAAGATAATCTATAAAATTATTGTAAATATTAAGTGCGAGGCTTCTGGGGATGAAACATAATACTAATTTCTTTTATGCAGTCTCTTGTTATTCCATATATTTTGTCTTTTGCATATTATGTTGGAAATAAAATTAATTTTTAAATATAGAAATTAAGATAGCTGTTTAAAATGCCTTAAATAATTTCTCTTAGTTTCCGCCCTATATATGAATCTTAAATGAGGATGTCATACTAACCGGTCAGAGAATTAAGACAAACTTTTTTTTTGCCTTTTATAGGTCCATCCTTGGGTAAACTACGAGCAGATTCTTCAAAAATGCCTTGTTGGAAGGTTGGTTTCAGTTGATCCCAGCATCGATACAGAAACATTGTTCTTTGGCGAAAAACAAACTGAAAAATCAAAACCTACCAGTTCGGCTGGAAGTCGAGTTAAAGTATCGTCTGCAAATTCTTTAGGTATGTTTTTATTATACTATTTAATGTGCTTGGATTTTAATTAAATAGTTGGTGAGAGCTGTATGTGACTTTAAATTTTGTGCTTATTTTCGTTTTACAGATATGATTGGGGAAACTTAGATATGTAACTAATTAATGGTAATAGTGTAATAATTTGTGTTTTTTCATACTAAATTTAAGTTAAAATATTCCTTTAATTTTCTATGATACTCATTTACAAACATGTAAATTTTGTAGTCAGGTGTCAATCGATTAGCACAACATACCCTGGAAAGGTGGAAATATTGCAAATAGAAAAAATTAGAGATAATAATTTCCAAAAAAAAAGGGTTTTTAGTTACTTTGCATATTAAAGTTTGGCCTTTGCCCATAACTCTTTCTTGGATGAGTACAAAAAAAGAAAGGCTAAAGGCCCACATATCCCTTTTAAAAAAATACCTCAAAACCACCACAAAGATCAATTTTTTTTGTTTTTGCTAGTTTTCTCAGAAACTATTACTTTTCTGAAAAAATCTTATAACATCTAGTTTAATGAGAAAAAAATATATATCGACTGATGTATGATATTTTTATTTTTAACCAAAAATAAATCCTAAAACTATTGCCAAAATACATTTGCTCTATAATTTCCTACCTAATAAAGTAAAAAATTATAGAGGTAGTTTTTATAAGAATTTCTTGAAACCTTTTTTTTGTTAGATTCAAATTTACTGCGCAAAATCAAAAGGTTTGAACAAGCTTAGATAGAAGATATTTTGTCACCGGAACAAAACCCAGAAACTCTACATTTTTTTAGGTAAAAAATATATAGGTATGTAAAACCTTATTTTTAGCATTGTTGAGTTTAATATGTTGTATTTTTTTGATATTTTATATTTTACGTTTATGTTTTTGCTATCCCACCTATTTAAAACTGTACAGAATATTTATGTATTGGAGTGACAACGTTTCCCTTGTTCAAAAATGCAAAATTTGGAAATTATAGAGTGAATGTCTTTTTAATAATTTTGGGGTTGTTTTAGAATTTACTTTTTGTTTAAAATTATATTATACACCAATAAATAGGAAAGTTCATTCTCTTTAAATTAGAGCTCCTAAGATTTTTTCGAAAGAGTAATAGTTTCTGAGAAATTTTTGCAAAAACTAAAAAAATGTACCTTTGGACGTGGTTTTGGGGTAGTTTTTTAAAAGAGATTTCCTGGCTTTTATTCTTTCTTTATTTCTTTTCCTCCAATAAAGACTTTTTGAGCAATGGCTGAACTTTAATATGCACGGTAAGTCACACTATACGATTCATACCTACTAAAAGGTTTTCGTGTTCTTTAAAATTATGTCTGGTACAGGTAGATTAATAAAAGTTTATGTCTCCTTGGTTGTTTTTAGATTCTATAAATTTGAAAAAAAAGTCTGGTAACAAAATGGCTGCGGAGAAAATCGAAAAGGGAAACATGAGCTCTTTTAAATAAAAGAAGGAATCATCTGTGAATCACATATATTATTTTTAGGAGAGACTTAAATTTATGGATAATCATTTATATACCATAAATATTAAAAGATTTAAAACTTTTTTAATTTATTACTAATCCATTTAAAATATAAAATAGTAGTAGTGAGTAGCTATTTCGTTTATTTAAGAATTGCAGTGAACCGATACTACCGACCCAAAAAAAATATTCTGCGTAAATACTTTTGCATTTCCATAATTCACTTATTAAAAAAATCAGTCAATACGTTTTCGGAATAATTCTAGCCGGTGTTCTTAAAGGCATTTTAATAAATAGACTTTAAGAGTGCATTTACGCTACACCTTAGGGGTCGGGCGAAAGAACGCGGAGAGAGTGGGCGGAGACTAACAAACTCCCACTACCACAATTTTCGTATAGCCGCATTAAAAATATTATATTTTCTTCTTCTTCTTCCAAATTCGGTGTATCGATGCGATGTTGTTTCCGATTGCAAGCCTACAGGAGATAACATTTTTCGGTAACTATTTTTCACTTAAATGACTAAGTGATAAATTATACACCCTTTTAAAGGTAAGGAAATAATCTATGCCTCTGCTGTAACGAATTTTTGAAATCTGAGTCGAGTTAAGAGAAAATAGTATCTAAACATAACCGATTTTAGGGTGACTTTCACTTAAGGAAATATTAAAAATTAAATTCAAATTTAAAAAGCTATTACAGCAGAAGCCTTGATTTAAGTGTTGGCTTTCATATAGTTTTTAAAAATTATCGATAACTTTTACCGTTTTTAAGAAAAACATTATGCCCCGAACCCCAAATTGGATCCAATTTTCGTGGCGCGAATGGACTCTTAAAATGCTTTTTATAACTTATTCTCATTAAACTTGTGCTTCTAAATACAATGTTTTTAAAATTGGTGAAATCTTGATAGTATAAGGCATGTACCAATAATAAATAAAAGGCCAAAAGTAATGTCAGCAGTACACAACTAATATTTTAACAACTTTTTTTAACTACATAAGAAAATGTTTTTAATATTTGTTTTTATTAGATAAGTTAACTTTAATTGTCTTGTTATTTTAAGTAAGCTTTTATTTAAATTTTAGTATAAGAACAGTTTTGATAAAGGCCCCGTAAAAAGATCAAAATGTCAAAAATTATATCTCAATTGTTTTTTATAATTAGGTATGTGGTAAAAGGTAAGGGTTTTTCCTTACAAGTTTTTTCGGATATACGTTTTACGACGATTTTCTTCCTAAGAGATAATAATTGGCTTAATCTACAAAGCAGAAACCCAGCACTAATTATTTGTTTATATATTTTGAAAAGTACCATATTTCTCTGTATGAATCCCAAAACAACACAATACATAATACGAAAATCTTAAACTTTTATTGTCTTCATTAATTGATTAATACAAAACGTTTCGGGTACTGATGTATCTTCAACTGTTTTCGGTTGGAAATACATCACTAACCGAAACGTTGTGTATCAATTAACAAATAAAGACAATGTAAGTCCAAGATTTTAGTGGCATTAAAACCATAAAGAGCCCCACAGACTATCGTTCTTTTCATCCTTCTTAATGGCCGATTAATACTGCTCACTCGGACGACTAAAACTTTTATTTTCCTACACTTAATTTAATTTTAAACCGTCTTAATCGCCGAAAGCACTTAATTTAATTTTTAACCGCCTTAATCACCGAAAGCTGCAGTCGTGCACCAAAAAACATAAATGAAGCGTGTTTATTTGTCACAAGAATGACGATTAAAGACGTCCTGCGCCACACACTTCGTTTTTAAATAAAGACGGACGAATCGATGATTAAGATTTCAAGCGCGGCCAGAAATTTTCACCGACCGTGTTATGTTCGGTTTTCACCCACAAACTGGCAATGTTAATTGACGCTTTTGATCGCCACGATTAAAACTGCTTAAAAAGAACGAGGTCTGTGGGGGCCTTTACATTGTCTAATACTTTCAACACAATACATATTTTGAGTTTTAATATATTTTTTTAACAAGTGGAATATGTTTTGCAGCTTTTCTACTTATTTAATAAGCCACATCTATTGTATTTTAGGGCTAAACAGTGATTTACTATCCATCGTCTCAGTGTTTCTAAGAATTGTCATTTTTTATTTAAGGATCTTTAATTCTTACTAATAATTTTTATACAAAAGGTTAAACCAGCTGCTTTCTTAAGAAAACATATTTAAATATGTACAGTCAACAGATTATCTTAAACGACATTTTTCTTAGAGCTACAAATTTTAATACACACCATGGTGTAGTTTCCTTAATTTGTTTGATTATTATTATTATCCAGGCATATTTTTATTTTAACTACATATAATCTTTAATGATATACTTATAAAGACTGCAATACCGCATTTTTATCCAATTTAATTTTAAAGTTATTTTAATAAGCTGTTTGATAAGGCATAATCATATTTTATCAAACATTTTTTATCCCGCTAATATTAAAGCTTACAAAATCTTAATCATACGATATTTCTTTACGTAATCACAGTATTTGTTGTTTTTCTCAAGGGCACTTCATAAAGAGATATTACTTTCTGATCTTCTTCTATTTTTTAGCGGTCCTATGAGGTCGTAGGATTGCACCACTAGTCCAGGCAGTCAAGCTCAAAATAGTGTCATACCTCCGAATTTTTTATATATGCACCGATTTTCTTAAAAATTTGGAATTAAGCTTTATCTTACCTCTTCATTATTTCAAAATCTATTTGGTCGCAAGGTGTGCAAATTGTTTTTAAGGGTGAAAACCACCCCTTATCGAAAAAATAGATTTTGTAGGTTTTTCGGCTTTTTCGATTTAAATGTCTTTTATTTATGTAGGATAAATATCCTAACGTATTGTACAATATAAAATTGGTATATATATATATATATATATATATATATATATATATATATATATATATATATATATATATATATATATATATATATATATATATATATATATATATATATATATATATATATATATATATATATATATATATATATATATATATATATATATATATATATATATATATATTATATATATATATCAACCTTACAATCTTTAAAAACTACCCTTTTGATGAAAATTATATAAAAAATAATCTTTTAACGATTTGTAACATTACAATTGCAGTTTTAGTAGAAAAAATTTATAGCATTTTAATAAAATTATTAGTTACCACTTTTCAACCCCTAAAAACTACCCCTTTGCATAAAATGAAATAAAAAAATATATAATGACTGCCAATTTTGGATTTTCGTAATTCAGTTTAGTATCTCTACTTGAAATAATTTTTAATTATCTACACCCTAGCAACCCTTAAGAACCACCTTTGACAAAAATAAAATAAAAAAATATTTTTTAATGCTACTGATATTTTGATTTTAAATTTTGTTGGTTCTAAAGTTTATTCTCTGAACACGAAGTAATTTTTAAAATATAGTGTATATACATACATAGTAGGTCTCAAATGTAGAGATCGAACGCTGTTAGAACAACACCGATACGTCACGGTTTTATATCATATGAAACCGTGACGTATCGGTGTTGTTCTTACAGCGTTCGATCTCTACCTACAGACAACCTAGTGTCAACAGAAAAAATTAGTGCGCCAAAATTGGAAACTTCTTTTACTTTAAAATTGACTAAAAAAAATTAAAATCTTATTTTTGTGTAACTCTGTTAATTTTAAAGCTATCACATCCTACAAAAAATCACTTTAAAGGTTATTTTCAGGGCTACAACCCTATGTATGTTACAAGGGCTTGAGATCCTTCATATTTTATAGGTAAAGGGTCAAAGGGCTGCGGAAAAGCAGTCCTCGCACTATAGTAAAAGTTTAAGTCGGTTATAACTCCGTCAATTTTTATGCCACAAAAAAATAATAATAAAAAAGAAATAATCGTAATAAAAAATACTACATTTTTCTACTCTTTAGTTTTTTCTGTATCTCTTATGGTTTTGGAGTTAAAATGAGAAAAATATTTTTTTTAAATCACAAAAAAAAACATAATTTAAGCTCATTTTTTCAAAACTGTGCACCTCTAATCAGTAAAACTTTCAGATGTCATAAATTACATACAAATAAAGTAATTGGTGCATGGAATAAGTTTAATTTTGATTTTGAATGAAATGACAGTTTTATTGCGATTTTTTTTTTAGTTTTTTACACCATATTTCACTAAAATTTCAGTCAAAAAGACTTTTATTGGTCCCATTTTAAAGTTCTTTTTATGCTCCTTAAAAAATATTCCATGATTTTTGTTGAAAAATGTATCCTTTTCCCGTTATTTGAGGTTAAGTACTTAATCACGTAAAATGAAAGATCTTCAAGCAGCTATAACTTGCCTTAGGTAGAACTTTAAGATCTTCATAAATAGCTTTTTTGTTTTTTTATAAGCTTCATTTTTGTTCATTACACTTTTTTTAATAAAACGCATAATTACAGAGTTATGCGTAAAAAACAATTGAAAAATGAGGTTTTTTTAACGAAAAATGGCACTTTTCAATTGCGAATAATTCAAAAACTATTTATCTGGCGAAAAAACTTGACATGACATTTTTTACTTCAAATTTGCTCATCTATCGATTTCTGGGGGTATTTTGGGTAAAAAATTGCTCACCCCCGAGAATCGATCATCCATCTATCACCTTTCAAAATTTCAAATAAATCGGTGCATATATAAAAAATTCGGAGGTGAAATGCTTGACTGCCTGGACTACACTCTCTTTTGACTTATGTCATATACCTCCTTTACATCTATTTTTCAAATTTGTGAAGTGAAAGCAAATTTAGCATGGCCTCCGTAATGCTCAAGCTTGCAAGCTTTTGCACAGTTTGCAGCTGCTTGATTGCTACGGTTTGACTAACATTTGTTTCCCAGCCAGCCCAACGTCAACACTGACCTGACTGTACCATAGGGTTATGTTAAAACTAAGTTCCTTATTTCTTTGACATAGTCTTTTACATCCCCCCAAGGCGATTCTTACCTTTTGGAGACCCAGCTTAGGTGTGATCTCCAGGTTATTTTTTAAATCGAACATGATTCTTATGTGTCTGTTTCTGTCGGGACGTTTGTCTTAAACTGTTTTTTATTTCTTAATTTTAAGATTATTTATTATTAGTTACACAGGTTAAATCTAATATGTTTTTAACACTTTTTAAATTTAAAAAATACAGTTAGTCTTTGCACTTATTATTCAAACAATACCATCATATTTACTTGACTGGTTTTATCCTTCTCATTGAATTATAATGTGATATGAAAGCTTTCAAATCTTATAATCCATTTCATTAGGCCAATAGTTTGTGCACTGGAAATTAAGCCGGTTCGATAAATTCACTTAATAAGATACGTTGGTTACTTTACTTAAAGCTTTAATTATGTCCTTGTTGAATATTCTTCTTTAGTATTATAGTACTGAGACCAACCCGAAAAAGCATATATTTTTTATTTTAATTTTTACTAACATTGAAGGGCAAAGAAATGGTACTCTTTTATTTTAAAAATAAATATTTAAAATTTCTCGGGAAAATATAATGTATTTACTATTTTTAAGGGGTAATTTTTAAATTTAAATATTTTTTTATAACAGAGGTGGTGATGACATATGTTGTTAAAATTGCTATGTCATAAACAAAACGCAACATATCAAAATGGGTTTAAAAGCACTACAGTTCTAATACCCTATCAATTTTTAAATTGGTCCCAATATATCAGGTTTTTGATTTCATGTTTTTGTTACCTTTGGGGTCACCCAATAGTAACACTGTTCTGCATTTTATTATTTTGTTTTGGCTCCCTGATATGTTTTTTTATATTTGGTTTAATGTGCCGAATTCCAATATGAGCTCGGTATATACCTATTACCCATAAGAGAGTAAAATCTGATAAACCCAAATCATAAGCAATATTGTGAATTTTTAAGGAATAAAAAACAACTAAACAATTTTTTTTACAAAATATACATTATTTTTACCGAACCAGTAGACAAATAAAGAAATATGCTTGTAGCATTTTTTTGCCTCTATTAAAAGGAATTAGTTTTACGTTAAATAGTCCGGGAGGCCACCGCAAAAAACCAAGCCTATAAGAGAACCGCATAAAACATTTTTTTATATTACTATGAACTATAGTCAATTCAAAGCCGCACTGCAGCCTCAGCTCAGCGGGTTTAAACTGCATTTTTTTACCTTAAAAAAAATTGTGAAAAATCTTTTTTTTTAATATAACTCGAAAACTACCAGTATAGTCAAAATTAATGATCTTATAAAACTACGTCAGTTTTTTTGTATAATTTTTTTGTAGCCCTTTTAGTTTTTGAGATATAAACGATTTAAATTTAAAATAAAAACTCAAATATCTTAAAAACTTAAAAGATTTACAAAAAAATATAAGGGGCACAAAATATGCCTTTTGGTTAGCTCTATAAAAATAGTTATATACACATTTTTAATAGAATAAGTAATAAAGGAAATATAAGCAAAAAAGTTATTTTGGTCATTAAAAATTTCGCTAATAACAATATTTTATTGGTGCAAGTAAGTATACCAGCTCCGATTCATTTAAAAATTAATTCAAAATGTTCTGTTTATTAAATGAAACAAACTAATACACATGTGCCCAGGGGCAATGGGGGATAACCCAGTTGCACGGATATTTTATTTAATTTTTTTGGTGCAATACCGGTACCCATACCTACCCACTTGAAACTTTAACTAAAATAAAACTTAAAGTTTATTTAGTTGAAAAAAAAAATAATAAGTCCCTCCTCTATCTGAGTGTTATATACCTGGCAGGACGCTTAACATTGCTCGATCTTCTATGCTTTTATGTGTGTAGCTTATCATTTAAATATTTTTATTATCGATTTAAATAATAATATTATTAATTTATAAAGTTAGTTACTCAGAATGATTTTGAGAAAATTTAATAATATTTTAAATAATAGTTTAACGTTAATTTATTATATTTTAAAGTAGTAAATAAATGGGTAAATACCATAATTTAAATAAAAATGGCTTTAAGCCTAGAAGAAGTATATAGCTTAATAAGAGAATTGTTTTAAAAATTTAATACTAAAAACTATATAAAATAATAGGTTAAAATTATAATTAAAATTTTCTCAAGATCATTCTGAACGAGTAACTGTCTTTAAAAAATTATTGATATTAATATTTAAATCGATAAACATAGTAGCATAGGAGATCGAGAAATGTTAAGCGTCCTGTCAGGTATATAACACCCAGATAAAGAAGGCATTTTTTATTTAATTAAATATATATTAAATTTTATTTTATTTAAAGTTTTAAGCAAATCAAAATGGGTACAGTTATTGGACAAAAAAAAATTAAATAAAATATCCATGCCACCAGGTTATCCCCCATTGCCTTGAGGCAGATGTATATTAGTTTGTTTCATTCAATGAATAAAACATTTTAAATTAATTTTTAAATGGATCGGTGCTGGTACACTTACTTGTACCAGATAAAATATTGTTATTAGCGAAATATTTAAGGGCCAAAATCACTTTTCTGCTTTTATCACTTTTAATACTTATTTTATTAAAAACATGTATATAACCTTTTTTATAGAACTAACTAAAAGGCAAATTTTTTGTTTATTACATTTTTTCGTTTTTAGTTTTTAAGATATTTGTTGTTAATTATTATCTTCTCATTCAAACTTAAAGAGTTGAGATCATTAATCGTTAATTAATGCCTGGATAATATTGCCGAAAAAACACTTATAAATTAATTTTATGTATTAATCTTCTAAACAGTTGTTTAATTATTTTGAAAGTCTAGTTAAACATTTTGCATTATATTATACTTTAAACAAATTATTTATTTTAATAATGTTACAGGTGCATCTTTGCAAAATCAATCAACCACAATAGAACAATCACCTTTGTTACCACGCTTTGATTGGATACAGAAGCTGGATTACATTACTGTTATTTTTTACACCAAAGCCTTTTCTAATCCAATGGTGGAAATAAACTATCCCTTAGATCAGAAAACTGTTCAAATTTCGCTGGCTTATCAGGATACTAATTTCAAGAATGAATTAATATTTCATGAAAAGGTTCAGTGGCCATGTGACGTTACTGTTACTGTGGAAACTGGAAAGGTGGAACTTACTTTTAGGTAAATAATAAATTAACTACTATAATAAAAAAATCTGTAGGTAAATGTGACATTTTCTTATTAAAATCTCTGATGGTTCTTTTCATACTACTCATAAAATAATGGTACCTATACAATTTTTATTTTAACGTTATAGTATTGACCCTATTGTTATATATTGTTGTTGCGGATTTATTTTTTAAAAAGTGCTTGTTGGCTACTTTCCGGCCAAGCGGTCCTGAAGGCCATCGGTTCTCCAAAAGTTAATTCCAAACTAGTGGGGGACTGTATACAGGCCCTGGAAAAATCGGCTTGGCAAACAAACTTACGGTAGCCTGGGTACCAGGCCACGAGGGCCACCCAGGTAACGGCAGGCCTCTTTAAAGCATCTATTAAAAGCTGGGTAGACAGAGAGTTTTACAGCTGGTGGGTACAAACACCAGGACAACGACAGGCAAAGCAGTTCATTAAGACCTGCTCGGATAAGTTTACCTCGGACCTACTGAGCCACAGTTGTAAGGTCGTAAGGATAACGGTAGGTCAACTAACAGGACATTGCAAACTCAACAAGCACCTGGAAAGAATAGGCCCACAATAAATCAGGTAAGGTTGCAGTGGTGGAGGTCATTTTTGCCATCTCCGCTCAAATAATCTAATCTAATCTAATCTAACCTACTTTCCGGAATTCTTAATATAATAGGACCATTTCGGTCCTGGTCCCGGGGTATAGAGACGTAGAGAGCTCAGCCCAGTGAAATAGCAGAATGCTTAAAACAGAAAAAGAAAAACTCCCACTCACGTCTTCCAGGTGGTCTACAGCAGTATCCACGTGTCTTCTGAAATGTATACGGGAAGCAGCGATATACAAAATGGCAAAGAATTGTTTGTGCTTCAGATGTTATAGAGACCTTTGATTACCGAAATGACATCAGTAGCTTAATACATTAAATCAGGTTAAGAGGAACCTTAAGATCTTTATGCAGATGCAACAGTAGTTCGTGAGATGTTGTGTCAAATGCTTTTTTGTGGTCAACCCACGCCGAATTAAGGCTGGGTTTGTTTTAAATTGAGTCTTGTCTGATGCATCTATCTATTAGGAGATTTTCTTTGCCACCATTAATTTCTCTTTTTCTTTTTTGTTGGTCCCTTACACCAAAGAGTATAGGATCAACTGCACTCAGTGTTCTATAGAATATAAGATTCTAGTGAAAGCCTTGTAGCAAGTTTTGTGGCATGTGGGTCTGTAGTTTTTGGGTTGTTTTAAATCTTTCATCTTTGGTAACAATATAGTTCGGTTGGTAACAATATAGTTGGGCCCTTAATGAAATATTCTCGCTCAGTAGTTGCTGATACCATCCGGACCAGGTGCACAATAGTCTCTTACATCATCTAGGGCACTTTTCACCTTCTCCGGAGTGACTGGCGCACTCTCATGCTTGTCAAGCTGCTTGTCCGCACAATAGGCTCTACATTATTATTATTATTCACAAAGATCCAACATCACGTATCCCATGGCTCCGACCACTCCTTGCGTCCGCTCGGTCAGTGATCCTCGGCCAAATTCATTTGCCTCAGTAAACGAAGGGACCCAAGGACAACAGGTTTTTGCATTTTCATCACCAGTTGTTCGGTTGAATGTTGACATGCGGGAATACATCTCAGCTCCCTTAACACATTATCCTTCATGCCCCCCAAAACGCCACTAATCACGACAACCAATAGCATGTTATACTCTGGAGTTACTCTGTGCTGTTATGTTATACTCTAAGTTAGCCAAATAAATCCTAATATTTCGATGTTAGTTTTCGTTGGGGCAAAAAACTCTATTACATACATAGAGTTATTCGTTTTATTAAGGAGAACGATATCAGGTTTATTGGCAAAATTTGATGCGTAGTTGGGAATGCATATTTCCAATATATGCGACAATTGTCATTTTCTACTACTGCCTTAAAATCACCGGGACCAAATGGCAGAACTGATGTTTCATCGATGCCGCAGTAATGTCTCAGTTGATAGTGAAGTATCCGAAGCGCATCGTTATGTCGGTGGATGTAACTACTGACAGCATGCACTGGACAAGTTGACAATAAGTGCATAAGGGTTTCGGGTTGGTATCGACAGGCTCGACAAGCAGTATCAGGGATGTGGAAACCTGACTTCGGTATACCAATGTCTTTATCACCCCATCTTGGCATGCTAGCAGGAAACCCTCGGGCTCAGACCTAAGCTCAGCAGATTTTAAAAACCCAACGTGAGGTTTCGAAATAGATCAAGTCTTTCTATGTTTCGGTAAAATACTCCGGACATCTGCTGTTCTGCTCCTTTAACTGCAGTTCTTACGGCTTTAGACTTAGGTCTTATAAGTAGTAAGTAAATATTGAGCATTTTTTACATTGTAGTATTAGTCTCATTTATAAAAATACATACTAAGTTATCAATCACTGTATTTTTTTTAATTGAGGCATATTTATAATGGTACAATAGTCTACTATACAGAACTGTAAGTATTGTGAATTTGTTTAGCACCGCTGGTCATTATTATTGAATTATTAAACAGTTTACTTTAAGACGTTATTTTATTTACTTTTTGGTGCGTTATATGATATTTTTGGATTTTCATCATCTGGGAAAAAATGACCTAAAAGTACTATGCAAAATTAAATTTTCTTTATTATTTATAACTACTGCATTAATAACTACCTATTCTAAAACTTTTTAACAGAATAAATAAAGTGTTAAACCAATATTCATTATTTTTGTCTGTTTTTAGAAAATTATTTGGTGAAATCTGGGAAAACTACGGTGTACTGAGACAACAGAGCAGCTCTTTGAATAATATTTCAGCTGGACAAATTAAAGCAACATATATTTTGAAGAAGAAAGTGGAAGTTAACTATAATACCTGGTTACTTAAATTTGATAGAGAAGATAATAAGAAGATTGTTGTTCCAGTGGGACAACATGTTAGAATATTTGGGTCTGTCGGTGGTAAGATTAAATTATTATTCTATAGATTTCGGGTTATAATATAAAACTTATGTCCCAACCAAAAAAAATCACTAAACCATTTTATTACACTATTAGCTTAGCAGTACTACCAAATCCTATCTCAGAAAGTTTTATGTATATACTTTCAGTATTTGTGCTCAGGTTAAACTGCTGTCATTAAAACGTTAACCGAAATCAATAACGTACCAAATATAAACAGTATAACATGTCGGCTTTCGCAAGGTGATTGTCTAACTAAGATTTGTATATAGTGTTGTTTGTTGAGTATAACAAGAAAATATGACTATTTAATTTAAAACAATCTGTGAAGTTGCTTAATAAAATTGAACATATGATATGCTGTAACATAATTTTTTAGGCTCCTATACTGCCGTCTTTATAAAGAAGACGAAATATTACAATTTTTCAATTTTACTTTTTTACATATTTAAAATCTTCTCCATCATGGAAAAAACAAGAATTAGCTCATTCGCTTCTTTTTAATAAAATTACACGTAGATCTGAAGTGACATTTGGTTTGCGCGTAAATTGTATTTATAATTAGATGGAAACAAACGCTGTTTCTATCTAATTATTCTGATGTATCCATTGATTTTATGTTTGCATGCATGCATTTCGGCTTAGAGAATGTTACCTGTCGCTGAACAGAGTTACGTGGTTCATTATTTTTGGATGGGTTAGGTATACGTTTTCTTTTTTAATACCCTTATAACATTTTTATAGTGTTAGTGATTTTGGTTAAGGCAGTTAAGGTGGCAGAAGTATTTTCTTAATAGTCTGTCTCAAAAGTCCCATAATCTGATCTGAATGTTCAAGAGGGTGGTAAATACCACTGCACATAGACCTCAGTAGGTCCTTTGTGCTTCCTCTTGTAGGCAGGAGATTTACTGCGTCGTCCAACCTATTGATTTAAAATACTTAACGATGTCTTTATGTGGAATTTCTCTAATTTCGGCTCATAGAGGCCAGTTTGTGGCCAGCATGGAGTTCCGTTCAAATGTGAGGGCGGGACAATCGCAAAGAATATGTTCCACGGTCTCATTTTTTTGTTTACAGCCTCTGAATATTTCTGTGTCAGTTAAACCCATTTTAAATAGGTGTCCTCCTGGCTCGCAGTGGCCAGTTAGAACGACCGCTAATGCTCGGAAATTCCTTCTGGACATCTTAAGGCTTCTTTATTACCTTGTCTGGATAGCTCAGCAGTTTTTATGCAAGTCTGCAGTTTTTAGTTTTATTCCATTGTTTTTAGTCAAACGATGGAAGTATTCTTGTATCATGTCTGTTACCCTGCTGTTGTCAATCCAATGGTGGGGCGGGACCGACAAGTTTCTGTCCCGCAGCCGCCTTGGCCAGCGAGTCAGCGGTATGATTACCTTTAGATATGTGATGCCCCTTGATTCAGGTTAAGTTGACCACCTTATTTTGAGAAATGTTAGTCAAGGCATGGTGACATTCTAGTATAAGTCTTGAAGTAATGCGTGGTCTCTTCAGGGCTAGTAGTGCTTGTTGACTCTTTGTTTAAATACAGATCGTATTGTTCGTGATGTTGGTTATAGCCGTCAGTTCGGATAGAGTCACGCCGGGTTCGGCACCCATTGTTCATCCGATTTTTAGGTTTATAGTTCGTGAGTATATGCCACAGTATGTGTGCCCACTTTGGTCTTTGAGCCGTCAATGTAAAGGTTAATGGTTCCTTTAGACTCGCCCCTTTTTGTTATTGTTTGCTTTATGTTGATAGTGCAGGGTTGATTGGAAACAAAACAGCAATTTAGTCCGCTCTTGCCTGTAGAATTAAAAATTGTTTTGTAACATCTCTTCACAGACTTCGTCCAGTTGAGCCAGTCCTACATTAGTATCTAGACCGACCATGCGGTCGCGGAGGGGTGTCAGAGTCATAAAAGCCGCTTTCCTTACGAAAATATCAAGGGGGTGAGATTTAATATTACCTCCATGGCTCTTGTTAGTGTAGTTCTTATAGCACCTGTGATATGTAAACATGCTATTCTTTGGATTTGATCTAACTTGTGTTTTGTCTGTTCTGTTTGGACCACGACACTATGGAACCGTATGTTATCATGGGTCTTATTATGACAATACGCTACTTTGGATATTTCACGCACTATAGGGACACCCTCTATGAAATTTGAAACCTGTAGGGAAACAGCTTTCTGCGTTCGCTGAAAGTACAGGCGACGTTAGCAGATGTTCCTTTCACTTTCAAGATTTTTAATATCAACTGTTTACATTTAAATGGAATACTTCCTTTTTTAAATTTTTTTTTAGATTCCTAACATAATTTGCTATATACTGGTAAAAAAGGTATTTCTTATATATGCATTTTTTAAAAAAATGTCACACCTTGTTCTGGCTTGTGCCTTCTAGAATGTGTAACAGGTAGGACACTGTGGCCACTAGATTTGACGTACACTTAAAAATTGTTTAAAAATGTTACTTTAGTTAAAAGTTGATCAACTCAAAGGTTTCAAAAAATAAAAACGGAAATGGTAACAGAAAGTATAAATTGATAAATGAAAAGCCGTTGTTTTTCTGTAAACTGCGAACGTTAAGCGGCCAACGGAAACTGCAAAGTCATATTATAACTCCAGCTTAAAATTTCCTGATATAGAAATAAAAAAAACTTCCAAAAATAAATGGCAAAAATCTAGAGAATGCAATATTTGCTCTTTTTTAAACATGTTGCTTTGTATTTTAAAATGAGAAAAAAATCGTATCTATTAGTTTTCTTAAAATAACAAGAAAACAAATGGACCAATTTATAATGTTCCTTCACAAGTATAAAAATCTGTTACAGGGAAGGTGGCAAAGGAAACTATAATTCAAGGAACATATTTTAAAAAAATACAGACATTTTAATTTATTAAACACTTTAAATTCATTTTTCTGAAAACTACCAATTTGTAACATTTGCTTTTCTTCATAAGGAGGGCAGTATAGTATTGTCAAACTAGAAAATATTTTTGTTCCACTAATATTACTTTTCATGTAAAATGTTTTATAAATTTTTATTATTTTTATTCTTATTGTGTAACAACTCCGTAAACTTTTTGATTTTTATAGTATCAGAAGTCAAAATACTTAATAACTATTTTTAGAGCTTTAAAAACCTTTTAAAATTGCTCAAATACTTATTGTGCTCATTTTAAATACTTTACCGATAAATGGCGCAAGTCCTAAATTGTTAGGGGACTATGTTTCCAAACATTTTTTTTAAATCATCCAAGCTATTTGCGTCTGATAATTGATTTCTAATAATTTATTTCTAATAATATCAATACTTGTAAAAAAATTAATATTAATTTTTTTTTGCGCTGATATAAAATACTTAGTTTACACAGCCTGTTATAGTCTCGTTAAGAACAGGGCCGTCACTAAATAAAATTCATATTATCTATTGCATAGCAATCAAAAGCACATTGTTAAATTTTTTATCCTTATTCTTTTTAGGTGATGAACTGTCCAGGAGTTATACTCCAGTTCCAGAAAGCCTTTTTGAATCATTTGTTCCCCACAGCAGTAAAAACAGCAGTGTTTGTTTTATGATTAAACGATATCCAGATGGCAAATTAAGCAGATTTATAACAGGTTTGACATTTTTTTTTAGAATTTCTTAAATTAAAAAAAACTCCAGGAAAGAAGTTTAAAATTTTGTGTTAAAAATATTTTTTTGTAAGCAACATTTTTAGAGAAAAGGGCGGTTCTTTTTATTTACCTTGAAAATTTGTTAAAATGTTTAAATTATTTTTTTTATTTTGCCTACCCTATGGGTCTTGTTAGTAGGGCTGTAGCAAATGCATAGTTAATACCAGTAGTAACAGCCTCATAAAGCTGTTGAAACTCGTCTGGATGAGAGTCTTGTTAAGTTTAGCAAATATATTTCGTTCTTTTAGCTGTCTTAATAAAGGAGTAAAGTACTTTTTCCGGTACCTGAATAGCAAACTTCTTTTTTACTTTTTTTTCCAAATACAAATATTGTTTAAAAACCCATATTTTTAAAAAATTAAACTTGTAGTTAAGACGCAGATAAAAGATAAAAGTTTAACTTTAAACAAGTTATAGGTACTCTAGTATTCTCTATAATTTTTAATTTAGCCTTAAAAATACCTTTTATTTTTTTAGGTAGAAACGTTGAAGATCGAATCCATATTACGAGACCATTTGGAAGATTTGATCTAAAACTTGTTGAGAAAAGAGAAACAATTCTAATGTTGGCCGCCGGCACTGGAATAACGCCCATGCTTGGGTTAATTTTGTTTTTCTTGGAACGAAGAATTAAAAAATGGTATGTGGCAAAAATGTACTCTATTCTAACACATTTTACTGAAATTACTCATTACTGAAAAACACAGAGAACAGGGTGGCGCTTTTTCAGTTTTAAGAAAAAAGGCAGGGGGTTGCTAAATCGTTGATTGCAAGCTACCACTAGCTTAAATAAATAGTGCAGGTAGCTCAATAATTTGTTTTATTTACTTAATAAATATAATCGGAAAAGCAAAAATTAGATTATTTTTAATAAAATTATAAATATTTTAATCAATTATTTTGGATAAAAAAATAATTTAGTTCCTAAATTCATTTATTAGGTTTTTAGAATTGATTTTTAACTAACCATCATTAAAACTAGACAATTTTAGAAAAAATATTTTGATTTTGGGTAACTTAAACTCTATTTATTATTATTTTTTGTTCTTACAAGTCACTTGCTGTTAAAAAATTATAATTTCCTTGAATTGTTTGCTAATTTTTATATTGGCACGTAATAAAAACACTAATAATTCTAGGATAAGACTTTAATTTTTGAAATAAGTAAGTTAACTATTTTTTATTTCTTTTTCAATTTAAACAAGGCATTTATTGTTAAGTAATTTAAAATTATTAAGCAGAAACTGTCTATTTTCTTAAATATATTTTCTAACTTGTCGTGCCCCATTTCCAATTATTATAACCTTAAAGACTAAAAGTAATTAATTTCTTTTGATTTTCCTCATGTTACGTTGCACAACGAATAGCTATTTTCGTCATTAGATATTAATAATATTAAAACATTTGTTAGGATAAATATGGTATCTTAGATGATCTTTACCTAATTTTTAGAAATTGTTTTGGTCAAACTTTAAAAACACATTGTCAGCCTCCAAATCCTTTTTATAAACAAAATAATAAATTTGGGTATTCTCTATAAAAGTGGTAAGTAGTTGCAATACTGAAAGAAGTTTAAATAATAATAAAGTAAAAATAGTATCACATAGAAACCAGAATTATTTTTTTCTGTAGTAATTATACAGCAGTGTACTGAATGCTACCTGGTTTTACTTTTAAAGGTACATCCACAAAAATAAACTAAATAGTAATGAATTCAAAGGGTTTACAGTGCCCTTAGTACCAGAATATAAAAAAAAATTGCAAAAGTTTATATTAAGTGCTTTACCAAAATCTAGCAGTGTTAGGGCGCTGTGTTATTCTCAATATATAAAAACAGTTATGTTTGAATAAGTAGTTTCTCTACTGACACAAGTATGATTACGGATTATTTTAGAGGTAAATTAGTAAGGTAAAATGCTTCTTAATACAATTACATACGTACATTTATGCCAAATTTTATTAAAATATCTAATGTGGTATTACAGACATTATTAATAAATGATTTATTTTTGAAAATTATACCACCCTGTATCCCAGAAGTTAAGACGTTTAGGACATACGTTCATATAAAGTTTCTTAAAATGAACCCAAAAATTGCTTCCCTAAATATTGACGTACAATTAGAAAACACCCGGTATAATGTAAAAAAAATACCAACTATGATATTTTATTTCTCAAAAACAGTTGATTTTATCGATGTCAATCAAGAATAACTTTTTTTAGTTTAAGGTTAAAGCTATCCAAAAATAATATTGTTGAGCCTTTATCATACAGAGTGTTAAAAAAATGCTATTATTGTGTCAGAACCAGTCCGTCCCTGGCAAACTAAATAAGCCAAATATGATTTAATGCGTTCATTTTAAGAAGACTTATCTGGTAACCATCATATTAAAAAAAATATTAAATTACGCCTAGTATTTTAAAAGTTATTTAAACAAAAACGATTTCCAGGGGCGTCCGTTATGTACCTGTGTTTCCGAAGGGGAGGGTCATAGAAAAAAAGTTTATGGGAACGTGTCATAATATTTTTAGGTTTTCTATTAGATTCCGAGAGATTGGCCACATATTCTGGGACACCCTGTATATTTTTATATTATATTTTGTAGTTATTTTTAAATCTTCTTTTTTAGCCAGTTCATAAGACTACTATTTTTCAATCGAGCTGAAAAGGATATTTTGTTCAGGACTCAACTAGATAATCTTGTAAAAGTGGATCCAAGGTAAATGTATATTTAAAAATACTGAAGTCTTTATTTATATTATTAATGACAAAGTTATCACCATGTCCTGTCATAAAAACCCAATTACTACTGCCATTAATACCGTAATAATTTCGGTAGCTCACCTAAAGATTTAAGAGTTCTTTTTTATTTGTAGTAATAAATTAAAATTTTGTAGAGATATCTTCAAACCTTTAAATATTCTTTTCTGTTTAACTGAAAACATATCTAAAAAAAACTTTTTCCGCTATTTGACATTAACGGCCGAGTGATGATCGCGTTGTTAAATTTAGCAATGGACTTAGCAATTGTTAAAAGTTAACAACGGTTTAGAATGTTTAACAAAACGTCATTGTCAGTGTTATTCAATGATTTTAGTAGGCAACCTGTCAAAATCTGACATTTTGTTAAACATTTTAAACCGTTGTTAACTTTTAACAATTGCTAATTCCATTGCTAAATTTAACAACGCGATCATCACTCGGCCGTAAATCTTTTAAATTTAGCATTTGACGAACAAAACCTAACCATTAACAAGCCGTAGCTCGGTTCGTATGGGTTGCAAAAAATTATAAAAAAAATTTTAGTTTTTTTAAGCTACAATTTTGTTTTTTAAAGGTTTTTTTAATAAAATGCATATTTTTCGAGTTATTCGCAAAAAACCATTAAAAACGTCAATTTTTTCGTCAAAAGACCGTTACTTTCAATTGCGAATAACTCGGAAAATATTAGTTTTACGAAAATAATGTATAAAACATTTTTTACTAACAGTTACTTTTTCATTGATTTCTGTAGTTAAAATGTAATCAAAATTTCCACCCCCGAGATGGGGTGGCAACCACCCCCGGAATAAAAGCGCCCCTCGGCATGTAAAATCCATGTAAAAAGAAAAAATTACGAACCAAAATGCTTTATTTCCTGTACAAAAAATAGATGGCATTATATTATTGAGAGCACAAGTGATAAGTTTACAGCTTACTGCATGACATACTGTTAAAGTTGTTAATATCAGAATGAACAATTTTGAAAAATTTTACGTCAAAAGGTGTTTGCGTTTTGACTTACGCGTTTTCTTATTTTTTGGTGGAATCTAACTAAAAATGTTGCATGATTTAAACAAAAATTTTTATAACATATAGAATGTTTTAAAAATAGAATCCTAATAAAATAATATTCAGATATCATACAAATCTATTAAAACAAAAAAATTGAATAGGATTTGATATACTTACTAGTGATATATTTGCCGGTAAAAAAATATTTAAAAAATAAATTTTGAATGTTATATGGGGTTTGATATTGTGCCAAAGTATTCTGGAGTTTCCACCCCTTGAAACAATGCATACTTTTACTTCACCACTTGTGGACTTAATCTGATCGGATTTTTTTTTACATATGAATCCTTAAAGAGTTAGACTTTTTTATGTGCTGGACATAATGAATCGTTATTTTTCCGAAAAGCAACAAAAAACGTACCTATAGGATATAAGAAAAAAATGTATCAGGAATGGCTTATACACTTCGAATCTTAAAAAATACACAGAGTGTTTTATTTAAAATATCAAAAATTACGTCACCACCGCTTAAACCAGAAGTGATACGTAGATGGCATTATACTGGGTGATTCCTAAGTTGAGGCTTTTTTTAACTGGGTATAAAACTCGTTAAAATATTCAACTTTTTTGAATAATTTTTTTTCAAAAACCCAAAATAACACAGTTACATATATGTATTTAAAAGTGTGTCTAGTGCGAGCCTGGGCATAAAAAGAGAGTTTTTTCTTATTTAAGCTTATTTTTGTCGTGTTAATCACGCAGTTTGAGTCAGTCGTATTGCTTTAGCCGGACGATGCGAGGATTAATTTTAATTTTAAATCATTGTTAAATCGAGAAAATGGCACAATTCAAAAACAATGAATACGTGGATATGTTCCTCATTTAATGAGAGTGTTGTTAATCTGCAAACGTTGTTTCGAGATTGTACGCGCGACGGTTTCCCTTGCGGGTTCATTCTGGATCCAAGTACTTGTAGCCCAGTCTGTAGGTAATTTCCATGACTTTAATTTGTAACAGGATGAAATATGTTGGAAGTTATAGAGGGTGATTACCTGAATATGACTATGTAGTTTTAGACTCGAAAAAAGTGTGCAGGGGTGGGAGGTTAAAAGTGCTAAAACGTGTTTTTCGCTTCTGCAGGCGCCATTGTTAATTTTAGAGAAATTCGTTTAGAATGTTTTTTTAGGTATTAAAAAACTATAATTTGAGCCCGACTAAAATTGATTTGGTCTATTTGTTTATGAAACAATGCAAAAAAACCGTTAAAAATAGCAATTTTTTAAAATGTTGATAATTATTGCAAAAATATTTTTATCAAATTCTGTCATTGCAAAACATGGGTTTTTTAATTCTTAATTAAATAAGAGGTTCTAAAGCATGATCGGATAATTTTTTGCTAAGACAATTGATTATTACTGATTTTAGAGAATCTAGTAGGCTATTTTTTTTGTTTATAAATATTTTAGGTATTACAAATTGTCTTTCGCTTTTTCAAGACTTATAATTTACTAATTTAGATCAATGAAATAAAAACAAATAATATTAAGTCCCTCGTTTTGAGCCTTAAAAAAAGGTACTTTTTTGTTAATAAACAATTGGAGCCGGAGCGCCCCCTGCATAAGTTAAGAATTTTAAACCAAGAAATATAAAAAGCTGGCTTCAAAATAAAGATTTTTGAAAAAAAGGAGCTATTTTATCTATTTAAATTACTTAAAATTTGCAATAAACATTTAAAAATAAAAAAATAATAATTTTCAATTTTTTCCAGAATCATACCTTAAAAAAATCCTAAATATTCGGTTATTTGATTATAACTCGAAAAATATTGCATTTAGATGAAAAAATATATTACTTAAATTAAAGGTTTTGTAAAAATACATAGTTTATGCCCCATAAAGTTTTGAGTATCGTTAATAGTTTTTAAGATATTGACGCTTTACATTTAAAAAAATCGTTAATATCTGAAATTATGCCTTTTCTTGATTATTTGCTGTTTAACCTCCAATTTTTACTTCAGATTTGTGTTCGGCGAAAAAAAATACTCCAGAAAATTCTATACCCACACCCAGCATACACCACTTTTTTTGTGGGCCTGTGTAATCAATTAAACTTAATTTTATTTAAATTTAAATTTTTTATCTGAAACCCTTTAGACGACATATCAATTAATAAATCTGAAGCTATAATTTCAGTTTCAGTTTCAGATATATTAATTGATCTCTAGCCAATACTATTTTAATTGGAGGATTCATAAACACCAATTTGGCTTTTCGATTTCTTAAGTACCTTCAGATTTATAATAATTGATATGTCGTCTAATAGGGTTTCAGATAAAAAATATATAAATAAAATTAAGTTTAATTAATTACACAGGCCCACAAAAAAAGTGGTGTGTGCTAGGTGTGAGTATAGGATTTTCTGAAGTATTTTCTTGAACACAGTCTAAAGAAATTGGTAAACAGCAAATAATAAGAAAGCATAATTTAGATATTAACGATTTTAATGAACGTCAATATCTAAAAACTATTATGATCAAAACTTTCTAGGACATAAACTATGTATTTAAAAGACCTTTAATTTAAGGATATATTTTTCATCTAAATGCATATTTTTCGAGTTATAATCAAATAACCGAATTTTAGGATATTTAAATGTGTGCTTTTGAAAAAAATAAAATTAATATTTTTTATTTTTGCATGTTTATTGCAAATTTTAAGTAATTTGGAATTTAAATAAATAAAAGAACTCCTTTTTTTAAAAAAAACTGTTTTGAAGCCAGCTTTCCATATTTCTTAGTTTAAAATCTTTACTTATGCAGGGGGCGCTTCGGCTCCAATTGTTTATTAACAAAAAAGTACCTTTTTTTCAAGGCTCAAAACGAAGAACTTAATATAATTTTTTTTATGTCGTTGATCTAAATTAGTAAAATATAAGTCTTGAAAAAGCAAAAGACAGTTTGTAATACTAAAATATTTATAAACAAAAAAGATATAGCCTACTAGATTAGGACTCTGTACTGTAATAATAGATTTTTTTAGGTTCAAAATAAATCATATATTATCTGAGGCTAGTGAAAGCTGGACCGGATACAAAGGACACGTGAACGCAGCGTTGGTGGAACAGTCACTGGAAGAACACATAAAAGATACAGGCTATACGATACAGGTAAGTAATCAAATATTGTAGATATTTTTTAAGGCACTTTTATCGGTTCTTTCACCTCGTAAGGAAGTCGGCAACATTTGAGGTAAATTATTTTCTTTTGTTTTTTTTAAGTGTATGGATTAGTCTTATTGAATTCAAAAATATTTCCAAATTTTAATTAAAAAATACCATAATATTGACATTTTAAAATTAGAGATATAAAATTTTCTTTAAAGTTTTTTCATAAGTAGATAGGATAGGTAATGAAGCCCTGTGTCATGGCAACCAAGACGTATGGTGTAGATTCCACATTTTTACCGTCCACCCGTCCACTGGTGGCTTTTTAAGAGCCGCCGCATCTCAAATATTTGCTTTTTCAATGGAAAGCTGTACCTGCACAGCTCAAAAATTTGGCGCTTTAATTTTAGTCACATACCAGTAGAGTTCAAGGTAAAAATTCCTTTGCCTAAAGAAGTTAATTAAATATCTACAAAATAATTGCAACTTCATAAGAAAAAGTCAACACATTAGTAAAGAAGTTGATGTGGCTTCGCGGGGTGACTTACTGCCTAAAAGCACCCTAGGGACTAAAATAGTGTTTATGGTGCACATTGTCTAAGATACAGCTCTCTTAGTTTTTATTCTTAGTTTTTTTCGTGGAACTTAATAAAATCCAGCTAGAACATAACAGCTAGTTTTGAAAGATAACCTGGAATATAATTTCTCTTTCTGTTAACTTATCATCTAAGATAATAAAATACCTTTACGACTGATAAACATTATGTTAGAATTAATTTAGACATTAAAACTAACCTACAAGCACAAGAACTTTACCCAGCTTTAACATTACTCGATGGTGATTTTCGTGAAAAAAAAAGTATTTTAATTAAACTGTACATTAGGCTACGTAGCTCATTTTCAACTTATTTGTTAAAAGTATAAAGATTTGTACAATTAAAATTAAGACTTAAAATAAGTTTTAAAATAATGATATTTGAATTTAACATATATCTACGTTTCTTTCTTACTTTTAAAACGAGAAGCATTTCGGTGCATTTAAATGGACAATTAACATACAAACTAGAATAAAATAAAATAAAAAATAGAAATAACCCCTTTTAAAACAACAAAATAAAATAAGAAATTAAAGTAACCAAAGAAAATCCCCAATAAAAATTTT
>JAHBCN010000596.1:296888-331194 GCA_019359885.1 Listronotus oregonensis
AAAAATTATGTTTGTAAGAGCTTTTTTACACAAGTATGATTATTTTAGAGGTAAATTAGTAAGGTAAAATGTTCTTTCCCCTTTTTTTTAATGGGGACTGTCCAGAAGGCTGATGCCTGTACTAAGTACCGGGGTGTCTTCAGTGTGGTGAGGGGAGTTTGTTCACGGGGGACTTAAATTTTTGGAGTTTGGGGGGGAGAAGGAAAATTTGCAGGCAGCGGTTTTCCATAGTCCTGACACTCGGGGGAATAAAGAAACGAAGAAAGCGGGAATTGGGGGGCCCTCAACTGAACTTAAAAGGATGAAAAAGTTGCACTACGTGTTGCTCTGTTGGGAGCCCAGAGAAAATACTGGCCAATTCCTTTGGGCAAAGGGAAAAATACCTATAGAAGAAAAATCCCCACAGCTCGACGATAAAGGGGGGGCCCTTTTTCTGTGAGCTTGGGGATCATTTAAGAGAACAGCTCTTTTTGAATGGAGTCCAGAATGAAATGTTGTAGGGGACGCCACCCCGACATGAGAAAATATTCCAGAGGGTTTGATTTGGGATACATACGGGGGAAGATTAAGAAGAGAAAATTTTCTGGCTCGAAAGAGGAATACAATTTTTTTAAGCTGGGCAATGATGAAATGTTTTGTGCCAGTTGAGGTTATTCTCAAAAGTAACGCCGACTAGATTAAACGACTTTTGTTCTGCCGAACTTGGCCGCCTTGTAACAGATGAGTTTTCGCAGTTTTTTGCGACAACGAACATGACTGGGTTTTGAGGTTAAAAAGGCGCCCCAATCCAAGATGTTTGGGTTTTTGGAAAGAGATAGATTGACCTACGCGTTTTCAAAATCAGAATTACAGGTGGCTTAAAAATTTTGAATACAGAGCGGAGGGTATTCGTCAAAAAAACTATGAATGGGATTGATTGTGGAAGAGAGAAGATCGTTAATGGGAAGAAACAGCGTGGGTGCCAGCACTGACCCGGGGGGGCCCCAAAAATTTTTTTGGAGAAGCCGGAGGAAAGCCTCACCCTAACTGATATCGTCGATTAGAAAGGAAACTGGAAAGAAGAGCAAAGCTTAGGGGGGAAAACCGAAGAAGGGGAATTTTTTAAGAAGCCCATCATGCCGACCCCATCGAAAATTTTGGTATGTCAAGAGCAACGATCTGGGATTCACCAAGAAACTCAAGGGCTTGTTCCAGTTGTGTGAGACAAAAAAAAAGATCAGTTGGGGGCTCGTAGGGGAACCATATTGTCTATCAAAACTTATGTTTTTCCAGATATTTTTTAAAATTTGGGAATTAATACCATTGAAAGAAGAGATATATGTAGGTTATAGTTAGAAGGGAGACTTTGGGGCCTTTTTGGGGGAAGGTTGCACAGGGGATCTTTCCAATTCCCAAAAACCCCTTTTGTAAAAATTGAAAGAGGCGAGTTAAGATGGGTGCAAGCTGGGAGAAATTTTTTTTAAAACGATTGCTGGTATGCCATCCACCCAAAAGTTTTTTAGATTAAGAGAAGAAAGAATACGCGATTTTTGATTTAAAAAAATTTTATCGGACATTTTATGAGAAACGGGGGCAACTTTGGAAGAGGAAGATTAATAGGGGATCAAGCGGAAAAAAAATTTTTTGGCAAATAATTCGGTTTCCCCTTGGGGGAAAAATTTTTTTCAGAGATTAGATTTACATACGTACATTTACCCAAAATTTTTTTAAAATATCTAATGTGGTATTGACATTAATAAATGATTTTTTTTGAAAAATACCCCCCTGTATCCCAGAAGTTAAGACGTTTGGGGAAAATTTTTAAAATGAACCCAAAAAAAATTTCTTCCAAAAAAGACGTACAATTAGAAAACACCCGGGATAATGAAAAAAAACCAATATGATATTTTTTTCAAAAACAGTTGATTTTATCGATGTCAATCAAGAATAACTTTTTTAGTTTATTAAAGCTATCCAATAATAATATTGACGAGCCTTTATCATACAGGGTGTTAAAAATGTTTATTGTGTCAGAACCAGTCCCCCAGGCAAACAAATGCAAATATGATTTTTGCGTTCATTTTAAGAAGACTTATCTGGTAACCATCATATTAAAAATATTAAATTACGCCTAGTTTTTAAAAGTTATTTAAACAAAAACGATTTCCAGGGGCGTCCGTTATGTACCTGTATTTTCGAAGGGGAGGGTCATAGGAAAAAATTTAGGGGGTCATAATATTTTTAGGTTTTTTATTAGATTCCGAGAGATTGGCCACATATTCTGGGACACCCTGTATATTTTTATATTATATTTTGTAGTTATTTTTAAATTTCTTTTTTAGCCAGTTCATAAGACACTTTTTTTTCAATCGAGCTGAAAAGGATATTTTGTTCGGGACTCAACTAGATAATCTTGTAAAGTGGATCCAAGGTAAAGTATTTTTAAAAAATATGAAGCTTTATTTATATTAATGACAAAACACCATGCCCTGCCATGAAAACCCAATTACTACTGCCATTAATACCAATAATTTCGGTAGCTCACCTAAAATTTAAGAGTTCTTTTTTTTTAGAATAAATTAAAATTTTGTGAGATATCTTCAAACCTTTAAATATTCTTTCTGTTTAACTGAATACATATCTAAAAAAACTTTTTCCGCTTTTAGATTTTTTAAAATTTAGCAATGGACTTAAATGTTAAAAGAACAACGGTTTAGAATGTTTAAAAAACGTCATTGTCAGTGTTATTCAATGATTTTAGTAGGCAACCTGTCAAAATCTGACATTTTGTTAAACATTTTAAACCGTTGTTAACTTTAACAATTGCTTTTTATTGCTAAAAACAACGCGATCATCATCGGCCGTAAATTAAATTTAGCATTTGACGAACAAAAAACCATTAACAAGCCGTAGCTCGGTTCGGGGTTGTAGCAATTATAAAAAAAAAATTTTTTGTTTTTTTTTTTAACAAATTTTTTTTTAAAGGTTTTTTTAAAAAATGCATATTTTTCGAGTTATTCAAAAAAACCATTAAAAAAAGTCAATTTTTCCGTCAAAAGACCGTTACTTTCAATTGCGAATAACCGGAAAATATTAGTTTTACGAAAATAATGTATAAAACATTTTTTACTAACAGTTACTTTTTCATTGATATCTGTAGTTAAAAATCAAAATTTCCACCCCCGAGATGGGGTGGCAACCACCCCCGGAATAAAAGCGCCCCTCGGTATGTAAAATCCATGTAAAAAGAAAAAATTACGAACCAAAATGCTTTATTTCCTGTACAAAAAATAGATGGCATCAAATTATTGAGAGCACAAGTGATAAGTTTACAGCTTACTGCATGACATGAAATACTTTAAAGTTGTTAATATCAGAATGAACAATTTTAAAAAAATTTTACATCAAAGGTGTTTGCGTTTTACTTAGCGTTTTCTTATTTTTTGGGGAATCTAACTAAAAATGTTGCATGATTTAAACAAAAATTTTTATAACATATAGAATGTTTTAAAAATAGAATCCTAATAAAATAATATTAAAATATCGTAGAAATCTATTACAACAAAAAAATTGAATAGGATTTGATATACTTACTAGTGATATATTTGCCGGTAAACAAATATTTAAAATAAATTTTGAATTTAAGAGGTTTGATATTGTGCCGATTCTGGAGTTTCCACCCCTGAAACAATGCATACTTTTACTTCCCCCATTTGTGGACTTAATCTGATCGGATTTTTTTTTTATATATGAATCCAAAGAGTTAGACTTTTTTATGTCTGGACATAATTTAACGTTATTTTTCCGAAAAGCAACAAAAAAAGTACCTATAGGATTATAAGAAAAAAAATCAGGAATGGCTTATACACTTAACTAAAAAATAACAGAGGGTTTTTATTTAAAAAAACAAAAATTACGTCACCACCCTTAAACCAGAAGTGATACGTAGATGGCATTATACTGGGGGGATTCCTAAGTTGAGGCTTTTTTTAACTGGGAAAAACTCTTTTAAAAATTCAACTTTTTTTAATATTTTTTTTTAAACCAAAAAACACAGTTACATTTTATGAAAAAGTGTGTCTAGTGCGAGCCTGGGCATAAAAAAAGAGTTTTTTCTTATTTAAGCTTATTTTTTCGTGTTAATCACGCAGTTTGAGTCAGTCGTATTGCTTTAGCCGGACGAGGGAGGATTAATTTTAATTTTAAATCATTGTTAAATCGGAAAATGGCACAACTCAAAACAATGAATACGTGGATATGTTCCTCATTTAATGAGAGTGGTTAATCTGCAAACGTTGCTTCGAGATTGTACGCGACGGTTTTTGTTTCATTCTGGATCCAAGTACAGCCCAGTCGTAGGTAATTTCCATGACTTTAATTTGTAACAGGATGAAATATGTTGGAAGTTGTAGAGGGGAACCTGAATAGGACTATTAGTTTTAGACTCGAAAAAAGTGTGCAGGGGTGGGAGGTTAAAAGTGCTAAAAACGTTTTTTCCTTTGAGGCCCATTGTTAATTTTGAAATTTTGTTGGAAAATTAGTTCCAACAAAGATAATTTGATAATTGTTAATTTAAAACGTCGCATAGCAACGGCGTGTGACAGAACCAGTGCGTCAGACGGGAAAAAAATTATTATTTTTTGAGTCTCGAAGCTAACGTCAGTGAGCAAGAGATACCGTTTTGCAACCTTGGAGCTGTAGATAAAGTGGCCTTTGATAACAGCAGTCTGGAAAGGGCTAAAATTATCAACCCAACAGGGTCCTGGAATATTGTAAGGTGGATCCATCCATTAAATAAGTTCGAGAGGGAATTTATAAAAAAGAAGGTTCAGTGTGGGACATTAGCCCCGTTGTAATAACAGAACATTTATAAAGAACAGTCTGTGGATGCAGGGGCTCACTCTTAGTTAGGTTAGAGATTTTAGGGTTAGAGATTAGACTATTAATTGTGAAAATTTAATAATTTTAATATTCTTTAGCATTTACGACTATTTAGTAATAAAACTGTTAATTTAGACCAATTAACCAAACTTTTATTCTTAATTTAATCCAGCATCCCTCCAATATAATCCATTCTTACTTACCAAAGTAACATCTATTCTCCTTATGTAGAGGAATTTTTTAAAAAAACACAATAGTTTCCATAATTTTGGTCTTTTCGAACCGGATATTTAAAAATAAGTGTGGTGGAATTGGTTTGGAATTGATTCTAAATTAACAAAAGTGTATAGGGTGTTCCAGTTTTTTTAAGGAAGATTAGTGTGAAAAGTGATCCCGCAGGGGGACTAGGTATTAAAGATATAAAATTTAGGCGTTAGTTTAAAATTTTAAACCCTTTTAGAAAAAGGTTTTCTAAAAGTAAAAGCTGCTCAAACGAATTGGAAAAATTTATCTTGTGATTTTGAAAACTTTTAAAAAAATTTGATTTTGATTGATTTGGATTTTAAAATCTTTAAAGTTTTTTAAAATTTTTAAATTGTTAATTTTTGGTTTAATGGTTAAGGAAAAATAAAATGGCGGAAATTGAAACATTGATTAAAAAACGGGGGTTATAAAGCTTCTAAACCAGAATGAATTGGTTTGATATAAATCAAGATACCGAGCAAAAGAATGTCAATTTGAAATTAGAGTAGATGGTTTAATTCACCCGTATGCTAAGTATGAAGAAGTTCAGGATAAAATAGAGGAAATAAATCCGACGACACGGATAGGGAACAACAGAAAGTGATTATTATAATTTATGAAATTAAAAAATAAAATAAAATTTTTAAAATTAAAAATGCAAATTCTCAACATTCCAAGGTGTAACAAGGTCAATTTTCCATCCGTTTTCAAATTAAACTTGGAAATACAAGTTAAAACTTTCTCAGGTAAGTTCAGGAATGGACATCTTTTTACCAATTGTTTGAAACGTTGGTTATTCAAAATTGTTTAAGTAACGTTCAAAAAATTTATTTTTGAAATTTTTCCTGAAAGATCAGGCTCTGAAATTAGTGAATAATCTTAGCAAACTAATGATAATTTTTTGACAGCTGTTGACATTCTCAAAACGAGATATGAAAATAAAAGTTTAATAATAAATAACAGTAGGGTTAACATCCCTGTGCTAACAAAATGCTCTTCCCAAAAACCTGATTTAGTGACTTGTTGTAAAAATAATTTTGATGCTCAAAAAAATTTAAATTTGTCAGACTCAGAATTTTAAATTTGATTCTTATTCATTTAGTAGAAAAGAAGTTAGATTTTTAAAAGGAAGGCGTTTGAGACTGAAAGAGATCCAAAAAGGATTCCAACGCTAGATAATTTTTTTGAATTTTTAGAAAAACGCTGTACAGTACTTGAAAGTTGGCCAGTTTAAGGTGCGTACCCAAAAAAGTACAAAGGGTATCGCTACATATTAAAGATGATCAACAAAAAAGGTGATCACTGATTTTTTTGTAATGAAGCTCATAAAATTTATATGTGTATTAAATTCAAAAATTTAGATTCCCAAGATAAACAAAAATTTGTGCGATCGAAAAAATTGTGTTTTAATTGTTTAGGTTCTCAACAGGTAGGACAGTGTAGGGAGAATGGGAAATGGGGTTCACTTAAGAAATTTATTTATTAAGTTTTTTATTTTAACTTTAAAAAAAAAATAAAAAATTTAAAACCCAAAATTTTTTCCAGAGATATAAGCTTCTACTATATTTACACCAAAAGGTTTTAAGTAGGTAATTGCATAGGTAAATTATAAAAACAAAATCTTGAGGAGTCGACCCCCTATTCCCCCTATATTGGGTAATGACGGTCGAACGTGGGTAATGAAGGTCAAAGCAATATTAAATAAAAAAAATATTTTCTGGGTCAAAATTTAGGTATATTCAAACTTTTACAAAAATAATGAAACTTAATTTTTTCCCTATCGAAGTTTTTTTGGATGGCTCAATTTGCCAATAATGTCATCCTTTGTAACCACGCTGACATCATCGACATTTGAAATACGAATATGTTATGTTGACCACGGTACTCTTCATAAATCTTTTCAACTATTCCATTTTTTCGCAGATTAGTCTTTTGCCGAAACTTTTTGTTGACTTGTCATTAGAAACCAGCACAAAACAGTCATTTTCTTGCAACTGCGGATCTTTTTCAACTGAAATTTCTTTTTCTCAGCAATATTTAGTTCCTCGTCTTCAGTCAACGGATCATCCGATGAATCCCGACAAAGATCATTCTCCTCCACATCCGACTCTGAGGAAGAACTAACATTTTTCCCTTACGTTTTTTGTTGACCACAGTTAAAAGTCGTCACGGTTGGTCATACACACTTCTTTTTTCACTTGCATTCTTTTAAGTTTGTTTTTCTTTGTTGCCGCTGAATGCGTTTTTCCCCTTTTCTTCCAATGCCAGTTTTTCTGGGGTCTCCGTCAGAATAACAGAATGCTGTTTCCTTCTTGATGTTTTAGAACTTCTGCTGGGTCCAGGAAGGGGAGAAATATCAGCAAAAGAAACTAAATTTTAAATTATTTGCTGCTCAAGATGGCTCTGTTGCTTGGTCTCGTACTGGTTCGGTTTCGATTGCGAGTTCTTGTAAGAGTTCAATCTCAGTAACTGGTTCGGGTCTACTAGTGGTATCTAAAGGAAAATCTTCATCAGAAAATATTTTTGGGGTTCATGGGAAAAAATACCGGTCGATGCAAACCCAGACATCCCTTTTGAAATCGTTACAACAGAATATTTATTAAATAGTTCAGCAAGTTTGAAACGTAATGGGTTCCCCAGGTTTACTTTTTCATATGCAAGTCACAATTGTAACCCCTTTTTGGGACCGAAAAACAAACGTCCAAAGGTTGGGGGGATGCGAAGGGGGGGTGGTAAAGCATAATTATGTTGTTTTCGCGGCAAAATTTTAAGCTTTTAATGTAATGTGGCTTCCATGATTATCAAAGATCAGTAGAACGGGCTCATCTTTCTCGGTTTGGTAGTTACAAAAATGCTTAGCCACAACAAAAGATCCTCGTTAGTCCATCCATTTACAGAACAACTGTATAATGCCCCAAAATCCATTAACTTCCAATGTTGGAGCCATACTTTGGGGGAAAATAAACATTGGGGGGACAAACCCCCCTGCTCCAACAGCAAATTCCGGGGGCCCCCTTTTCACCAGAAGTTCAGCCCGATTTTTTCCCCCTTTTTATTCAAATTATTTTACTGGTTTCTTGTACAGTTGTAAACCCACTTTCGTCCATATTATATTCTGTGGGAAAATTTGTGTTTTGTCATGACTTTTTCCAAATTTTTAAAAAACAGAGCCTTCATCCTTGCTGAATTTTTCTATTTAGGCTTAAAGCCTCTGGTTTTCTTAGACAAAGAAGGATTTCTTTTTAAAATCCTTCGAGCCAATTTTTCCAGCCTGCTTTTTTTTTTATTAAACTTGTGCTCGATCTGTAGCCTCTCAGCATATTCAAAAAATAACTTCCGCAACTGTAGGGAGTGAGTCCATAATACATATTAGCTAATGTCTTAATATTAAAATTTCAGCCTCTTCTTCCCTTTGGGAAAAACTTTTCTGCCCCCTGCTTGGACCACCTATTGCTAGAACCGTGTATTCTGTTGAAAAATAGCAAATGGAATGTTATGATTTTTGGCAACTTTTCCCGGCTTACCATTTCTAACATCATCGATGGCTCTCGAGAGATCATCTGCAGTCCATTTAGCTTTCTCAGTTTTTCGTGTATAGTTTCTCGGCATCTGAAATTATAAAAAAAATTTTGTCGGGAATCGGTCAGCCTCTTGCATTTAGGCAAAATTCTTACGACAATTCTCAAGGTCATTCTTCTTATGTACAAATCCAGAATAGGCAAAAATTTTCGCAAAATCGTGTGGAAAATCAAGTATATAATCAGTCCAATTTTTCTCAAAACAAAAAGCCCACCAAAAGGTGGTGGCAATTTCTGCCAAGGTCAAAACCGATCCCAAGGTTATGGCAATTCTCACAATAATCAAAATTCTCAAAGTGCAAATGTTTCTGTACAAAATCAGAACCCTCCCGCTCAAAATGTTGTAAAACATTCTCAAGAACCTCTGTCCCAAAATAAATCTAAAACAAATGATGAGCAATCGACTCATTCTTTCTCTGCAATCTCAACGGAGATTTCTCAAGTCCTATTAGCTACAGCCTCCGTTTATATTTATAGTGCTCAAGGTTTAAGAATCTCCGCTCGAGTTTTGTTGGACAGTGGCTCCCAAAACTCTTTATGACGCAGAAATTTGTAGACAAGCTACAATTCAAACTTATGATAGAAAATTAAGTGTGTCAAGCATTGGTCAAAGTGGATCAATTACAAACAAAATGATTGATGTTACCCTGCATTCTAGAAATTGCATTATCAAGAAAATTTAGAATTTCGTGTGCAGTAATACCGAATATTACTTGCAAGCTCCCCAAGTGGGCATAGACACCTGCCCAACTAAACATTCCGCAAAACTTGCCCTTAGCAGACATTGAATTTGGTAAACCACAAGACATTGATATTTTAAATGGTGCAGATCTGTATTATGATCTTTTGCTTCCAGGAATTTTCTAAAATTAGGAAAAAATCTCCCCTGCTTCAAGAAGCTTACTTTGGTTGGGTAATTGCTGGTTGTGTGCCAAGAAGGTGCATGTTCCCCATTCTTCTTTTGTGTGTGTAAACCCCTTGCACAGAGTGCTATGCAAAATAATGTATCATTTTTTCTTCAAACAGAAAGTGAAGAAACCACTCTAAACAATTTGATTGAAAAATTTTGGAATGTGAGGAAGTGCCTCAAAAAACCCCCCTCTCCCCTGATGATGATCAGGCAGAGTCTCTCTTTCTCGCTACAACAAAGGTGTTATCAGATGGTACGTGTCAAGGTGGATCTGCCATTAAAATCTCCAGTCGAAAATGAAAAACTAGGTAATTCATTTTATTCTGCTCAACAAAGATTTTTATATTTGGAAAAGAAATTTGATAAAAACCCTGTATTCAAAAAAATTATACCAAGTTTATTAATGAATATGTGAATTTGGAATCATGCTAAATATGTCCCCCTCTCTCTGAAAAAAATGGAAACAGAAAATAAACAAGTAAATAAATATTTTCTCCCTCCTGCATGCTGTTATTTCAGAAAACAGTGTAAGCACAAAAATCCGTGTTGTGTTTGATGCCAGTTGCGAAGCTAGCACTGGCCTTTCTCTCAATGATGTGACGTATAAAGGGTTTCAGGTTCAACCCAATCTTTGCAAACATTTTGTGCAATTAAGTTATTCAATTTTGTGTTAATTTCGGACATTGAAAAAATGTACCGACAAATTAAAATAAACCCAAAGATCAGTGCCTTCTTGCTAAATATTTTATGGAGATCTCACCCTGAGGATGATCTCAAGTGCATCGAACTCTCGACTGTCACTTACGGCACAAATTGTGCCCCATATTTAGCAACCCGTGTGTTAAATGACTTAGCCCTTAAAAATAAGAAAAATATCCCTTTAGCTTCGAAGGCTCTTTTAACCCAAACTTATGTCGATGACATAATTTGCGGCTGTGATTCTGTGAATGATTTAGATCCGCTCTATATAGAGCTTAACTCACTTCTTAATTCTGCTGGGTTTAGGTTACACAAATGGTGTTCGAATTCCCCTCCAATTTTTAGGAAAAATTTCTCAGGAAAAAATTTTGAATTGAGTCTCAATTTTGACAAGCCCTCCAATTCGGTATTAGGTTTAAAATGGAACCCTATGTCGGATGTTTTTGTGTTCTGCAACTCCAGATCCCTAATTGGAACTCTTTTAACTAAACGAAAAATTCTTTCTATGATTGCAAAAATTTATGATCCCCTTGGTCTAATTTCTTGTGTTGTAATGATAAGGAAAACTTATCATGCAAAAATTGTAGCTTTTAAAAATCGACTGGGATACAGAAGTCGCA
Source organism: Listronotus oregonensis (assembly GCA_019359885.1). Lineage (NCBI taxonomy): Eukaryota > Metazoa > Arthropoda > Insecta > Coleoptera > Curculionidae > Listronotus > Listronotus oregonensis. The sequence goes on from JAHBCN010000596.1 coordinate 307,799, forward strand.
GATCCTCGGGTGATTTCTTTGTGGAAAAAGTTTTGTAAGCAATATTGCCAACCTCTCTCAAATTCAAATTCAAAGAAATTTGTTTTTAAATAAAACCAAGGTGCAAATTCAACTCCATGGCTTTGCTGATGCAAGCATGTTAGCATATGCAGCGTGTGCATATCTTCGAACTCTATATTCAGATGGAACAGTCTCTTCAAATTTAATCTCATCCAAATCTCGGGTTGCTCCACTAAAAACAGTGTCTCTTCCCCGACTAGAATTGTGTGCCATGCTTCTCTTGGCAAAACTTGTTAAAAAAGTGCTTTTAGTATATGAAAAACAAATCTCAGTCAGCTCAGTTCATTTGTGGACAGATTCCACAATTGCGTTATTTTGGATCAAATCTCATGCTTCAAGATGGTCAGTTTTTGTATCCAATAGAGTGTAAAAATTCAAGATCTGCCTTCAAAATTTGGTTGGCAACACTTGGATTCAAAAATAATCCAGCTGATTTGCCCTCTCGTGGTTGCTTACCGCAAGACATCTCAAATTGCTCATTGTGGTTTCACGGACCTCATTTTTGTTAGAAAGTGAGAATTTTGAAATTCAAACCCTCTCTGAAAATCAAGAATTGTTGGAACCAGCTTTGGAAGATAAAAATATTGCTCTTTCATAAGAAAGAAAAAGTATCTCTAGTGTCCTTTCATGCTACAACTGAACAGGAAAATTTTTGGAATAATATTTTCTCGCATTACTCTGATTTCGCCAAACTGTTACGAACAGTGGCGTACTGTTTAGGTTCATTAAAAATGCTCAAATTAAAAGAGAAAAAATTGAGGTGGTCCATTACTAGTAAATGAACTAGACGCTGCTTTAAACCTTATTCTCAGGTTTTACAAAACAAATATTTTTCTAAAGAAATTTTTGAATTAAAAAATAGTAAACCTCTCTTGAATAAAAAATTGTGGTCTCTTAAACTCTTTTTCTGTAACTCTGATGGCTTCCTGTAGTGGGTGGAAGACTAGAACACTCAGATGTGTCTTTTGAACAAAAACATCAATAATTTGCTCCCCTCCCATGATTATATTGTGACATTGATGTTAGATCAAGAACATGAGCGTTTGGGTCACGCTGGTGCTCAAACAGTTCTCTAAAATTTTCGCTTAAGATTTTGGCCATTAAATGGATTGAAAGAAAAAAAAAGAATAATTCGAATTTGTGTAACGTTTTTGATTTCGTCCCCAAACCCGGCTCGAAATTATGGCTGACCTTCCAAAAGACCTGCAGATGAGTCGACCATTTCAAAAGGGTAGATCTCACATTGGGTGGGATCTGGAATCGGCGATCAAAAGTGAAAATATCACATGCAAAACTTATGGGAAAATTCTCATTTCCCGTTTAAAAAAATTTAAAAAGTACAATTCTAACACAAATAGAAGCTATTTTTAACTCTGACCTCTTTGTGTTTATCAAATGACCCTTTTAAATCTCCCAGCTCTTACCCCTGGACATTTTTGATAGGGTGTAGTTTGGCTCTCCCAGAAAGAAATTTAACAAAATTTTGGAAAACAGACTTTCATTTTGGAAAAATGCACCCAAATTCACAAAGTTTTTGGAAACGGTGGTCTGTAGATATTTGAACAGACTACAAAATAGGCTAAAGCTCTCCCCTCAAAAAAATTTTGTTGATGATGTTGTCTCTAAAGAGGATGATACACCCCTCTCAAGTGGCCACTAGCTAGAGTTTTGGGCCCCCCTGGATCTGATGGAAGATTCGAATGGTCACTTTAAAAACGGCAGATGGGATCTACAACGTCCATTGTGAATATCCATTCCCAAAGATCCCTGTCGAACATAAAAGTGTATGCTTGTTTTTTTTCTCCAATTATGTCGTTTTTAAAGGGTCAAAAACTCCATAGTGTTAGTTTTTATAGAATAATGTTTTGCTTAATTTTTAGTTTAAATCTCTTTCATTATTTCTGTTCTTGAAGGTAGAACTAAAATGAGGGGCAGTATGGGAAAATTAGTTCAACAAAGATATTTGATAATTTTAATTTAAAATCGTCGCATACAACGGCTGTGACAGAACCACTGCTCAGACGGGAAAAAATTATTATAATTTTTACTTTGCTTCGGGGTCTCTTACTAACGTCGTAGTCAACGAGATACCTAGTTTTTCCCCTATGGACCCCTAGATAAATGTAAAGCCTTTGATAACAGCAGTGGAAAGGGGCAAAAAGTTATCCCCAACAGGGTCTTGAAGGAGTATTGTAAGGTAGGATCCATCCAGTTAAATAAGTTCGGCAAGCAGCTTTTATAAAAAAAAAGTTCAGTGTGGGACATTAGCCCCGTTGTAAATAACAGAACAATTATTGAAAAGTCTTGGATGCAGGGGCATCACTCTTAGTTAGGTTGGGAAATGGTTTATTGGTTAAATTAGACTATTAATTTGAAAATTGGCTAATAATTGTTAATATTCTTTAGTATTTCGACTATTTAGTAATAAAACTGTTAATTTTTGACCAATTAACCAACTTTTTTTTCTTAATTTAATCAACATCCCCCAATATACAGTCCCCGTCGGTTACTTACCAAAATAAGTAACACTCTATTCTCTTTTTTGTATGAGGAATTATTTAAAACACAATAGTTTCTCATAAAGGTTTAAATTTTTTTGGTATTAAAAAACCTATAATTTGTCCCGACCCAAAATTGATTTGGTCTATTTGTTTATGAAAAAAAGCAAAAAAACTGTTAAAAATAGCAATTTTTAAAATGTTGATAATTATTGCAAAAATATTTTATCAAATTCTGTCATTGCAAAACATGGGTTTTTTAATTCTTAATTAAATAAAAAGGTTCTAAAATGATCGGATAATTTTTTGCTAAGAAAATTTATTATTACTATTTGATTATCTAGTAGGCTATTTTTTTTGTTTATAAATATTTTAGGTATTCAAAAAGTCTTTCGCTTTTCAAGACTTATAATTTACTAATTTAGATCAATGAAATAAAAACAAATAATATTAAGTTTTCTCGTTTTGAGCCTTAAAAAAGGTATATTTGTTAATAAACAATTGGAGCCGGAGCGCCCCTGCATAAGGTTAAAATTTTAAACCGAAATATAAAAAACTGGCTTCAAAGCAAAGATTTTGAAATAAAAGGAGCTATTTATCTATTTAAATTAAATTACTTAAAATTTGCAATAAACATTTAAAAATAAAAAAATAATAATTTTAATTTTTTTTAGGGAAACATACCTAAAAAAACCCAAATATTCGGTTATTTGATTATAACTCGAAAAATATTGCATTTAGATGAAAAAAATTTTATAACAAATTAAAAGGGCTTGTAAAAAAACATAGCTTAGGTCCTATAAAGTTTTGTGTAACGTTAATTTTTTTTAAATATTGCGCTTTACATTTTAAAAAAAACTTAATATCTAAAATTGTGCCTTTTTTGATTATTTGCTGTTTAACCCCTTTTTACTTCAGATTTTTTTTTCGGCGAAAAAAAACTCCCCCAAAAATTTTATACCCACACCCAGCATACCCACTTTTTTTGGGCCTGTTAATCAATTAAACTTAATTTTTTAAATTTAAATTTTTTATCTGAAACCCTATTGAGCATATCAATTAATAAATCTGAAGCTATAATTTCAGTTTCAGTTTCAGATATACTAATTGATCTCTACTATTTTTTAATTGGGGATTCATAAACACCAATCTGGGTTTTCGATTTCTAAAGTACCTTCAGATTTATAATAATTGATATGTCGTCTAATAGGGTTTCAGATAAAAAATATATAAATAAAATTAAGTTTAATTAATTACACAGGCCCACAAAAAAAGTGGTGTGTGCTAGGTGTGAGTATAGGATTTTCTGAAGTATTTTTTTCCGTTGAACACAGATCTAAAGTAAAAATTGGGGGTCAAACAGCAAATAATCAAGAAAAGGCATAATTTCAGATATTAACGATTTTTTTTAAATGTAAAGCGTCAATATCTTAAAAACTATTAATGATACACAAAACTTTCTAGGACATAAACTATGTATTTTTAAAAGACCTTTAATTTAAGTAATATAATTTTTTCATCTAAATGCACTATTTTTCGAGTTATAATCAAATAACCGAATTTTTAGGATTTTTTAATGTGTGCTTTTGGAAAAAAAAAATTAATATTTTTTATTTTTGCATGTTTATTGCAAATTTTAAGTAATTTGGAATTTAAATAAATAAAAGAACTCCTTTTTTTTCAAAAAAAAACTGTTTTGAAGCCAGCTTTCCATATTTCTTAGTTTAAAATCTTTACTTATGCAGGGGGCGCTCCGGCTCAAATTGTTTTTACAAAAAGTACCTTTTTTCAAGGCTCAAAACGAAGAACTTAATATAATTTTTTTATGTCGTTGATCTAAATTAGTTAAATATAAGTCTTGAAAAAGCAAAAGATAGTTTGTAATACTAAAATATTTATAAACAAAAAGATATAGCCTACTAGATTAGGATCTGTACTGTAATAATAAGATTTTTTAGGTTCAAAATAAATCATATATTATCTGAGGCTAGTGAAAGCTGGACCGGATACAAAGGACACGTGAACGCAGCGTTGGTGGAACAGTCACTGGAAGAACACATAAAAGATACAGGCTATACGATACAGGTAAGTAATCAAATATTGTAGATATTTTTTAAGGCACTTTTATCGGTTCTTTCACCTCGTAAGGAAGTCGGCAACATTTGAGGTAAATTATTTTCTTTTGTTTTTTTTTAAGTGTATGGATTAGTCTTATTGAATTCAAAAATATTTCCAAATTTTAATTAAAAAATAACATAATATTGACATTTTAAAATTAGAGATATAAAATTTTCGTTTAAAGTTTTTTCATAAGTAGATAGGACAGGTAATGAAGCCCTGTGTCATGGCAACCAAGACGTATGGTGTAGATTCCACATTTTTACCGTCCACCCGTCCACTGGTGGCTTTTTAAGAGCCTAGCCGCATCTCAAATATTTGCTTTTTCAATGGAAAGCTGTACCTGCACAGCTCAAAAATTTGGCTCTTTAATTTTAGTCACATACCAGTAGAGTTCAAGGTAAAAATTCCTTTGCCTAAAGAAGTTAATTAAAGATCTACAAAATGATTGCAACTTCATAATGAAAAGTCAACACATTAGTAAAGAAGTTGATGTGGCTTCGCAGGGTGACTTACTGCCTAAAAGCACCCTAATGTTTATGGTGCACATTGTCTAAGATACAGCTCTCTTAGTTTTTATTCTTAGTTTTTTTCGTGGAACTTAATAAAATCCAGCTAGAACATAACAGCTAGTTTTGAAAGATAACCTGGAATATAATTTCTCTTTCTGTTAACTTATCATCTAAGATAATAAAATACCTTTACGACTGATAAACATTATGTTAGAATTAATTTAGACATTAAAACTAACCTACAAGCACAAGAACTTTACCCAGCTTTAACATTACTCGATGGTGATTTTCGTGAAAAAAAAGTATTTTAATTAAACTGTACATTAGGCTACGTAGCTCATTTTCAACTTATTTGTTAAAAGTATAAAGATTTGTACAATTAAAATTAAGACTAAAAATAAGTTTTAAAATAATTATATTTGTATTTAATATATATCTACGTTTCTTTCTCACTTTTAAAACGAGAAGCATTTTGGTGCATTTAAATGGACAATTAACATACAAACTAGAATAGGAAATAAAATAAAAAATAGAAATAACCCTTTTAATACAACAAAATAAAAATAAGAAATTAAAGTAACCAATAGGAAGTCCCTAATAAATGTAATTTTTAAATAATTTGTTTCGTCGTTTTTATTATTATTTTTTTTTGATTTCTTGATTTTGTTGGGTGTTTTGAATCCTAAAATAATGAATCTGGAATAAGTGGTTTCGAGGTGATCCTAATCTTAAAGGCTTAAAACTTCCAATTATATATGATAAAAAGGACGCAAAGTTTAAAAAGAAAGACGCTCATGCACAGTTGTAATTTTACAGAAAAATTAAAAGTCGGTTACTTTCAAGGTTATTTCTTATTTTCATTTAATGTTACTTGCCTGTGTAAACGCCTAATGAAAAAGGCTATTCAACTCTTATTTTATTTTTTTATGTTATTTTTATTTTGTAATATTTGTCTCTATAAAAACACTCTAAAATTAAAACTTTAGTAATAGGGTATTTTCACTCAATTGATATTGATAATTGTTGTGTGTAAAAATTAAAAGGTAATTGTCTCGAAAGTTGCCTCCTCTCCGATTTTGACCAAATTTGGTATACGGGGTTTTTGGGGCGTCTGATTACGAATCGAAAAATATTTTTCGGCAACGTTTCGTTTTCGAGATATTCATCATCATGGTTGAAAATCAACTAACCTTATTTTCACTATATTCCCCCTTCTTTGTACACCATTCTTGATTTTTAAAAAGTGACACAATATTTTATAAACACTCTTTAAAAACCTTATATTTTTATTTATTTTACACCTTTTTCCATTAAATTGCGAAGCTTTACTTTTAAGCTGGGCGGCCATGATTCCCTAGTGTATACATGGTGGCGGCCACAATCCGACGTGTGAAAGTGGAGGTTTTTCAATTAAATGGAAAAAAGGTGTAAATATATAAAAACAAAATTTTTAAAAGGTGTTTTTAAAGTATTATGTGCCAATTTAGTGTAAAATTAAAATTCTGTTCAAAAAGAAGGAGGAATCTGTAAATAAGTTTATTTTGTTTTTCAACTTTGTGATGAATATCTCAAAACAAACGTTGCCGAAAAATATTTTTTCAGGTTCATCAAAACCCGTATACCAATTTGGTGGGAAACTTTCGGAAATTTTAATAAAAAGTAGAAACATAATTAAGCAAAACCTGCTAAATAACACGGAAAAATCCAAACCCCTTACTTTTCTATTTAAGGTTTATTTATCATTGTAATTTAAATAGCCCGCCACTCCCTAACCAATCAAATTCAACATGGATGCCAAGTCTGTTTAGGAACTATCGATATCGACAATCGTATCGATTTTAACGAAATGCTAAAATGCGAAATGCTTTTAGACTTTACACTAAAACACAGCCAAACTACTAAATAGTTTCAATTGGAATAAAACATAAAAACTTACATCAAAATGGTTTTCACAACAATAATAGGCATGTCCTTTGGGCATTTTCTCAATTCAGGGTCGTTGCAAATTACGTAAAATTTTAAATAATAATTTCTGTTAATTTTCAGTTTAAATTGTAGTTTTTAAATTTAAAATTTTTTTATTCTTATGTTTAATTGTAGGTTCCCCTTGAACTTATTATTACCTTTAAAAACCTTATTAAAAATATCTAAAGATGGTCTAAAATCTGGTTGCACAGATTGCGCCATCAGAAGCGTCATGTAACCGAATAAGAATACGGAGTGATTCAATATCAATGTTGAACAATTATTATTATGATTATGTAGGGTAGAGCAGCATTTACCACTCTAAAAATGCCGTGAAAGTGGTGCGCTTTCTCCTCGTCCATAAAGATAGGTCTTTTAAACAACCCTAGATTACAGTACGTTTCACAATAATTCGTTGATTTTTCGTTTTACCTGCTACTGTTAGTCGTAAAACTGAATATACTTTGGGTACCCGCATGTAGGTCCGGACTTAAAAAATTTTATGTATCATTGTACCTATTTTTTCGTATATTATGTAGATTATAGGCAAATTGCAGGTGTTAAATATAGAGCAGAGTCTTTTCGTCTTAGTTCATCGGTCGTTTGAAGTTTGTCAAGGTATTTTCGTGTGTGTTATTGAGCATCCAAAATAGCTAACCTAAACTATTAATATTGGTAGGTAATCAGGACCTGTAAAAGGTGCGGTACCTACACAATAGATATTTGTCATGCAACCTATTTATGGTTGGGTTTTCCACTGAGGGTTGTAATTTAAATTTTATTGCGGTCAAGAAATCAACGAATTATTGTAAAACGTACCATAAACGACGTGATCACCCCTGTCATTGCCGTAACACCACCCCATAGTATGAATCCATTTCTTTTAGTTTCTGTAACTTTAGATTACTTAAACTGTAGCAATGTATCTGCCTCTGTCATGCATAAAAGAGACCAACTGGGGACGCCTGGGACGTTAGGTTCAGTTATAACAAACTTACAAACTTAACGTGTATACTTCTTTAAAGCATTCTGAAGAATTCGGTATTTGAACATAACTTAATTATCTACTAAGACTTCATGGCACTGAATGTTAAGAAAGGTCATATTTTAATTTAAATAAGTATTTTTTTTTAATAAACTTACATAAACTTAGATAGCAGGAGAGATTGAGCCTATGTTTGGCCGGCATTGGTAATATGGCATTTTTCTGTTGTTATGTCTTTATTTAATGCCTAATGTTACAATCCCGCACAGGCGGACACCCTGTGGATATAGGGGATAATTATAAGGGGTGAGAATGGATTATTTTTTTAGGTAAAGGCCGTCATCTATGATGCGCTTGAAAATGTGTCAGGTAAGTAGGTATTAACATAAGTAAACAATATTAACATAACATTAACATTAACATAACAACATTATTAGTTAAAGGTGGTAAAAATTTGGAGGAAAGGTAGTGATCAGCGGTATGTCCTCCTGTTTAACCACTTATTATTAAACCCCTAAGGAGTCTAAATCCAAAGAGGCGGACAGTTAAGTGAATACCTGCAGCGCTTTTTTCATACCTAGGCTCTCGTATCTCGGTAACTATTCATTCAATTTTGATTTATTGTGTTTGCTTTTAAATTTTAATGCTTATTTTACAATTAACACATCATTATATTAATAAAAATTAATTTTAAAATAAAATTAAGTGCCCAAGTAAAATTTTTAATTAAATGTTCAAATTATTAAGATCGTAAAAATTGCTACATAAAATCATTTACATTAAAAAACAAGCTTTTTACATTTAAGAGTATTAAATAAATAAAAAAAATATTTCTCAAAATTTGACTTTTGCCGATATAACCAAATTTTTGATCCAATATGAAAATATTAAACTATAAAAAAAAATAAATCGATTTTTTGGCTATATCGTATAAAAGAAAATAATCTTTACTTAATTGGCATCATTTTAAAAGAAATATATAAAGTGAAAATTGTGGGAGTGGTTCAAAAAGCAAGCGAATTTTTTAAATTAAACACTAAAAAAAAATCGAAAACTTTGTTTTAAAATAAAATTTTATTTATATGGTAATATGCTATTTTTTATGAATTAAGCATTGAAAATGAAACACAAACAAAATAAAATCTTATAAATCAAAATTAATCAAATAATTCGAGATATCAGAGCCGACGTATGAAACAAGCTCTCCAGCTAGGTGCTACATTTAACTCTGTTATACAGGCTTATATATCCTAGCGATCGCCTTTTTGAATCTAGACTCCTAAGGGATTCAATAATAAGCGCATGAAAAGGTCGACAAATCACTGATGAGGGCTTTTCCTTCGAATTTTCACAGCTTTTGTTCTTCTCACAATCCCCTTTGTATCCATCCAAGTGTATATTTGAATTTTGTTTAGGTATGCTAGTACCTTCTTAGCTGACACATTTTTACGCATATAATCGATGGCGGCTTTACCTAAAAATAGGACACTTTTACCCTTTATACCTAACCTCTATATCCAATAGGGTGTCCGGAATTGTAATTTTGCATTAAATTAACACATCATAAAAAAATGCCCTATCATTGAAGACGGATTTATCTCTTGGACTAAGACTTTAAATGTACTTGCTGTTAGCTTATGAGTTTGTAAAATTTTATTTAATACTATTTCTTTTTCAGGATATATTTGCCTTTGTTTGCGGACCTCCCAGTTTTAATACAGCTGCAACGGAAGTACTTGACACAGTCCATATAGCAAAGCACCAATTTTACGTTTTTGAGGGATAGCACAGCCTCCTTTGGAAAAGTATAACCACCAATCATTTTAAGAAAAAAAGAAGCAATGCCACTGTCCAAGATTTTGTGTATAGCCTTTTTGGTTATGTAGAAAAAATGTTATTATAATATACAATATTTTTGTAAAGTAATAATGTAAAATTTTAATTGTTCTACATCTGAGTATTTTGTGTATAATTATACCCAAATAGCAATATTACGTCCCTGCACTGTTTTGTCCTGATTAGCGAAATATACTTAGCCTGTATATTTTATTAACCAGAACAACAAAAGACTGAAAAGTGTGATTTAAGGACATCTAAAGTAGTTTGTCAAAATTACACCAAATACAAAATAGTACAAAATTTATGCTTTTAAAATCCATTAGAAAACTAAAAAAAGGTAATTTAGGAGAACAGGCTTATACGCTTTTTTAAGACTGTAATTGATTGCTTAAAGTCACTCTCTAAAAATTAGCATTTGTGTGCAAAATTATGCAAAAATTGTATACTTTTAAAAACCACATAAGTAGTTAAAAAAAGTTGAGTTTTGGATAAGCTGTTACATTTTTATCTTAAACTTTTTAAATACACTAAGATAAAATTTTACAATCTCGTGTCAATCTATGGTTTGGTGTCTTAGAAACCAGAGTTCTGTCAGTGTTGATAGGCAATGTCATTAAATATTAATAATATTTTGTTTTAGTTATCAGTGAATTAGTCCAGTAACTGAAGACCTGGAAGTACCCAAAGCTGTAAATAAATCTGTACAGTTTTCATTTGTGGCGCAATTCTTAGGTCTTCGCGGATGCTTTCAAGCAAGAAAAAGTTTATCACGATTCCGACGTGGAACCCTCTGAAAATGGCCCCCCAAAGTCCCAAAAATGAGTTTCCCGCGAATATCTGCCAAAATATGCTAATTAAAGAATTTTTGTTTGGACAAAAAATTAAGATCACCTCAAAATCTACAAAACTGGTCTTTACCATTTTTTTCGTAACACCAATATTTTTCGCAAAAACGGCGGTCAAAAAATCCATAACATACAGATTTTCTAGAACTCCGGAAACGGCTAAAAAATGCAGATGAACAAAACAATTTTTTATCAAAACGCAAGAAAGATGGTGAAGGAAATTTTCTGGGATCTTTGAACATTTGCTAAGGTCTCATTATTAAAAAACAAATGTTAATAGTAAACCATTTTTTCAAAATATATCAATAAATTAATGAGATACTCTCAAAATATTGTAAAAAAAACTTTGACCGCTTTTTTTAATATTCTAGAAAAATCAGAATGGAGCTCATATGCAATAATAGTTACGGGTTTTCCCATTCCGATAAACTTTGAATGATTAAAAAGTGTACATAATTGCTCGAGTAATGGAACAATTTGTCCGACCGCTTATAAGTAAATTCTTGAAGATAGCGGCATTCTAGAGGTAGAGCGGCAGCTGAAATGAGGGGACATTTGGGTCCCGTTATCTAGAAAACTGTCGATTTTTCCAAAAAAATTACAAGGACCATTTTTGTAGATTACAAGGCAATCTTCATTTTATGTCGAAACAAAAATTCTCCAATTCGCATATTTTGGCAGATATTAGCGGGAAACCCATTTGGGCCTTGAGGGGCCATTTTTAGCCCTTTCCCACCTGTTAATTAGACTAAATTATTAATTGCATATTTTATATCACCTAAAAAAAAACCCAATTCGTAACTTATTTTATTAGTTACTTTTAAAAAACTTATTTTCACTCCACACATGTGCTTGCAAACAGCTTCCTTCCTGTAATACCAAAACAAATTATAATGAACCGCGAATTTGGCCTCGTGGGCAAGGCGTTTATGTTTTATCCTTTAATTCCAGAGATCCAACCCTGCAAGGAACATAATTTGTTTCAACTTTATTTCTGTATTTTTTTCTTAAAATGTTAAAAGGTAAAAGAGTAATAAAGCTGAACATAAATAATTATATCTAACATCAATATTATAGTAGGCATATCTTTTGAAGCAGTTGTTAAACCTTAGTTTAACCTACGGATTAACAAGGCATTGGAAAAGTGGCTTTAGGATAGCTAAAATAACTTAAATGGGAGGAATTGTACCATTTTTAAAAAAATATATTCAGTGGTTTGTTGCCAACGGTGCAAAAATTTGCGTTTTATATGCAAAATTGTACACAAAAAAAATTCTAAATTCACCAAGAAAATTGAAATAAGTTAAGTGAAAAGGGTCTGTTACATTCTTGTTTTTTTAATTTTACCGCTGGTCTTTGGTAAGGGTGTAATAATCGGCATTACTCTCTGGCAAAGAAATTTTCAGAACACATCGAGAAAATTTGTGCACAAGTGTGACGTTAAAAAGTTTTAAAACTTATATAGGGAAGGCATAGGGAAGACATAATAAGAAAGGTTTAATTTGTAATTGCTTACTTAATTAAAAAATAAAAATGCATATAAATAGTTTTTTCCTGTATTTTTAAAGGTATTTTATGGTACTTGACAAATAAAATTATATGTGTTACAACAAGGGCTTGCAGCCCATTCACCCGAATATACACTTACTGATAATCTTGACAAACAATAATATAAACTGTTTGGTTGTCCAGTACGCCAATTTGTAAAGGTAAATGCTTCACCTGTCTCGAACCAGGTCCAATCAGAATCAAATTCTCCCATAGTGTGATAAACACCACCTGTCCAGTACGCTTAAAAAAATAATAAATAGGTACATTGAACAAATATATTTATATAAAAGGGCAATATCTTGTTATGCCAAATGAAAATCGGCATAAAAATTCTATAAAAGAAAATATTAACCAGTGTTTAAATAATTACATTGCCTTCTCGAATTTGAAATATTTGAGGTAAAATTTATCTAAACTATCTATTTAAATAAACAAGACAAAAAAAAATTAAATTCTCATCGTCATTCTTAAATATTATAAAACAAAATAAGGTTTTTTTTAAATTATTTCTTGTTATGTCGGCCACACACGCTATGATCTACAGGGAGGTCGACCTGTGCAGGTGTGCCTGCATAGGTTAACCGCATGTCGTAGCGTGTATGGGACGATCCGATACCATACCAAGGAAGTTTAAAGGTGTATGGAAGGCCAATGTTGTAGAACAAAATTGTCCAGGAGTGCAGGGCAGCGGGAATAGGGGAATCGGCCCCCCGGAGTTTGCACAATGAATCGTACGTCAGGTCCGGACTTCCATAATTCTTTGTTACCATGTATAAAGTTGACATCAAATGTCAAATTTAGACTAACTATCCGTTCACTGTTTTTTTTGCACAACATTGTTGGTTAATAAACGAAACTATTATAAAAAATTTAAAATTAATGTGTAATATTGGATTCTATATCATCTGATTTAACATGAAAAGAACTGATGGCACCACTTCACAGCCTTCTATTTAAATGGTTGATATTTTTGGGAGTTTTGTATTTTTACCAAAAATCTTAATAAAATAATTGTCAACACGAATTTTTAAAATAAATTTTAAACATTGTTTGATAGTTTTATGTACTTATTACGAATTTTATGATAAAAGAAGGGCAAGATAGTGTAAATGAGTTTATTCTAATTATCATATTTAGGGATCAATATCTGAAAAATAAAACCTTGACGAAAAACATGTACTTTAGATTTGTAATTGTAATTGATCTGTAAATGTAAAAACTTACCATAATTTGAACTGGGTATTTGTGTTTTAGGGTAATATAATATTTTATAAGTTTATAATTTGTATAAAAGTACAATAAAATAGTTTTACTTTATGCAAATAACATAAACAAATTTAACAGGAAGTATAGAATTTTTTACATAGATTTTTTTTATATCGTTAGACAGTCCACCAAGGATGAGGCTTTAATACTAACGTACCGTTAAGTGTGGTTAAGGGGAGTTTATCTACACCAGACCTAAATATGTGGAGAAGGGAAAACTTCTGCGGGTAGCATATTTCAGTCTAGACACTCAGGGGATGATGGAACAAAGAAAGTGGAAATTTCGGAGCCTTTTAAGTTGGACTGTAAAATAATGCATAAAAGTGGCACTACGTGTTGCTCTGTTGGAAGCTGTCGGAGGAATTATACTTGCCAACTCATCGGAGCAGAAGCCGTGAAAATACCTAGAAAAAATCATACATATTCCCTCCAGCCCGTCGGTCGGAAAAAGAAGGAAGCTTTTCTGTAAGCGTGGGATCATTATTAAGACAAACAGATCTTTTTCGAATGGAATAAAAAATGATAAAAGTTGTAGGAAATACCATTGCCTAGACATAAGAACAACATTCTAAAGATGGTCTGATTAGAATACATACAGAGTATACAGATTAGACAGATACAAATACTTACTGGCTCAAAAGAGGAATCCAAGCTTTTTTAAAGCAGCTAAGGCTATGGATGTAATGTAATTGTGCCACTTAAGGTTGTTCTCAAAAGTAACGCCAAAATTATGAAATAACTTCTTTTCATTAAACACGACAAGATTTTTACAGCCCCAATTCAAAATTAGTATATGGTCCTGTGAAAGTGATATTTGAATTGGCCTTGGCTTGTTTTCCCAATCAGGGGTATTTCGGGTATGTTACCTTAGATTTGTAGGACAAAACCATACAACTTTTAGGCATTTTGTTACGATATTTTTAGTAACAAACAATAAACACAAAATTATAGTCACAATTAAATTAATCAATAATCACTAAAATATGAAGGTTTTTTATCAATCCAAAAAACTTTTGCAACCACAAAATAAAATCACACAAAGCAAAACAAGGGTTGATAAGAGAACGGCACAGCGCAGGTATGGTTTTATAAACACCGCGCCGTCGTACACGAAAATGGGACTCCGGCTTTGTCAAAATATAATGTGTTGCCTACCTACAAACTGTGTGTAGGTAGGCATTACATTATAATATTTTGGGGAATTTTGTTACTGTGCAAAATCTAGAGGGCCTCTCATGACAGTTATTTTCATAGTGGGACGGAACTTTTTTAATCGAATAGGCCATAGTATTGGGCTTCCATTAACCTTCAAACTTTCTTATACCATACGCGGTCGGATGAGCGGGATAACAAAACCAGTTCGATACAACCTGCAGGATAAATACTATAAAAATAAGAGGACACAGCTTTAAAGTTATATATACAAGAAGAGTTTTTAAAATTGCTTTTCCTAAATATCAATGCCCCAATTTAGACGATGTAAAAAATAAAGCACATTTTCTCCGCGTAAATGTAACAAATACTAAAGGGAACCTTCAATAAAAAATAGAGCTATCCCAGATATTCACTTCAATTTTATAGTGTTTCAAACAACTTTTAGAAATGAGTACTAACAGGGAAAAGTATTTTTAATGCAAACAAATTTACATATTTAGTTAGTAAATAATTATTTAAAATCTGAATTAAATTTAGTTAAATACAGCTATTGCTTTACAAATAACCAAAAACAAGAAAATAGTCTCTTGATCCAGGGCTACGTATAATTTAAGTTAAAAATTAAATGTAAATGGTTATAACATCACCAAATAAACGGCTAAGAGTTATTAGGAGAAAAGAATGTTTCGAAAAAAATGCCTTAATGTGATTGATGATTTAAGGTTATATAAAATATTTTTCAAATAGCACCCAAGGATCATAAATACAGGGTGCCCCTATTAGAAATGATGTGCGGTCATTGTCTTACTCATTGTCTCTTATAGAAAATATGTTTATTTAACAGAAAAATATTAAGTGTTATACATTATTGTAATTGGGATTATAACTTACTTCAAAAAATGCAATAAACAATTGAGTGCCTGCATTTTTAGAAAAATAAAGTTGATGATGGTTTAACTAAAAGAAACATCGTTAGGAAAATCTCCCAACGCTGTTTTGTAGAGCTCAAAAAGTGGCCATAAGAAAGTGTCTTTTGTTTTTCCATATCTCTTTAAATAACATCAGAAAAAAATTAAAACCAAATCGGCAAATTTCGGTTCTCCGGAAGTACTCGGAATTTTACAACTTTCTAATCGGCATGTTGTTAGGCAACTAAATGCGCAACTTTGCCATAATTTAACCGACTTCGTATCCGTATCTCTTACGGTTTCCGAGATCCCCATGCATGCACTCGAATCTGTGGCACCCTGTATATGAGTTTTGACTTAAAACTAATGAGTCTTAACACGTTCAGGGCCAGACCATCTGGCACAATTTTTGACTTTTTTTTTAAATAATTTTTGTACTCTCTTTTACTTTAAAGTTAGAAAATTGTTGTTTTTAATTTTTTTCTTTTTTTCCAATATTTTTGGTGTGTATCTTTTTCGATACACTGGCCTGTGAAAAAAGTTTTAGGTCGTAAACTAATTCCTAGCCGGTTGTATCATTCATTCATTTAAGATACACGTTCTTTATTATTATTTTTGCGATTTTTCTTTTACGGATTGACGGACATACAGAAAGAGGCGCTAGAAACAAATAAAATGAAGAAAACCCAAAGAAAATTTAGAAGCAGCTGCGGAAAAACAATGTTTTTGTAACAATACATAGTATTGTTTTTCCTAATTCAATGTAAATATGCAGTCGTTTCTAAATTATCTTTTTGTTATAGAGTGAGATTGACTTAGTAAATTTGAAAGTGACAAACTTAGACTTTTTATAGTGCTATTAGTCTTTGAAATCACCAATAAAGAACTCAATACTGAAAATGGACATTAACAGTGACGATTCCATCCAGGACCTCGACTTTGATCTCGTAGACCAGCAGCATGATAGTACAGAAAATCATCGGACTCTGCAGACTCTGTTGTTGCTGACCGACGTCGTCCTAGACCTATGACCAACGATAATGTCCCAAGTACTTCAGGAGCAACTGCTGAATTTGTATGGCTGAATGAAAAGCTATGTAACATCGAATAGGAAATGCCCACCCACAATGTTCCACCACCTATGGTTTATAGTATTCCATACTCAAGCATAAAAGATATATATTCTGAAATACTTGCTCAAGCAGATCCAATCGATTATTTCAATCTTTGCTTGACGCATGATATGTTAAAACTCATCGCAGAGCAAATAAATCTGTTTGCAACCCAAAACTTGACGTCCAGTGAAACTCTTCCCAATTCCAGAACACATACATGGGTTCCCTGAACTATTGACGAAATTAAAAAATTTCTAGTCCTAATTGGATGGGTATAATAAAGTTGCCGGCAATAAAGAATGATTGGCGAAAGCATAAACCTTATATCATTCCTTTGGCTTTAAATAATGCCTCGAAATAGGTTCAAACTGATACCAAAATATATACACTTTTCTGATAACTTAAGCGCTAATCCAGATGACAGAGTGTAACAAGTAAAAGCATTGATGGATAAATCTTTTTTGGAATTTTCGGAAGACCTACACTCCTGGAGAAAAGATCTGCTTCGACAATTCCTTGATACCTTGGCGTGAAAGGCTGATATTCCGGCAGTATATGCCAAATAAAGCCGCTAAGTATGGAATCAAAGTCTATAAACCCTGTACAGAAAAAAGATACACATGGAATATGATGGCTTACTGCGGTAAATCAAAGGATCGCAGTACTGAAGTTTCTGAAAAAACTGACATGACACTGGCAGAGGATCTATTAGATTAATGAAGAACTATCTACACAGATAATTTCTATGACTAACAAGCGTACCACTTGCCCATCGTTTGAGGCGTAGAAAAACCCATTTAGTTGGTACAATTAGGGCAAACCGCAAATATGTTCCAAAGAATGTTATAAACGCCAAACTGTAGAGGGGTCAAATGTCTGTTATGCAGACAAGGGATGGCATTATTGTCACAAAATGGTATGACAAGCAAGATGTTAGGATGCTCTCGACAAAAACCTCGGGACTAGAAACAACAGTCAGTAAAAGCAGCAAAAGTACACCAATCATAAAATCGGAATGCATTTCAGATTACAATGAGGGCAAGTCATCAATCGATCTAAGTGATCAAATGGCCACGGACGGATTGGCCTTACGACGATGTGCAAAATGGTACCGAAATTGGCCTTTGAAGTCATTTAGAGGAAAAGCATTTTTATATAATGATACAACAAAAAAAAAGATGACAATTACAGAATTTAGGGAAGAGGTAATTCTTGCAATGCTTAGACGAAAAGGTGCCGAAAATCAAGCTGAAGAGGGACCATCAAGAAGACAATACGCTCCACAGCCTCAGCATCACTTGATAAAAACTGAAAAGAAAGGAAAGAAAGTGCGTGGGAGGTGTGCAGAATACTATAAGAGATATGGAAGGAAGGGAATGAAAATCGGCGGTTAAATAGTAAAAGCTTCCCAAGTTATAACCAGATGTTCAGTTTGCAATATTTTTATTTGTTACAAGTGTTTTAATGATACTCACTAAAAACCATATAAGTATTTTATTTTTAGCCAATTTTCGCTTTTTTTTTTAGTTGAGTTCATTATTTAAGTGTTTTCCGTTTTTATAGATAAATCTTCAAAATAACTTTATTTGGTTTAAATTTAAAAAATTTATTTTAAAATATATCAACACATTTCTTTTAACCTACACCCAAGTAAACAGTAAATTCTGGCAGGCCAAAGCTCACGATTCCCCATATAAAATGCATGTTAAGTGTGTGCGTCAGCGAGACACAAGGCCAAAAACGAAGCTTAGTCGGTGTATCTTTTTGGATACACAAAATTTGACACAAAGTGTATCTTAAAAGATACACTGGCGCGGAACATGTTAAATTATGTTTCTTTCGAAACTTCGACCTAAATGGTTACTTTTTGCACAAAACAAAAAAATGTGCTTTTCTTTTTCGGCGTTTTCATTATCTTAAAATCCTGTAAGAATGGCATAAACCTGAATTCAGCATAAGCATCAGCCTGTCAAATTTTAAATTCTTTTTAAATTATTTCCTAAACTCGATCAAAAATCTCCAATAACCACCAACCGTTCAGTCTTGCGTCCGTCCAGTCGATCCAAAATTTCGGCTCCGTCCACTTGGGAAGCCGAAAACGAGTCTTCAGCAAAAAGTAAACTTTACTAGAAGAAATTTTTAAACACACCCAATAGCAAGAAAAATATATATCCCGAATACAGGACCAAAGTCGAGTACATACCCAGGACCAACCAAAAATAGCAAAAAATAATCAGGTTTAATTAAGTTTAATTAATCAATCACTATCCACTTCTTAACATTCAGTCTTACAGCGTCCGCAGACATAAATAAACTTCATAACACACTCAATCTTGCTTTATTTATGTACGGTCAACTCATAAAACCTTTTCCTCTACTTCAAAAACCCCTTTAACCAGACAATTTTTGCTGACATATTTTATAAATAAATTAATAGTTAAAAAACATTTAAAAACAAGCTTTTATTTACATGTTTTAAAAAGAAGGAAATAAACTTTAAATCAAATAAAAGCCATCAACTTATTACATTAAATAAATTATACAATATAAAAGCTTTTTGCAAGATTTACCTAAGGTTTTTAGATGTGTCATTACTATTTTGATAAAGCAAGATTCATTAAATAAAATAGTTTTATGTTTTTGTTATTACCCAGGGTTGGTGGAACTAGGGTAATAAATTAAAGATTTTAAACCATAGCACTTAGTATAGTCTGTCTCAAGGTATACCGAGTTAGCTCTTGCCTTCATTTATGGATTATACTTGCCGATAGCAATAAAACTGCCGATCGGTAGGTATTAAAGGACAGAACATTAGGGACTGACTTTAATAATATTAAGATTTGTAATTTATTGTTTATTTAGGTAAGTATAATCTTTAAATTATATTAAGAAATTGTTTGGATGAAAATGTAAGAGTTCTCAATTTTTATAATCTGCTGTAGTGAATTTTTTCAGCTCTCAACTGGTATGTTAGTAATTACATTTTTACATTTTATAACACTGGGACTTAAAGTAGGTGTAACATTTCCTGCTTTGATCTTTGATTTTACTTGGTTCCACAAATGCTCTATGGGGTTAAACATACAGTGATACGGAGGAAGCCGTAAGACAGTATGCCCAGCCTGTTCAGCCAAATTATCACATACATATTTTTTTTAATTGCATATGAATTTAGGACTTCCAAAAGATACGTTTTTTTGTAACTGAATTCAAAATAAATATCATTTTCTAACAAATATACATGGATTTCAGTTTTTGAACTTGATGAAGCTGGTGCTTTGTGTAGCAGACGGCTGTGGTAGCTTGCGTTATCCATAACACTGTTGTTTGGAATATTTTTTAAAAGATAATTTTGAAACCAGTTTTCAAAAAGTTCTACACTTGTATCCTCATGATAATCCAAGCTAGAATCCTTAATATTCTTTGCAGAGAACAGCAAGCAGTTTGGGACAAATCCGTTTTCTGAACCAGCGTGTATTATGGTAATGCGTTTTCCTTTATTTGAAGGTGCTTTTGTCTGACAGTTTAAAATTATGGATCTGTTTTCTAACCTATATCTTTAAATTTCTTGAAGGTAATTAAATTTCCAAGTGCGTAATCTGTGCGATTCCATTACTACTTGTCTTTTGTCTATTTTGCGGTATTTAAATCCCATTTTACAAACAACTCTATGGAGGGTGGCACGGCTAATATTTATATTGGTTTCGTCTTCGTCTAGCTTTTTTTTAGTTTATCCAAGGTAGGAATAACTCCGCTTTTATAAAGACAATATATTTTCCTTCTTATTAGGTCCTGATCACTATACGGTGAGATTGAAAATCGCTACGTTTTTTTCTTTTGTTCAATTTTTCACTAATAATAATATCCCTTATCGATGATATTGGAGTTTTTGTAAGTAGACAGGTTTCTTTTAAAGCTTCTTGTTTAATCAGACCTCTACTGATTAAAGTTTCATACACATTTTTCACAACCTGTTTTGCATTGAATGACAAATGATTTCGACGCGACATAGTTATATTCTCGTAAAACAACTTTTTCGAAACGCACAGTAAAAACGGTTATTTAACACTGCCACTAAAATGTTAGCCAAAATATTTATATGCCTAATGGTTAATACTCAAGAAATACTTGGCTCACCCCTGCCCTTATGAACAAATGGGTTTACCCAATAACAAAAGGTAATAAAATCGTCAAAGGTTTATTGGGGTATGGTTCGTCAAAAGCCATAACGATATACTTTGAGACAGACTATACCTGACTTCATTCAAGTCTTAGTAGGCTGTCCTTAGGATAAAAAAACTAAAAGGTCTTTACCTAGGTCTCTGTTGGAACCCTTTAAAGCAGCATTTAAAGCAGAAGCTTCATCTTCAGTTCTTTCTGTAGCGAGAGTTAATCCATTTCTTCTGCAGACAGCATATGCTTGTGCATATTCCAACTAAAAATATACATAGAATTTAGGTCTTTAAATACTTTAAAAAGTAATTATAACATAAACTGGGTTGGCCAGCGTACTTTAAACTGAGCTCACAGGCATAACCATAGCTGCAAAAGAAATAAGCAGTTGAAACATCACTGGTAAAGTCGTGCTTATCCATACGGATTGCAAACAGATACTACTAGCCCTAAGGAGACCACGCTACACCTCGGGTCTGGTACTAGAATGTCACCGTGTCCTTGTGGACGCTTTCAGCATGAATATGGTCACTCTCTGCTGGACCAAAAGACACGCGCACTCCAAAGGCAACCGCATCGATGACTCGTGGGCCAGGAAGGCTGCCGGGACAAAACCTTTTGGACCCGAACCTTTCGTAGGTCTGACAGGGTCTACGATGAGGGACCTAATTAAAAAACACTCAGTTTACAACATGATGGGATAAAACAATAAACTGTAACTTTTCCAGGGAGTTACTGAACTACCTTGACAGCGATACAGCTAAACATTACTTGGCAATACCTGGGGCTAGCCTTCGTCTAATCACGGGCGTTCTTACTGGACATTGTTAACTGCGAAAACACCTCTTTAGAATGTGTGTAAATGACACAGCTCTGTGTAGAGGCTGTGAACAGGAAGACGAGACGGTGGAGCACATCCTTTGGAACTGTCCTGCACTCTCGTCCAAGAGAAGATTCATGCTAGGCGAGTATTGGCTTTCTTTGGCCGACATTAAGGAGATTTCCCTCGGCGACGTTCTCACCTACTTTAAATCAGTAGAATGAGCGGCGTACTAAGTAAGGGGATTCCTTTAGGAGGTAGCACAACGGGCCGACTGCAGTGATGTTTATCACCCTCCGCACTCTCAGATACAGAGATGTTCTATAGTTTTGTGGCGGATTCATGTTTTCGTATGGATAATTCGCCTTAAAATTTTATATAAAGTGGAACCACTTCGGTCCAGGTCCCGGGGTATAGCGAGCTGAGCCTGCTAAGCCCTATTGACCCCTATGAGCTTGCAGGTCGCCTTCAACAAAAAAAAGATAAATAGAATAGACATTTAAACTAAATTTTAATAAATTTTGCTTTAAAACTTAGGAAATTCTGAAAGCTTTTATATTGTTTTTGACGTTTTGTCTTAGGGCTGAGCAGGCTCGCTATAGCCCGCGACCTGGACCGAAGTGGTGCCATTTTATAAAAAATTTCAGGGCGAGTTATTCCAACAAAAATATACAAAATCATAATTAAAACCTTCTCCCAAAGTATTTAATGTAGCTTACGAAAAATTAATGGTGTAAACAAATAAATTCTAAATATAATATCTTATGAGAGCTGGGACGGATCCTTCAAAAAAGAAATCGATTTATGGATCCGGAGTCTCAAAAAGGAATTGAATCACCAATAACGATTCCTTTTTTAAGGAAAAAAGGAATCGAATAAAGGAAATCAATTCCTATTTATCAGATTACGAATCCGGATTATCTTTAGCTTTTATACTTACAAATGGTAACTAGATACGAATGATATTGCATAATCCAGATGATAAATCAAGCGTTAAGGATTTTAGCATGGAGCCCGTACCGCGAAATATAAATTTAGCCTTATTTTAAAGTGCTGTCACCTGTAACTCTTAGCCAAATTGGTTTTCGGAAAATATTTTTCAAATTTGAATATGTTATTTCTAAGATCAACATGAAACCACCCTTAAATAAAACATTTTTTCGACTGTATTCCAAAACTTGCGATGCTAGATTTCTATAAGGTTTTTAAATGTGATTCTTAAAATAACCTCAAGCAACTTATAAATGGGACATCTTACGGTAATATTACAGGAAGTTTCTTAAGTACCGTTTAATAATTTGTCTGCTTGCAAAATATAAAAATATATTAGGAGTGCATTTACGCTACACCTTAGGGGTCGGGCAAAAGGAGGCGGAGACGGTGGGCGGAGACTAACAAACTCTCACTACCACAATTTTCGTATAGCCGCATTAAAAATATTATATTTTATTTAGGTTCTTCCAAATTCGGTGTATCGATGCGATGTTGTTTCCGATTGCAAGTCTACAGGAGATAACGTTTTTCGGTAACTATTTTTCACTTAAATGACATAAATTATACACCATTTTAAAGGTAAGGAAATAGTG
>JAHBCN010000597.1:0-167817 GCA_019359885.1 Listronotus oregonensis
GGGGGGGTCGTCGCCTTCTATAGGTATTTTTACTGCTTCGTCAGAGGAATTGGCCAGTATGATTCCTTCTCTGTCGGCCCCCAACAGAGCAACACAGGCAATTTTTATGCACCCTTTTTTACAGTTCAGTTAGAGGGGCCCCCAACTTCCCGCTTTCTTTTTCCCCTTTTTCCTAGAGTGTCAAGACTGTGGAACCTGCCCCCCGCAGAATTTTTTCCCTTCTCGTCCCAACTTCAAATATTTCCCCCGGTGAACAAACTCCCTCTCACCACACTTAAGACACCCACGGTACGTTAGTACTTAGGCATCAGCCTTCGTGGACTGTCCCAAGATTTAAAAAAAAATCTATACATAAAATCTGTATATGTATCTCAAATAGGATTTTCTTTAGAATATTGTTCTCATGTCTGGGGAATGGCGTCTTTCACAACTGTTAGCTTTCTCTTGTTCACCGACGGGCTCTAGGGTATCAGCCACTCTTTTATAATACTTTTCATGATTTCTGCTCCGAGGAACTAACTAGTATAATTTCTCCTCTGGAAACTCCAAACAGAACAGCACGTAATGCCACTTCTTAACATCTCTTTACAATTCAACTTGAACTTCCTACTTTCTTCATTCCTTCATCCCTAGAATGTCTAGACTGTGAAAGCCACTACCTGCAGAGGTTTTCCCATCTCGCTTAGGACACCCACGATGCGTTAGTTCTTAGGTATTAAGTTTTTGTGAACTGACACAAGATAAAAACAAGAAGGTCAAGGTCCGCTGCAACTTGACAATTTGTAAGAGAAGGATGCTTTTTTGATGAAACTAGGGATATTAAACGGCGAATGGCTCTTATTTAGATGAAATTGAGAATGCTAAAAGTAACGCCTACAAGATTAAATGATTTTTTATACTAGAGGACATAACGGTCATAATATGTAATAAGAATTGGAAGATTTTTCAATATGATGCTGTCCTTGTCACTGAGTATTTTGTCTCTTTTATTTTAAGGGAAGGTCATGTAATAAAGATATTTGAATTATACTACGCCTATTTTTCAAATCGGGCTCAGAGATGAGGAAATGAATATCAGAGGTAGGATACTATTATCAGCAAAACTACGCATGTATTGGATGAATCATAGAAGCGAAAAGATCGTTAATACAAGGATTTAAAAAATGGTGCTAGTTCTTAGTCTGACAATATCCCAGCATTGATTGAGAGAAAGCTATAAAAGTAATTAGCGAATAGCTGATATAAAAGATATTAAAAGCAGTTGGAGATCCAATAACAAAGTTTAAGGGGAAGACCGTAGAAAGAAAGTTTTGATCAAGCAGATGCCTAAGATACATCAAGATCAGTGATCTGGGCTTTACAAAGAAGAGTTTTTTCTGGTTAAGTTAAATATGTTGTTCCGTAATAACTTGTATAAAAACACGAATCATTGTTTTTATTTTTAAATAATAATCGAGTAAACAATGGAACTTAACTATTGTAACTGTCCTCAGTACCTTTAAAATAACAGAATAACGCTCAGAGAACAACTGAACTTTGCGAAAATTCTGTCGCTTTTTATAGCAAAATGGATAACAGTCGTAGGTCTGAAATTAAAAATACTTTTAATACAGGATACAGGAAAAGGTAAAATTAATCATTCTAGAGATTTCAGGACCTTCACAATGGTCGTCGGAGTGGAAAAAAAGTAAGGAAATTTATTTAAATTAATTATTAAATTAAATAAATATTACTAACTTCTTGAAATAAAGTCCTTAAGACTATGAAAAAAGATCTGCTGTAGATCTTTTGTAGGTCGGTTTTGGATAACCATGTATTTTTCCAAATATTATAAAATCTAAAAAAAACCATTACCATTAAGTACCAAGAAAAAATACATATGTTTATAATTAGAAGGTAGAATAACTATCCAATTAGTAAGGATAATCAGATAAAATACCTAAAATGCCACAGGCGTTTGAACTAGTATGAAAATAAAGCATTCTAAAAACACAAAAAGCTTGAAACCGGCATATGATATATTACTCATTGGTTTAAGGGCAAACATCTCGCTTGCAAGCGAGCCAAAAAATATATTCATATATTGTTGCGGTATTTTCGGGTTAAAATTCACCTGTGAGACAGCAAACATTACCTAATAATCTAAAGTTTGTTTATTTGTATTAGTTAGAAGAAAAGGGTTGGTAGTCTTTTATACAGGGTGATTCATGAGGAAATGTCAATACTTCAGGTATGTACTCAGGGTCCAAAAATAAGCATAAAAGTATATACAAATATGGATCCGCAAGGCCTTAGTTTCCGATATACAGGGTGTTAAAGTTTTTAATTATATTATTTTATATTTTTAAATTTTTTTAATGTTTTTTTACTATAGGAGCGATCTAACAGAAATGAGAAACTTAACTTTACCTAAAGTATTTTTACAATTTTAAAGTTTTCTTGCACAAGTTTTTTAGTGCCATTTTTTGCATACAATTTTTTTTTAATTTCTAAAGCTATTTTTACAATTTTTAAGATTTCTTGTGTAAGTTTTTCTTCATTAAAAATTGCTGCAATTTTTTTTCAGGCCAGAAGAATACGTTAGGCGTTATTTTTCTGCAAACCAGGCTATCTTGGCAATTATTTTTTAGGATACCAACCTTAAAATATTTTAACAATAAAAATTAAATTTAACTACAGGAGCATCTAGTGTTGTTAAAATATGTTTATAATTAATAATTTAAAAAGCCATTTATATATAACGTACTTTTGAAAAATTAAAAAAAATAGTTGGTTAACAAATTTCAGTAAGTTGTTTAACCTTATTGTCAAAACAAATTGCAGCAGTATATTTCAAACTGTAAACATTCTAAATAAAATTGCATGCAAGAAAAATTGCAGCAAGAAAAAATTCACGCAAGAAAACTTTCAAATTGTAAATAGAACTTAAAATTTAGTATTGCAATTTGTTTTGACGATAGAATATATAAATTTATAAAACATCTTATTTATTTATTTAATTTTTAAGTGTAAAATGAATGCAAAAATGCATCATTTGTTCATTTATTTTTTACTTTAAATTTTATTAGATAATAAAATAGGTGATCTGCAAATTAAAATAAGTTGTTAAATTTTATAGTTAAAACAAGTTGCACCAATTAAATTCAAAGCATATAAATTTTAAATAAAATTATTGCATGCGAAAAAATGGCAGTAAGCAAACGTCACACTCTCAAACTGTAAAAACACTCTTGAAAATAACTAAATTAGTATTGTCGTATACTACTTGTATAAAAAAAAATACAAAAAAAAGTTTACGCAATAAATTATTTAAATCATAAAAACACATAGTTGGCCATTTTACGCCAACAGTTATAAATAAGAAAGCGACACACACCCCCAAATTGGCAAGGTAGTGACCATGCCTTAGTTAATGGACAAATTTGGCTTACTTCATATTTTTGCGGGTGCTACATTTAAACATAAAATTAGTTTTTTGCTACAAGAGGCGGAACATAAATAAAAAGGCAATTTTAACCTAAAATGCGAAGAAAAAAATTAAGCTTTTTCATGTATAACTCGTTTCAACTTTGCCCGTTTTCTTTCTGAAATTTTAACTACATAAACTTATTACTGTGTTACCAAAATGGATGTATTTAAACCAAATCTGGCCAAAATTATGATTGTTTTCCTATTCGAAATACTCTTAGCGCCTTACATGGTTTTTTTTGGGAAGTTTTAAGGACATTTTACAAATTTCTTGAGACAATTACCATGATTTCGCGCTTTATTTTTATTTGGTTATATCAGTAAATAGATTTTGCTTGTGCACTTTAGCCGGTAGCTACCCAGTTTATGTTCATTATTAGCTAGAATATCACACAGTATTTGAGAAAAAATTAGTTTTTATCTGTAAATTATCTCTATAAATCAGCTATCAACTATATTGTACCGTAAGTATAATAAATAAATATATATATATATATATATATATATATATATATATATATATATATATATATATAAT
Organism: Listronotus oregonensis; assembly: GCA_019359885.1. Classification (NCBI taxonomy): domain Eukaryota; kingdom Metazoa; phylum Arthropoda; class Insecta; order Coleoptera; family Curculionidae; genus Listronotus; species Listronotus oregonensis. The sequence goes on from JAHBCN010000597.1 coordinate 4,007, forward strand.
ATATATATATATATATATATATATATATATATATATATATATAAATATATATATATATATATATATATATATATATATATATATATATATATAGGTGCCACAGATTCGAATGATTGGGGATCTCGAAACCGTAAGAGGTACGAAGTCGGTTGAATTATGGCAAAAGTTGCGCATTTAGGTGCCTAACAACATGCCAATTAGAAAGTTGTAAAATTCGAGTACTTCCAGAATATCCGGAAAAAACGAAATTTGCTGATTTCGTTTTAATTTTCTGACGTTATTTAAAGAGTATGGAAAACAAAAGACATTTTCTCATGGCCACTTCTTAAGCTCTACAAAACAGCGTTGAGAGATTTTCGTATGACGTTTCGTTTCGTTAAACCATCATCACTTTATTTTATTAAATGGGCACTCAATAGTTTATTGCATTTTTTAAAGCAGTTATAATCCCAATTACAACGATGTATAACACTTAATATTTTCTGTTAAATAAACATATTTTCATAAGAGACAATGAGTAGACAAGGAACGCACATCATTTCTTATGGGGGCGTTCCATATTTGTTAATAAATATTAAGTGTTATACATTTTGTTTGGATAAAGGTTCGAAAAAATTTAAAAAAAAACCAGGTCCGTATTTAAAAAATTAATGTTGATGTGGTCTAACAAAGAAAGCGACGAAAAATCTTTTCAACTGTTTTAATTTTAAATTAACCAATAAAAAGTGTGTTTTTTTTTCCATCTTTAAATAACGTCAGAAAAAAATAAACGAAATCAGGCAAATTTTGTTTTTTCCCGGGTTCTCCGGTCGGAATTTTACAACTTTTCCCAAACATGCTGTTGCACCCCTTTTTTTTTTTTTTTTTTTTTTTTTTTTTTTTTTTTTTTTTTTTTATAATTTAAGGGCGGCTTTGTACTTTCGTTTCAGATCCCCATGATAATTTTAATTATATTATATATATATATATATATATATATATATATATATATATATATATATATATATATATATATATATATATATATATATATATATATATATATATATATATATATATACCGGGTGGTGCACTCCAGACTGGCCATAGAAATCCATGTAAATTTTGATACATTGAAATATTGGCTCCCCTATTGAATTTACAACAAAATTGTATGAGACTATTTTGAAAACGTTGATAAGGTTAGCCCACATTTAAATTTTTTTTTCTGATAAGGCAATTAAAAGTTATTTAAGAAAAACTATTTGTAAAATCGTTGCATATACCTCCTACATACCTTAATGAATCCATCAGTAATAAATAAAATGTCTTATCAACTTTTTAATTGACGTTTTACTTTGTATTAGTTATTTCAAAATGTTTTACAGTATTGAAGAGAAAATAACTATGATTATATGGTATTACATGAAAATAGTTATCGAAGATATCCGACATGTTCTCTACGTTTTTCCTGAAGACACATTCCAGAAGACAACATTTTAAAATATCATTCATAAGTTTGAGACAAAAGATACTGTTATTAATAAATGCAACTGCTTGACGAAATAATAATGTACTCGATGGAAGAGCTCAAGAAAATAATGCCGATTTAGATGTTTTACTTCATGTAAAAGAAAATAAAGGAATTAGCACCAGGTTTCTTGGCAAAGTTGTAGGAAAGGATCACAGCACAGTATTACGCAAATTAAAGAGATATAAATATCATCCGTACAAATATCAAAGACATCAGGAATTAAGGGAAGGCGATGAGATCCGAAAAGCAGATTTTGTTTTGAACTTATGGAAATGGCGAATAACGATAGGGACTTCTTACGCAATATTTGTTTTAGTGACGAATGCACCTTCACATTAAACAATGAACCAAACGTTCAAAACATCGGATACTGAAGCAAAGAAAATGATCACAGATTTGTATCTACAAGGACTCAATACCCTCAAAAGGTAAACGTTTGGGCGGGTATACTTTGACATCGGATCATTGGACCTTTTTTCTTGAATCACAGTTTGGGAACAGAAACTTTTTTAGAACTATTATAAAATCAAGTGGGGCCGGCATTGGAAGAAGTTGCACCTGACAATTAAGACATTTGGTTTCAAATGGATGGTTGTCTTGCACACAATTCACGAGAAGTAAGGGAATATGTTTAAAATGTTTTCAAAAGACTCACTATAGGACCAAATTACACCATAAATTGGCCAGCTAGGTCTCCTGATCTTTCGCCAAATGACTTCTTCCTTTGGGGTCATATCAAAAATGTTATTTATACAAATTTGAGTTATCAAAATTTAGAAGAAATAAAAGTTTCAATTTCAGCTGCGTGCGATCGATTATAATTTCGGCATTTCAACTTCATAATGTAAGAACTGAATTTTACAACCGTTTAGGATATTGCTTAGCAGTAAACGGAGGTCTGTTTGAGCATCTTATTAAAAAACATTAGCTTTTAGTTTCAATGTGTTGTGTTAAAATGTATTTTTAGACAGTTTTTAAGTGACACACCTTCCTATAAAATTGTTCAATTATGTAAAAATCTCATTATGTAGTTCAATGTAATTACTTGTATTTATTAAATGATTACAACCATTATTTTCTATTCAATACTGTGAAATAACTAATACAAAGTAAAACGTCAAGTAAAAAGTTGCCAAGACATTTTATTTATTACTGGTGGATTTATTAAGATATGTAGGTAAGCAACGATTTTACAAATAGTTTTTCTTAAATAACTTTTAATTGCCTTATCAGAAAAAAACGAAATTTAGTATGTGAGCTAATCTTATTAATGTTTTCAAAATTATCTAATACAATTTTGTTGTAAATACAATAGGGGAGCCAATATTTCAATGTATCAAAATTTACATGGGATTTCCTATGGCCAGTCTGGCGATGCACCACCCTGTATATATATATATATATATATAGCGAAATAATATAATATATATATATATATATATATATATATATAAAAATTTTATATATATATATATATTTTATATATATATATATATATATATATATATATATATATATATATATATATATATATATATATATATATATATATATATATATATATTTATGTTTAAACAAATTTACATAGTAATAATTTTAAAAAAAATTTAGAAAAAAAAAAAAATTAAAAGCGAGCAATGTTAAAGCGAGGTAAACACAATCACATTTTAGGTTAAAATTGATCATTTCTAATGTTCCACCTCTTTTAGCAAAAATAAACCACAAATTCAAATGCAACACCCTTAAAAATATAAGGTAAAATCCAAAATGGCTATTCACATATCGTGGTGACTATCTCATTAAATAAGCGTTATTTCGGGCCAAATCAGCTTGTGGTTTTATTGCTGTTTAATCTGAACCGCCTATAATGTGTTTTATCATAAAATTGTATTTTATACTGTTGTTTTTATGAAGCTCTTAGTTACATCGGTTATACACTTCTTATCGTTACACTGAAATTATTATTATTGTAAATCTTTTTCTTTTTGAACAATTTTAAACTAATTTCTACTTCAAACGGCCGTGAACCATCAATTAAGACAAAAGACATATAAGCTAAGCCTCTTTAACAAAATTCATTCGTATTTTCTACCTTAATTTTGCATAAAGAGATCGTGCACTTCGAAAGAAAGGATATTTCGTACTTGGATCATTTCCAAAATGTTTTAAAATAATTCGCCTAACATCGCTATACGGGGGCAATTGGATTTTAAACATATTTCTCAAAAAATTATAACTTAATTTTTAGCTTATTCCTCTAATAAAATTAAATCCACCTATTTAACGTCAATGTTATTTAAGATGGCTCTGCTTAATGGCAGTTGTAACGCGTATACCCAGTGTGTTAATCCCACTCTTGTGTCTTTTTTTATGTCATGCCAGTCTACAAAGGCTTAATGCTTAATAGTTTAAGAAAATAGGTCGTGAAATACGAATTTAAGGTTAAAACTTTTTGATATAAGTTACTTTGAAAAATCTAAAAACGAACTGTAAATTTTTTTTGAATTCACCCCCGGGAAAGGGTAAAAAAAATAAAAAAGTGTTTTTTTTTAATTTTGAGGAAACGGTTAGTCCTAAAAAAAGTTTTAAATAAAAGTTGTAGAACGTAAAATTCTACATAAAAATGATTATATAACTTTTTTTTCTAAAATTAAAATTAACTGAGATAGGGCAGCTAGAAGCTAGGGAATGATAACAGCAACTTTAAAAAATCATAAATTATTGGAAAATTAAAAAACTTATAGATTTTTTTTAATTATTTATATAATTAACCACTTTAATTTAATTTTTTAATTTTCCAATAATTTATGATTTTTTAAAGTTGCTGTTATCATCCCCTAGCTCCTAGCTATCCTATCCCAGTTAATTTCAATTTTAAGAAAAAAGTTATAAAATCATTTTTATGTAGAATTTTACGTTCTACAACTTTTATTGAACACTTTTTTTTGGACTTACCGTTTTCTTAAAATTTAAAAAAAACACTTTTTTAAATTTTTTTTCACCCCTTCCTGGGGGTGAATTAAAAAAAAATTACAGTTCGTTTTTAGATTCTTCAAAGTAACTTATATCAAAAATTAAAGTTTTAACCTCAAATTTGTATTTTACGACCTATTTTCTTGGACTATAAGTACTAATGTACCATAAGCGTCTTAAAAGTAGTAAGAGATAGTTTGTTAATATGGAACCTAAATATTTGGTACTTAAAGATAAAAAAAATACTTTTACAGAAAGTCGTTTGCATATTTTACGCGTATGAAATGTTTAAGAATGCATAAGAGTGGCACTTCGCAATGCTCTATTGGGGGCTGCAAAGAATAAATTAAACTGGATAATTCTTTAGAGCCGAAGACATGAAAATACCTATAAAAGAAGAACTAATCCTTTTTAGCTTGACGGTGGGCAAGAGCAAGCTTAAAGCCAAAGCTGTCGCAATTACTTTTAAAATTAATTCAATTACAATTACCTTTCTAAGCAGTAGTAAATTACGATTACCAATTATTAGCATGTTTGTTAAAAGTAATTTAATTATCAATTAAAACTAATTGAATATTTTAGCAATAACTCTATTTAAATTACCACTTATATTAACCACCATATGTTAAACAAATAAAATATTTATACTAATATGCATCATACGCGCATGTCACACTATTCAAACTGCTTTCTCGGCAAGTTCAACATTAAATGACTCTAAAAATAAAGATTTTCTTTTATCCTACCCCAAACATCAACAGATTTTTTTACAAAAAAAAAGTATAAAAACGGTGGCGGTAAGCATCAATCGAAAATACTAAATCGGCGCGAAGGTCTCGTTCGCCGGATTCAAAACGGCCCGCCGCGCCGTATTTCAAGTTGCTCTTTCTGGCGGGCCAAAATTCCGCCAGTTTTTCCATAAAGAAAGGTAATTGAATTTTTCGTAATAATTCAATTATTTATTAGGTAATTTAAATAATTTCTAAGTAATTTAATTACTTTATGAGTAATTGAATTACTTTCTAAGTAATTGAGTTACTTGGGATTCGTGAAAATCAATTACCAATTACGATTCCATTATCCTATTAATTGATAATCCAAATACAATTACCTTTTTCGGAAAGTAATTGAATTAAAGTAATCCAATTACTGAGATAGTAGTAGTAATTAGATACAATGTTTTAATTATTTTAATTCAATTACTCAAATAAGACAAAGGGCTCTTGCTTCGGTCGGCCGGTAATGAAAGTAAAGATTTTTGAACAAAATATCCTAATTAAAAAAATGTAAAATAGACAAGATGGCTTTTCCTGTAGAATCTTGAAGAACACCTAATAAAATAATTTAAGTTGAAACAAAATACACTCGATATAAAATTAACATTTGGTTCGTTTTTGAAACCGCCTCACTTTCTTAATACATTTTAATAAAAAGAATTTCATCGTCAATAACAAAAAAATAATTTAATTCATATGAGAAATTTGCGATTTAAATCAAAATATTTTAAAATAGGTCCAAAATAAATAATTTAATATTTGTCGTTATAATAAAAATAATTATAATCACCTCGACGGGTCTCCCTTGCATTTTGGTTATGTAAAACAGTTTTTCATTTTACGTTTAAAAAAATAACGATGTCTAATTAAATACTGATTTTTGGTCTAAAAGTTTTACCAATATAAAATTCCTTACACTAACATCAAACTTCTGGAACTATATTTTTACTAGCCAGCTTTCCGTAATACTGATAGCAAAATCAGGAAAATAAAAAAAAATAATAAAAATCCCTCGTATTATCACCAGACAACGTGGAAAAACTGTTCTTTCTTTCTTCCGTATACAAAAATAAATAAAAACCACTGTTTTTTCCAAACATATGTTTTTGAATTAGCTAGCTGTCAGGATTTTTGAAAAATCTCTTATATTTAAAGCACCCAAGAAAATTATTATAGATTTTAACCAGTGAGTAGAACAAAAAATGTAAGGAAAAAATGCTAATTACCAAATTTTCTTAGAATTTAAAGTTAAAAGATTTTTACTCAAAAAAATCTTATTTTAAAAATCTTGTGATCGAGACATGGGAAACTTGCGCTGCGGAGAGTGATACTGAAAAATCGCGAGTATAAATAGAAACTTCGTAATTTTCAGACGTAGTTTGACGTAGACAACCAAGAGTGAAAAGTGCCAGTGGATTTTACTTGAATTTTAGTCAAGTTTTAAGTTTTGCGTTGTTTTCATTTGTGTTTACAAGGAAAATAGAAACTGTTTTTAGGGCAATTTTTTTTAATTATATTAAAGTGTTTTTAGTGGCTAAGAGTTAAAGAAAAGGTGAGCAGGAAAACAAGATTTGCAACTGTGGCTTATATAATTTTGATGATGAATTGGACAGGTGTGCCTATAGTTTTGCATCCCGTGATATTTATAAATTTATTAGGTTTATTTAGAAATAATATTGCCAAAATGAATAATCCTTAATACTAAATCAAAAATACAGAAAAACTTCTTTCTTTTTTAATTAGGATAAATGTTATTAGTCCAGTAACTGAAGACCTGAAAGTACCCAAAGCTGTAAATAAATCTGTACGGTTTCCATTTGTGGCGCAATTCTTAGGTCTTCGCGGATGCTTTCGAGCGAGAAAAAGTTTATCACTATTCCGACGTGGGAACCCGCTGAAAATGCTCCCCAAAGTCCCAAAAATGAGTTTCCCGCGAATATCTGCCCAAATATGCGAATTAGAGGATTTTTGTTTAGACAAAAAATGAAGATCACAATCTACAAAAATGGTCCTTACCATTTTTTTTCGCAACGCAAATATTTTTCGCAAAAACGGCCGTCGAAAAATCCATAACATTCCACACTGTATAGATATCGGGAAACGGCTAAAAGTGCAGACGGGCAAAACAATAATTTATCAAAACGCAAGAAAGATGGTAAAGGAAATTTTCTGGGATCATTGAACACTTGCTAGGGTCTTATTATAGAAAAGAAATGGTAACAAATCATTTTTTTCAAAAATATCAATAAATTGGTGAGATACTATTAAAATATTGTGGAAAAAAAATTTGACCGCTTTTTTAAATATTCTAGAAAAATCAGAATGGACCCAAACTCATATGCAATGATAAGTACGAGTTTTCACATTCCGATGAACTTTGAATGAATAAAAAATATACATTATTGCCCGAGTTATGGAACAATTCGTCCGCCGGCTTATAAGTGAATCTATGAAGATAGCGGCATTCTAGCGGTAAAGCGACAGCTGAAATAAGGGGACTTTTGGGTCCCGTTATCTCGAAAACTATCGATTTTTCGAAAAAAATTATAAAAACCATTTTTGTAGATTACAAGGCGATCTTCATTTTTATTTACACAAAAATTCTCCAATTCGCATATTTTGGCAGATATTATTGCTTTAGTTTCCACGAAGTTTGCCAAGCATTCTATTAGCAAATTATTCAGCTTTCCCACCTTTGTATGACCCTTTGAAAAGCTATTTTAAAGAACTTCTTTTTTTGTTGTAGTTTAGAACATGTCATTTAAAAATCAAAAAGTGTCATTTAAAATTAAATAATTGAGAATTACATTAAATAGTCGTTTTTTGAAAATTAACTTTACTCAATCGGGAATATACAGGACAATAGTAACAAGTACTATAAAATAGTTTAATAAGATTATGTATTTATATAGCGTTAAATTTGAAAATATGATCCTTCTTTGTACATAATGGTTAACCTTCCTGTGGCAAAATAGATGGTCTATTTCGTTCGTTATTATTTTTATTATTTCGTTATTAATCAGAAATTTGTGATTTTAAAACATAAATATATCCCTCAATTGATCAAATACAAAAAAACTCATTACTAAACTATATAATAATAAAAGTAATATTAATTTAATCTTTTAAATATTATATTTCAATTTTAATTTCCTTTCTGTGCCGCTACAAAAATCTGGATTATCTCCTTAAAAATTGTCACATTATTTCGGTTGGATATCGTTGGGCAGACAACTTATTTTCTTCTGAAATCACAACATATTGACACAACTTGTAAATGTTAGATAAATAGTGTTTGAATGATTACACTGCCATGCAGGTTAATCATTGCAAAATCAGGTATAAGAGGCGACTGTTCATTGACTCTTCAAAGCCAAGTCCAAAGACAGTTTTGTATTTAATGGAAATCTGTTTAAGTAAAACAACCTGTAAAAATAAGGGAAAAGAGAAAATGCATATATTACTTAGCAAAAAATACAATGATGGTGGAATATCTATTTACAGAACTGCAGAGCAAATCTTTTTGTTTTTAATGCGAATAAGGTACTTGACCCAAATAGCCATCATAAAATGAGTGAAAACATTGTGCTTGATCCGAAAACGTCTCAATGAACACTTAGTAGAGCAGCAGAAAATTTATTTACATCCTCTGCACATTAAACTAGGGCTTATAAACATTTTTTTAAAGCCCTAAATAAAGAGAAAAATGCTTGTTTTATTTGATAAGGAAATTCGCGCGTGTAAAGTTGGCAAAGCTCAAAAGAATAAATTTTTGTTGGGCTGCTAATGCGAGAAATTATTTAATAACGAAAACTTTAAAACTGTACTTTTGGCAAAAGAAAATGTGACATAGATTGTCTTTAATAGAGTATGTAGTAGCTTTCCAGGTAACTAAAAAACAAAGAATTACACAGATCCAGTTAAAGAGCTTATCCAATTTTTCAAGACGTTAGGTTGCAACATGTTACCTTCTTACTATCTTCATTTTCTTTAATTCCATTTGGAATCTTTTCCTGAAAATTTAGGTGCAGTTTAAGATAAACACGGCGAAAATTTCACCAACGAATTGTAGGGTATGGTGGAAAATGAACCCCAAACATGTGAGTGGTCTACTGTTGAACCTTTAAACATGAAACCAATCCCTCCGAATATAAGAAAAACAATTTCTTTGATTTTCTTATACTTTCTTTAATACAAAATGAAGTATAATATTTTTTAAGACCAGTGATTTGTTTTTTTACCCTTTGAAACGTCACTAGATTGTTTATAACTTGGGGTTTTGGTATTTTATATTCCTTTTCTATTTTTTAAAAACTTATTATATGGTATAAAACGAGCTCATATTTTCAATATGGCATATTTCAGGTAATACAAAAATAAATCAGGAAGCGACATTAAATTTTAAATGCAAAACATTGTACTGTTTTAATGATAAGTAATCCTGAATATAGTATATTTTCCAAATTTTGGACTGTATATGTGTTAACATAAAAATATGTAATTTAAGAGAAAGGTGAGTTAATAAATTCTCGTCAAATGACAATGAATCTAAGACCTGACGCACCGAAAGGTTTAAATCATGTGCTAACGACTTTTTTCACTTAAAAAAAATGCATTTGCTGTACAATAATTAATTTAAATTATGTATGTATTTTGGGATAAAAAATATTCATTGTTTTCAAAATGTATATAGATGCAAATCGGAGCAAAACATAACAGATATAATTTTCTTTGACGCAGTTTATTTAATGGTTCGTTGAAAAGGTTTTCCGTCATCGGGAAAACAAAACATGTTCACCAACTGTTACCTATGCGAAAACAGCACTTTACTTCCAGTTATCTTACTTTAATATTGGAAATGGACCCAGTGTGTTTTTGTCATTGCCAAAACTATTAATAAAGTCTACATCATACGAAAGATCAGTGATCTCAAATTCTATTTTTGAAATTAATTAACCACCCATAGATACGTATTTATATTGGATTTAAGAATATACTTCAGTTTTATAAGAAGGGGTTAATACTTAACTTACACTGGATAACATTCTTTTTAAACCTTTTTATATCTCTGGTAATACAGAAATAATCGCGAAAAAATCGCATCTAGAGATTTTTGTGGTCTCTCTTGTTTGAATCTTTGGCTAATTCTTTATTCCTTAGATGATCTTCATGGTTTAAGATCCAGACTACCGTCAACTTGTTGTACAAGGTCATTCAAGGAGGACGCAACAGGGCCAGTGGCTTCTCTTAAATGTATTTAAAAAATGTGAAACAGCTGTTTTGTGTATTTTTATCGGTAGAACCTTTAAGAATACTTAAGAAAATTATTTAAATTGAAACAAAAAATAGAATACATTCGACAGTTCGTAATGTTGACGACTTAAACCAACGGTACCTCGAGTGGATTGGCCACAAAAGAATCATCCATGGCCACCAGACAGCCTAATATTACAAAAATAATCATGATTGGGACATTTGAAAATTGTAGTATATTGTATAAGAAGCAAGAACGAATTATGAAATAAAATAACCCATCAACTACCTCATTTACAGGAAATATGATAATAATATAATTTTCTCTGGCAAGACCTAAAAAATTAAAAAGAGCTTCGAAGTTTGCTTTAAAAATAATGTCAGCTATATTGAACGTCAATGAAATTATAACTGTTTTGTTTATAATATTATTAAATATGTTTTTATCTATATGTATTAAAAGTAGCAATAAACGCACAACATAAACAGAATAATGGTTTACCTATTGTGTTTGGCATTTTAGGTAATTATTGTTATCTTTTTCTATTAAAGTTTCTCATATAATTTAAGTTAATTCTGTTGTTTCTAAAATAAATAGGACCTCCTTTTTATTGAAACGTACCGAAAAAATGAGATGCTTTACAAACCAACCAGTAAATTGGGTGTCCCATTAAAAAACGTTAATATTATTTCGTATCTTGTTTCAATTTTAATATTTTCTAAGCAATCGTTAAGATTTTTTTAATACGAAGAAAGTGGCATGTATGGCTTTGTTTAGTCCACATGTATTATTAATTACACAGGTCCACAAAAAAAAAGTGGTGTGTGCTGGGTGTCGGACTAAGTTTTTTTTCCGCTGAACACAAATTTAAAGTCAAAATTGGGGGTCAAACAGCAAAAAATTGAGAAAAACCAAGAATCGACACGGTACATTTACCGGCAGAAACCTTCTACCACGGAATGTTTAGACTACGACTATATAAACTATAAGAGATACAAAACATTTTATTAAACAAAAAATTAAGCTTTTTATATTGTCTATATGAAAGTTATATAAATATTTTCGATAGGATAAATAATAATAAAGGAGATATAAACGAAATATGTAATTTTGTCAAAAAATTTCAGTCCAAAATAGAAAAAAAAATGTTAATGTTATTTTTGGTTTTTTATTATAATTTTTTTTCAAATCACTTAAAATTTGCAGAGGAAATCTAAAAAGAAAAAATCTAAAAGAATTAAATTTTTTCCAGGAGTATACCTTTAAAAAATCCTGAAAACTCGGTTTTTAATTATAACTCAAAAAATATTGCATTTAGACGAAAAAGTTATATAACTTAAATTACAGGTCTTGTAAAAACACATAGTTTATGTTTTATAAAGTTTCGTGTATATTTTATAATTTTTGAGATATTAGCGTTTTAAATTAAAAAAAAATCGGTAATATCTGAAAATGCGCCTTTTCTAGACTTTTTGCCGTTTAACCCCCAATTTTAACTTCAGATTTGTGTTTAGCAGAAAAAAATACGCCAAAAAATCTTGGTCCGACATTTAGCACACACCACTTTTTTTTGTGGACCTGTGTTATTAGAAATTTTACCTAGCACTACTTGTTGATTGGCTGAATTAAAAAAATGTTTTTACAGTTTGTTTATATTTATGTTAGAGGATAATAATAGACTTAAAGTTTGGACTTAACACGCATTAGATATACACTTTGTTGACGTTCGTTGCTATTGGACCATATATTTATAACAATCCGTGTCGTTTTAAACTGCGTACAGGCAGGCAGGCAGTGAAAGGGAAAAATTATTTTAAATCAATTAACACTTACTATTGCTGTCCAAGATTAGTTAAATTATCTATTGATTCTACCTTTAAATATTTTAAAAAATGTTTAATTTAGTTTCCTACGACCACCGTTTATTTTTAACAAAAATATATGTAAGTACAAAAAGAGTTGTGTCAAAATTAGGTAAAAAAATATGTATAATGTCCCCACACTTCATCACTGGGCATTTTATCACACGGACACTTCAGCACGATGCCATTCACTGTAATACTTCATCACACCCCAATTCATTCCGTTGCCCATTTAGCACATTCAGTTTCATAACATGAATTAAAAAAAGCTTTACTGTGTTATTTGAAGGCATGATAGAGGGAACTTTTTCTTTTGGATCAATATTTCGAGGAATTCAGAGCTTCATTTTCTAGTCCCATGGTTTAATAAACACCAATTAAGGAACATCTAAAAATTTATTAAGCATCGCATAATGTTACACCACTTGTTCAACCACTGGCTAGAAAAGCCATTGCCATTGTAAAATAAAAAAAACTGATGACCCATCCTGGTTACTTCTGCTTCGTATAATGCATGTTATGAAATTGTATGTGATGACGTGTCGTAGGAAGAAGGTTAAAGGTTGGTCTTTTATGTAATATTTTAATAAGATTTGTTTTTTTTTACATCATAAGAGGGCTGCCTTTATTTATGATTTAATGTCTGATTATAGGGGTTGTGAAAAGCAGACTAAAAGGGTGTTGAAGACGTAAACTAGGATATATTAAGTTGCTTGTGTTTTAAAAAGCTTTTGAGGTCAAGCAACTTAAAAACCATATGTTTTTTGTTAATATATCTAGTTTATTCGAAACGGGGAGGATGTTTTTTTTTCTATTGTTTCGAATAAAAATTGAACTTGAAATGGTGTCTATCTGTTTGTTATCTGTGTTTATGTTCATGTGTTTGGTCAATTCTGATTTCCACAATAACAACAGAATGGTAATACGAAATTCAACCAGATTATAAACTGTCCACTTCGACAGAGAAAAACCCTGACTTCTTGAACCACCAGTGGCGGCTCCTTCATTGGGTCATTTGGTCAATGATCTCCCAATTTTTTCGACCAATATTTGCGAACAAAAACATAATAATGATTTAAATGAAAAAACTTTTTTTTCAATCTTTTAAATTTCCGTTTATTATTCTAAGCATATAAACTCGTTGACCGATTACTGGATTCCACAAGCTTCGCGCAGCGATGTCCAGATGGTGGTTTCGTTTGTTGGCCAAAAACCGGGCTGCCTGCCTGCATTGACCGAATTGTTTTAAACGGAGCCGAGTCGAGTTTTCCCGATCTAATTTACGATTGGGCTTTCCGAAGCAGTGTTATCGCATGATCTGGGTCAACAGCCGCGAAGAGGAAAACTACGCATTTTTTAAGGTGTTTGTTTGTTATACGGTTATTATAGAACGGATTATATACGATTGTATAAATTTATTTTTTGTTGGTGTATGTTTTTGTAATGTAAATTAATATTTTTTAAAAAATGGCAGCCACGGTGGTTGAGCGGATTAAGATCTTAAAAGCCTCCAATGATCTAACCTTTGAGAAAAAGTTGGAGTTTAAGACCAGTGGCCGACCTTTGCCGGAACTTAAAATTCGGCAAACGAGGAAAGACAAAGTCAAAAAAGTGAATCGTTATTTTCGCAAAAAATATGTATGAATTTAGTGACTGGATATGCGGTTGTGAAGTGACAAATGCTTTTTATTGTTTCGTGTGCCTGATTTTTGTATATGACACTTTATGGTTTAAAAGTGGCGTAACAGATTTAAAACATTTAAAAGACAAAATAAAGAAACACTTTTTATCTGCGGATCATATTAAAAGCTTGGTAAATTTTGCCACTATCGGTACAGTAGACATTCGATCGCAATTGGATACTGCGTATCGAAAATCGGTCAGAGACTTTAATGAAAATGTATCAAAAAACCAATATATTAAATAAGATAATAGACTGTATAAAATTTTGTGGGGCATTTGAATTAGCTTTAAGAGGACACGATGAAAGCGAATCAAGTGAAACTCAGGGAGTATTTCGTGGACTTATAAACTTTGTTTCCGAACTAGACCCGATATTTAAAGATTTCTTGGAAAAAGCAACAGTTTTTAAAGGGGTTTCTAAAACAATTTAGAACGATCTCTTTGAATCTATGTTAGTGGTAGCGCAAGAAAAGATTAAATTGGAAATTAAATCAGCTAAATACATTGCAGCAAGTAGACGAATCTACGAACAGCTCAAATAAGACTCAAATGATGTTTATTATTCGGTATATTTTATCTGGTATAGTTTATGAACGATTTTTAAAATTCATAATTTCACCCGGCACTACAGCCGAACACTTAACGAACGTCATTTTAAATGAGCTAGAAATTTTAGAAGTAAATAAGGACCCAAAAAATTAATTGCACAAAGTTATGATGGAGCCTCTACTATGAGCCGAGGTCTGGGGGAGTGCAAAAAGAATTAAAGAATATTATGCCGATGCAAATTTCATACATTGCTACGTACATCAATTGAATTTAATATTACAAAAAGCGGCGAGTCAGAATTCAAGCGTCAAACTCTTTTTCACAAATTTGCAAGCATTTTCAGCATTTTTTGGTCGATCTCCAAAACGAACCGCTGTTCTAGATGAGTGTGTAAAAGTTCGTCTACCTAGAGCTGCACCAACTAGGTGGTGTTTTAATTCGCGTTGTGTGGAAACAATATTTTTGTATAAAGCCGATATAGTCACATGTTTAGAAAAAATAAGTAGTAATGTCGATGATTTTGATGCCCCCAGTGTTAATCAGGGAATAGGGTTGCAGGCATTTCTGAATAACAATGACTTTTTATATTGGTTAAACTTTAATTTAAATCGCGGATATTTTACATTAAATTAATTGTTTTGTTACTAAAAACAAATGTAAAACCCTTTTCTATTAAAATATATCAAAAAACAATAAAAATATGGTGTTCAATTAAGAAAATGTTTATTTCATGTCATATCTTTTTGTTTAAAATCATTTTCTTAAGTGTTCTTTCAGATTCCACAGGAAAAAAATGCTCAAAAATGTTATCTTTTTTTTTAAACAAGGAAAGCCACAAATATGGCCCAGTTTAGTCCACGTTGGACGAACCTGTACAATTTAAACTTATTTGACTCAACAAACCTGAAATTAGAATATTTCTCGAGGGACCTAAACTTATCATTATTTTTAATAGGTAGATAAGATTTTTAAAAAGAGATTAAATATTTTATATGAGATAAAACCAGATGCTGCCATGGGTCTCATGAATGACTTCTTTGACATTTTGCCATCGTAATTAATGGTGGTAATAATTTAAAAATATAATTTTTACACTGTATGAGTGGAAATCAAAAATAACTATTACCCGAGACTCCCACACCTGTTTATCCGGATTGAACCAATATTTTTTTAAAGGTGATAATATTTATAGAGTGAATATTGATAATATTTCGTCTCTACTCAGACGTTTATATAACTTTAAAAAAGCAAGTCATAAAAAGCCAAAAACCATTAAAAAAATTTAAAAGACCAATGCCGATAGGCTTCAGTTATTATTTTTCGATATCTGAAAAAAATTCTTGCGAGTGTATTTTTGTTTATAAATTAATTTTGGCTCAAATAACTGAGTAGGTACTTATTACACCCAAAATGGTATATGGTATTGTAATGGCTTTTCCGCTATAACTTAAGTTGTTTTTTCTTAGTTTTCACTTACAACTATTATACATTAAAAATTCTTCTTGTTTTCTTTACTTTTTTATTTATAGAACTTTACACATATACTTTACGAGGGAAAGAGATCTTACTTATCTGAAATATTACTAATGGCTTTACAAACTTATATTACTGGGGGAAAATACTTGTTTGGAATTTTAATTATGACTAACTAGTAACTATTTTCTATAATGGGCGGAACTATTTATTTAGTCTTCAACCAATTTTGCAAAAATATTCGCATTTTTCTTGAAATTAGGCCTTTGAAATATTTGCATAAAAAAATTGTTGACTAAAAAAATTTCAACTGCCTGTGGTTTTTACAAAAACAAAGATAATTTTGCAAAATTTGGAATTTGACCATAAAAATTTGATCAATTCACGTAAAAAAATACAAATAGAAGATTTGCTTCTGAAAATTAACTTTTTTATGCAGATTTTAAAATGGAAATTTTCTTTACCAGAATGTTCACTTTGAGGCCAATAACATTTGGCGTGGGTCCCATGCAGTATTGCCATCCTTTCCCAGTTGTTTTACCGTACCGACAAACCAAAATTACCTCATTTTTCGCCAAATTACCATGCATTATTTAAAATACCATTTAAAAGTATCATTTTTTTCCACCTAGTAAAAAATATACTATATTCTCGTGGGACTGTTCAATTTTAAACTGCCGGCGCGGCGTCCGGAGTTGACATCAAAATATTGTGGTCGGGAATCCCGAACCATCTACTAATAGTATCCATGATCCCGAACAGACAGCGACGCCAGTAGCAATGATTGGACAAGACACAGAGGCAGACTATTGAAGAAATTATAGGACGATGTTGACAATGTTATCGATTTTTAGCTAGTAGAGGCGCAAGGTAGTGTTCTGGTACAAGGTACAATGCATAATATTTATTCGAGTATTACTTATTGCACCAATTTGCATTGGCGAACCTTTTTATTTTATCTCGGTAGTCTTGACTAAATCCAAATAAAGACATTTTTTAAATCCTTTAAATTACCGTATATTTGCGTACGGTAAGGACTTTATTACCGTATGCTGTATATTGGTTCATATTACCGTACGGTTGGCAACACTGCTTCCATGTCTTATTTTTTAGATAAACTTTTTTGAAAATCCGGAAGCCGCTACTCGTGACACTAAACAATGTTTATTGTGACGTGTTTTCTTAGTTACCTTTAAAAATGTATTATATAATATTAATTTGTAAGTAAATGTGACCAAAGTATTTAAATAATTGGTTTTTTAATTACCAATTCAATTTACTCCAAAAGTTAAAACCTTTAAACAAATCTACGTTTATTTAAATAAAACTTTTTTTAACATGTGGTTTTCGGTTCATTAACCTGTGTTTGTGGGTTGCTAAAACAGATCAGGGCGTCTACTGTATTTTCTTTGTTAATTCGAGGTAATTTACATTTCCAAAATAATATTATAAACCTGCCAAATTTTTACGATTTAATGATTTCTTCTTTAAAAAAATGCTTTCTTTGACCCAGAAGTTGCAGTATAAATTCTTATTCTATTTCTCTCTCAAAACTGTAACAAAAGAAAAATTAATTGTGAGTTTTATTTATTTTACGTTGACTGAAAGCAAAAAAAGAATTTAAGTCTCTGAAAACACTTTAACTAATCGACTTTATCTTTTCCTTAGCTAGAGAAATATATTATAGGTACATATAAAAATATATTTTCAATTTTAAATAAAACTGATTTTCCAACAGGCTCTAATAAAATGTTTAATTATTTTTTTTAATTTTAATCGTACAACTAACTCAAAATTTTTAAATTATTATTGTTGGAAAACACATAAGAAAACGGTTTGAATTAAAATAAAAGAGATACGACATAAAATTAACATTTTTAAAAAGATATCTTATTTATGAGTTTGTTTTTAAAAGCATTTAATTTTTCGCGATACGTTTTAAATAAAAGGATTTCGTATTTATTTTTATTGATAACAATTTAATTCATATAAGGATTATAGTAAATATCTGAAAAGCCAAAAAAACATAATATTCTATCAAAGTTTAGCGTTTATTGCAACTTATAATAGTTTCTGATTAAAGTAAAATGTATCTATTATTAACATTGTTTAAAAAACAATTATAATAAAATGAGATGCTTTCAAAATTGAACTAGTAAACAGGAAATCTCATTAAGGAATGATTAATTTCGGTGGTATTTTTTTTGTTTCAATATTTGTCTTAAGTATTCTTTTAGATTCTATGAAAAAAAAAACACAAGAAGTTCATTTAGTCTAGGAGGAATTGGCGCATGAGTACCAAAAACTATTTCACCTCATTTTTTTTATACGATCTTCTTTTAAATTGCCCTACTGATAATATAAATGCATGTTTGCATGGGGCAACCTGGTGCCATATTATTTAAACCGAAATGGCTAAACAATTGCAGGAAATTGTAATTTTCCAACCGGACAATTCTTTTTTATATTCTTTATTTAAATACAAATAAAAAAGATCCCATGACTGTTTACGATAAAGTTAATCTTTTTAGAGGTATGAATTTTTAAAGGTTCACAAAATCTTAAATTTGGGTACTTTTACCATAAAAAATATATAAAAAAAATATAAAAAATATTTATTTTTTATTCCTTATACATTAGTTAATAATATTCGCCGTCTCTCAGACTCATACGCTGTATCGTCCTCTCTGTGTTCTGAATCATTGTTTATCATTGATCTTTAAAACTATTAACTTTATCAAAATTCTTAAAGAAAGCAATGTTATTAATAATTTAATTATCTACAATTTGTCTTTATAATTTTTTTTTCTGAAATCAATTTTACAAAAGTTATTAAAGCTTTATCTTACTTGTGATTGATAAACAATCAAAAAACAGGTATAAACAATTAATTTTTTTAAATCGTAATTAAGGATATTATTAAGTATTGTATAAGGAATGAAAAATACATATTTTTTATATTTTATTCTTTTTTTATATATTTTTCAGTCAAAAGTACCCAAATTTAAGATTTTTAGAACATTTGAAAATTCATATCTTCAAAAATATTAACTTTATTGTGAAAAGTCATAGGGACTTTTTTATTTGTATTTAATAGAGAATATAAAAAAAATGTCCGAAATTTCTTGCAATTGTTTAAACCATTTCGGTTTAAGCAATTGGCACCGAGTTGCCCCATGGCAACATGCATTTATATCATCAGTAGGGCAATTTAAAGACTATCGTATAAAAAAAATGAGGTGGAATAGTTTCTGTTACTCAGGCGCCGATTCCTCCTGGACTAATTGCATATATTTCTTTTTAATACGAAGAAAGTTACCATTGATTCGTTTAGTCCTCGTTGGATGACTCTGTACAGTCTTGCCTACTTTGCGTCAATTCTCTTGAAATTTAAAAAAAAAATACCGAGTTTATTTTGACACGTTCCTTTCTTTACTTTGGCAAAAAAGTGTACGTCTAAATCTTAGACAAAAATAACATTAATCCTTTGATAAGGCAAAAGGAAAAAATCGTCGACAAACAAAACAGTTTATATTTTGGGATTTTAATGGTTTGTTGGCAAACAGAAACACCAGCTGTTTAACCTAGCAAAGGTTTCTGGAAAGCTTTGAAAACTTTTCGGCTAAATTTAAATTTGCAAGGTCAGGGCGTTTTCATTGTTCGATCGTAAAATTTCGTAGATATAGATTCAAATAGGAAATTATTTTTTCATCGTTCAGTGACACTGCAGGAAATATCAAATGACATGCGGCGCTTTACGGGTGGTGCGTGAGCAAGAATGGCGATCATTTTTTTTAATTAACTGGATTTAAATGTTTTATCCTTAAAACCAATTTATACATACCAGAATTTAAGTGCAATTTCTGGCAAAAATTATCTCCAAAATGTTGATAAAAGTTTTTATACGATTTTTGGTAAAAGTACATAAATTTGTGTGTTGTGTGAAAACTTAAAATAAAAAACTTGATATTCTTTAAATTATGTTAGGTGTAAAAGAAAGTTGTTACTATGGGGTGTTGCAAGAGTTTGTTGTGTTCTTATTTACGCAAAAATATTAAAGATTAAGAGTAAATAATCATAAAAATTACAGCGAAAAAAATATTTACTTCAAAAGAACGGAAAGAAGTATATTGATTCTTCTATTTAAAGAGAGAAAACGTCAGTGATTAATATACAGGGTGTCCCAGAATATGTGGGCAATCTCTCGGAATCTAATAGAAACCCCAAAAATATTATGACAAGTTCCCATAAACTTTTTTCCTACGAGCCTCCTCTACGGAGATACCTACAGGTACATAACGGACGACCCTGGAAATCGTTTTTTTAATTGCTTTTAAAATACTAGGTTAAATTTAATATTTTTTTAGTATGATAGTTACTTGATAAATCTTCTTAAAATGAACCCATTAAATCATATTTGGCTTATTTAGTTTGCCAGGGACGGACTAGCTCTGACATAATAATAGCATTTTTTTAACACCCTGTATGGTAAAGGCTCAGCAATATTATTTTTGGATAGTTTTAACCTTAAACTAAAAAAAGGTATTCTGGATTGACATCGATAAAATCAACTGTTTACGAGAAATAAAATATCATGTTAGGTATTTTTTTTTACATTATACAGGGTGTTTTCTAATTGTACGTCAATATTCAAGGAGGTAGTTTTTGGGTCCATTTTAAGAAGAAAACTTCATATGAACGTAAGTCCTAAACGTCTTAACTTTTGCGATACAGGGTGATAAAATTTTTAAAAATAAATCAATTATTATTAATACCTGTAATACCACTTTACATATTTTAATGAAATTTGGCATACATGTACTATGTATCAAGAAGCATTTTTTAGTGTATCACATTTTTTTATTTGCCAAAATAGGCAGGTCAAATTCTGTACAAACGCCACTGGCACTGGTGGAAATAAAAGAAAATGTGATACACTAAAATGCTTCTTGATACCTAGTACATTTATGCCAAATTTTATTAAAATATCTAAAGTGGTATTACAGATATTAATAATAAATGATTTATTTTTGAAAATTTTACCACCCTGTATCTTAAAAGTTAAGACGTTTAGGATATACGTTTATATGAAGTTTTCTTCTTAAAATTGACTCAAAAATTGCTTTCCTAAATATTGAGATACAATTAGAAAACGCCCTGTATAATGTAAAAAAATTACCAACCATGATATTTTATTTCTCGTAAACAGTTGATTTTATCGATGTCAATAAAGAATACCTTTTTTTTAGTTTAAGGTTAAGGCTATGTAAAAATAAAATTGTTGTGCCTTTATCATACAGGGTGTTAAAAAAATTACTTTTATTGCGTCAGAACTAGTCCGTCCTTGGCTAACTAAATAAGCCAAATATATAATTTAATGGGTTCATTTTAAGAAGACTTATCTAGTTACTATCATATTAAAAAATATATTAAATTACGCGTAGTATTTTAAAAGTTATTAAAAAAAAACGATTTGCAGGGGCGTCCCTTATGTATCTGTATCTCCGTAGAGAAGACTCGTAGGAAAAAAGTTTATGGGAACTTGTCATAATATTTTTAGGTTTGCTATTAGATTTCGATAGATTGCTCACATATTCCGGGACACCCTGTATATCTTAGTTTTAATAGGGACAGATTGAATAATGATTTATTTACTATAAACCTTAAATGCTTTAAAACATTTTTTTTAGGTTAGTAAATAGCTTTATTTGTTTAATTACTTATGTATATAAAATATGAAATTCCGAAAGTAAATGAAAATTTCAGAACAAATTTTACGAATTTGATTTAAATAAGGCTATGTTTTTAGACTTAGTCAACATATTACCAACTCTCAAAATTGCTCTGCGTCGATTCTCGTGCATTTTCTCAATTTCCTTGATTAAAATATAAAAGATGTTTAGTATTTTTATTGCAAAAATTTTAATGTGTGTAAAACACATTAATTATTATGTAAATGTTCGGCACATTAATGATAATAATTTTCGGAAACTACTTGAATGTACGTATAAGTATAAAACCGCTCTTAGACACCTTAGAAAAGTTTTTTTTTGCATTATGCAGTACTTAAAAGAGCTACTTTCAATTTGTTTAAATTTTTAAAACAATTCGAGCTTTCCAGATCTTTAAACTTTGATAGTCAAATATGTTATATTAAAAACGGAAACTACAATGTTATTCTTTATTACACGGCTGGTGTAAAGCTTTTGGCAAATGTTATTAATTTACATTACGGATCATTAAATGGCAACCCATGTTTTGAATAAATTTTAATTCGTTGGTTTTCAGAAATTCAGTAAGCGCCCGAATTGCGTCAATGAATTATAGAGGCTGTTTTAAAAGTACAGGATATAGAAACATTGAAAGGATAATGAAATAAACTAATTCTATTTTAAATATGTTTGTTACACAAAGTGTATTAAATACCTTTAAAAAAGAATTACTCTTGGCATCTTTAAAATTTTTAACTGGGGCTGACATGATGGGTTTCTTAATAAATCTCTTTTCTGTGGTCTTCCACTTAAACTTTGTGCCTGGCTCTTCAGTTTCGTTCCTAATTGAAGTAATTCATATCTGTTATTATGGATAGTCATTCGTATGGTTTCACCAAATTAAGGCTCAGTATTAGCACCAATAATCTTTCTTCTTGACATTAACAAACTTCTTCCTTTCACGGTGAATTCCATTTGTAGTTTTGCTGACGATAGTCTTGTTCCCTTTTATCATCATCATCATCATCTTCTCAAACCGGCCTTTAAGCCTGATTTGGAAAACAAGCGTAGGATAATGCAAATATCTCTTTTATAGTATCTGTAATTTATATTGGATTGGGGTACCAAAAATCTGCCCAGTTTAATTCATCTTAAGGTATGTACACACCGAAAAAACAAACAAGAACAAACATTCGTTCTTGTTCACCTTGTTTGTATGTGTTCTTTGTTTATTGTTCGCGTTTTTTTTGTCTACATAGCGCAACCAAATATCTGTTCACTCTTGTTCGACTAGTTGGAAAAGTTATAGATGACGACGAACAAAATTTATGTCTCTATAGGTATGTACACACCGAAAAAACATCAAAAACAAACATTCGTTCTTGTTCACTTTGTTTGTATGTGTTCTTTGTTTATTGTTTGCTTTTTCTATCTACATAGCGCAACCAAATATTTGTTTACTATTGTTCGACTAGTTGGAATAATTATGGATGACCATAAAAACAAACATTCTCTTTGATGTACCGACGTCTACTTGAACATGTTTGAAAAAGAACAAACAAACGTTTGTTTGCCTTTTTCACTATCTACACTGAAGAAAAAAGTTTGTTTGCTGATGTTTGTTCTTGTTTGTTTTTTCGGTGTGTACATACCTGACGTCTACTCGAACATGTATGAACAAGAACAAACGAACGTTTGATCGCGATTTTACTGTCTTCACTGAAAAAAACGTTTGTTCGCTGATGTTTGTTCTTGTTTGTTTTTTCATTGTGTACATACCTTTAGACACAATAATGTTCGCTTTTGCAAAAAAATCTACCAAGTCTGATTTCATACGTATGATCGGTCAGTTTTCATAGAACAAAGAATTATTGTGAGAAAGCTTTCGAAACTAATCTTAAATTTACATCACCACACAATAGATTTAATTTTTCTTTCGAGACGTAAAATATCTTTTTCTAACTTGAACATTCTCTACGTATCCCAAATCATAATCTGATGCTTAAAATGATGTTCTTATGTCTGGAAAATAGCTTCTTTCGCAATACTTAGCATTCCAGATTTCCTTCAAATCAAATTTATTCGCCTAACCAATGGCCTTATTTACCATAAAAAGGATCTTCCTTTTCTGTGCATATTAACGGCATTTTAATAGCTTTTTCTCGGATTATCTAGTATAATGCCTTCATCAAACTTCCAAATTCTTAGTCCTGCGTTAATAAACTACTTCTTACTTTACTTAAGACACTCACGATACGTTAGTTAAGCTGTTAGCCTTTGTAAACTATTCCTTAATGAAAAAAAAAGATATTTCTGCTTTTGCGCACTGAACCGAAAAACCTTTGTAGTTGACACAATAAAATGTCGTTACCCATTGCATTTTTCATTATCCAGGTTAAATCAATCAATTGGCTAACGACTAAAGTGGAAAAAGGACGCAAAAGAAAGACTCTCCGCGAGAAAACCAAGGATTCCCGCGATTTTACCTATTCTAGTACCTATTGACTGTTGGTCGAAGAAGAAAAATCCAACGTGACGTGATGGCAATGGTCCGTCATAATTCAGACTCTGATGCGGAACAGACTACGTCTGTTACATTTTTTATAAAGCAGGTAAAACTAAAAAGAGTTTTGATGTAGTACTTTAAATTACTAAAACCGAACATAGATCGCTCTAATAAATAACGTTGATAAATCAGAGAATAAGTTTACTGCCGAGGAGTGTCGTAAGCAAGCAATTTTAACTCCTTTGTCTAACTCAGAATGTTTCTTCTTGTGTCCTTTTTCGCACTTCTTTCTCAAATTTCCTAAATCTCAAGGCTTTTTTTGGATTTACCCGTGTTGATTATTTCGTAATTTTTTTAAGTACCTACAGTTTTTTCATTCTTTTCCAGAATATGCCCACCGAATGCATTACAAACCCGCTGCAAAGGGAACTGGCGGATTCCATAATCCGGATGGTCCCTTTGGATGAAATTAGAATATTGTTAGCTTGTGGCGCAAAAGTAAGTATTACCTTAAAACCGTTTTACACATACAAGAATTCTAGTGAAAAAGGCGAAAATTATCTCCAAAATTTCGATAAAAATTTTATGGATTTTATGGTAATAACACATTCATTTGAGTTTGATGAAGTTATAGAACATGTTTAATATTTTTATTGCAAAAATTCTAGTAAGAATTATTTAACATGTAATACACAAAATAATTATTGTGTAAATTTTCGGCACAATTTATGGCAATAATTTTCGCAATAATTCTTTTAAGTAAGTTTAGCAGTTTTAAATGTACGTAGAACAATGTTATTTTTGGGCAAAAAACATAAATTTTCAAGTTCCTAAAAGTTTAGAGGAACATAAACTAACATATTTATGGCAGAAGTACCTACGCATTCCGTTTCACATAACTCGAATTAACCTCTTGACTTTTTTTTTTGGTTTTTAACCATGTCTGGAATAATGCGCTCCTTAATAAACTTGATTTTTACGCCTTCAAACAAACAACTCAGAATAAAGAATAATTTTGTCTTGAGGACGTTTCAAAAAAGACCTTAAATCTTATTAGCGCATGGCAGCAACCAAAAAACGGGAATAGGCTCATTTAACAATTTTTTTTATTGTATATTCTAAAAGAGCATATTGAGTATAGCAATTGTGCAAAATATCATAATTTTCTGAGCCCGTCTTCATATTTAAATAAATTATCTAAACGCTGCAAATTTATGAATTCCAAGCAGAAAGTCAAACAGGCCAAAAGGATTGCTAGTCTGCGAATTCATGTCGAAAGAGTTATATCAAGGATAAGGGAATATGCCATTTTGGAGCCCCATGCTTGTGTTCACTCAAACCTAATAAAATATTTAGATAATATTGTAATAGTAGTATGTGCTTTAATAAATTTGCAGGATTTTTTGATTAAATAAAACTATACCATATTGTTAAATTTTATTGTAAATAGCCTTAATCCAAAAATCTCTTAATTTCTTTAACATTGTATCAACAAATTCGCTGTTATAATCACAATATTTGTAAGTAATTTTTTTAGTTTTTTCAAAATCAGGGCTTGCAACAACGTAAATCCCTTTTTTAATGTTTGTAAGGTGCATCTGCATCTGTATTTGATAGTAATATTTACTTTTTATATTTCCATCAATATCAATAAAGTTATGAAAGTTTATCTAATGACAGCCAATTTTTTATCTCTACTACACCTATCAATGGACACTCTTTTGAGAGAAAGAGTCCACATTTAAGGTTTAGTGAAGTACTTTCATCAGCTTCCTTAAATAAGGCTTTTCATGGCTTCCCTTTTACTTTGTGATATTTTCGACTAGTGACCCATCCAGGGTAGCACAGTGGACAGCGTCATATGCTTTTGATGCTGTTATGCGTGCATATCTCATTTCAGACCAAAGGCTACATTTAGACTGGTTCCTAGTTTTAACTTCTATTTTTTTAAGTAAATCGTCGTTTATTTGTTTCGTACAGAAATTTAAAAATATATTTACGTCATTTATACCGTGAGTGGAGATAAAATAACTTTTTAGTTAATAAAGGAAAATACAATCATAATTTTGAGAAAGATGGTACCTCATTGTGCTATTTTCAATCTTTCTTATAATCTTTTAAAAAGGTATCATTTGAAGACATAGATGGTTTGGCGCCAAAATCTTTGTTGGTTATAATTTTTTTGTACTTGAGGCTCCAGCTAAAATTGACCTCTTCCAATAACATACTTTATCAGTTGGGGATGGCTCCTCACTTCTGCGATGTATCCACATTAAAAATGCCACAGCATGTTTGCAACCTCCCTCCGAGGTTGTTTCCATAATGTTTACGGGCAGACCTAAAACAATATAAATTCACTGAAATTTGGAGCAGTACTTGTAATAGGTGTGGTTGTGTAAAATAAAAATTATTTGGTATTATTATTAAACTATATTAAAATACCTTTGATTTGACTTTCCCATAATATATATTTTCAAAAAATATAACTTTAGTTCTCCCTTTTCCCCTTCCCCTAAATGCCAAATAGAGTTGTAACGTTTTGAACTACACGTTTTTTACCAAAATAAAAATATATGTTACAAAACGCACCCACCTTCTCCACCCTATCTCCGATGTAGAAGCAATAGTTCTTTAAAACTACTCCCAAATGGAATATTTAGTGAAATATTAAATCGACCAAAGGGAATAACACACTTTAAAACGACTTAATTATTGTGTAATATAGTGATAATAATATAATATAGTGAAATGGGTTAATTTTTTACATTTTAAAATGAACAAACACATTTACATTTACATTTCTACTTTTAAAACAACCTAAATAACGTTATTATAGTATATTAAAGTGTACAAAATGCATTATTTAATTAATATTTTATAGTATTACATTAAACGTATAAAATACTTACTGCTGCATTTTAACACCTCTCATTTCTGCACTGATATAATCGCGATTGGTATTGAAGTATTCCATTACCATAATAACATCTACTTGTGGTATATTGGAGGAATCGGCTTTAACATAATCCACATCACACATTTTTTATAACTAATCTGTAAGTAACACAGTAAAAAAAAAGCTTAACAATTATTGCTGCCTTTTTAATATGCAGAAGAGTGCAAATATATGAAAAATTAACCACGTGCGTGTGCCGCCAGATAAGCCTGTCTCGACTCGAGAGATGGTGTGACGTCACATCGGTAAATTTCTAACGCGTGAAATATTTTCAACTTTAAAGCCGCGTAACTTTTTTAATTTTTATTTAATAATGCTCAAATTTTTTGTATGTACTGTATGTGAGTAATACTTTATGATAATGTGAAAAAACGTGTTAATCAAAATTTAACTGAATGAGCCTTTTCTTGCCTTCTCACTTGTAAAATTTGTATGTAACTCAAATCAGGTCTCGCTTGGAATACTGTTTACATGTACCAGAAATTACTTCCTCACAACGCTTTTCTTTATTTTTGATTTCATTCAAGAATATCAACGTTCACGTTTTTACCCTACTTCCATAGGAATGATTTCTTTTTTTTTTTCACCTACGCGACGAGCTATAGAGAATCTGTCCTGCTTTTATAGGTATTTGCACCCCCTCCCCCTTCGTCACACCGCGTCGCACCCTTTGCGACCCCCTTTAAATATTACCTCACAAAAGCTGGACCCCCCTCTTATAAATAGTTGGTTCTGCAGAGGCACCGGTTGCGTCCAACCACACTACCAGTGCCGGTGCCGAAACAAACATAAGTAATTATGATTAGTTGTATTAAGCTATTGTAACGACAATGTATAAATCAAAATACTTATATATGTACACACTTAATACAAATGATTTTCTATCGTGACAGAAAAATAAAATTAAAAAATTAAGAAAAAAAATTGAGGAACGTCACGTTTTTTTAGACCCTCTCCCGTCCCCTATTGTCATACTAAGCGATACCCCCCTTTTATGCAAACATATTTTATGAACGTCCCCAAGGCTTCGGGCTCTGAAAAATTAGCCATTTTCATTCCTCCTCTTCTTGATAGAGGTGCCAATGTCATGTAAATCTTCATAGCTATTCGCCTGCTAATAAAAGCCTTACCTGTCAGGAAACAGAAGTTGCGGCATGTACGAACTAGCAGGTATATTTTTGCTGCAAACCCTTCAGAAAAAGTATCCCTGTAAAATAAAATACGATGTTTGAAAGTTATAATAAACTATTGTGGTTTTAAAACAGCATTTCCGGATACTTACAGATTGACGAAAAAATAATGAATTCATGTTTTTTGTATAGTTTTCCATGGGATTATGATCAAAAAATGGAAAGAAAAGCAAAATAAAGTATCGGCAGTTCCGACTTACTGTTTTGATAAAGAAATTACTGATAAGTTATGATAGAATTTCTATCTGGATAATTTTTGATCCAGATAGACCTATTAGGATTTATATTGGAACCTGACATTTTCTATTAGGCTTTTTTTACAGGGATATAATGGGAATTAAAATATGCTTCCCTTCAGGAAGGTCTGGAACATTTGTTTAATACATAAAATTTGTAAATATTGGTCGCAGAGAAAAGTTGTAAGAAAAAAGATTAAATTTTCTACAAGATAGAATAAGTTAAAAATTGCAAAATTCATTATGCTTTTTGCAAAATAGTAATAAAAAAAGAAGGGCTAAAATAAGTTTTTGCATGATTTTTGGACCTTTTAGATTTCTCTTAGGGCCGAAAGATTTCGATAGTTTTTGCAAAATAATTTTGCAGTCCAATTTTGTTTGGAAACGGAGAGTTTTGCAAATTGATTAGAGTCAAGAGCCTTAGACATTTTTTTTCGTTTAAACTAAAGTTCTTAGGCGTTTTAAAAATGAAAATTAAACTATTTGATCGCCCTGAGCATCTATTTAAAGTTATAAACATTTTTTTTATTTGTTCTTTTTTTTAACAAATAAAAATAAATTACTTTTTTCCTGAAATTAATCTATTAGTAAAATATAAACAAAAATAAGCCATTAATTTCATATCAACCATGTGTAAAAAGTTGATATTTGGTATTATTTGTCAAAATTGTCAACTTGTATCTTGAAAACTAAATAATCGATATATTGATATATCAAAAGAAGGACCTTTTCAAGTACTTTCAAACCATTTTTCAAGTTAAATATATATTTTTTTTAATTTGAAAAGATAATCAAATTTTTATATAAACAAAAAAATGTCCGTAAGTTTGGATTATAGCTAAGGCTGCTCAAATAATTCGAATTTTATTTAAAAAAACTATTGAAATCTTGAATTGAATTAATTGTTATGATGTTTAAGTATATTATGAAATTCTTTCCGGACGAATGGTTCCAAAAAATTACCAAAAAACAACGTTTTTTGAATTTTTTCGGTTTATTGTTATTTTACAACAAGCGTAATTCATTTAGTGATTTCTATCTAGTCCTGCAGGAAACAGGGCTTTTTTCTTTTTAATTTTTTTATGACCAAAACTTACAAAGGTATGAGCAAATATAGTGGAAAAAATGCGTTCTTTCGGATAATTTTTGCATTTCGTTTATTTAACAAATATTTTAGGACTTTCTAAGAGGGAGTATATCTCGATTCTTGTTATCCATATTTTTCTAAAAGGTTTCCAGCATAAATATACCTGGCATCTCGTACATTCGGCCAAAAACAGATAAGACTGGGTATATGCTACTGACAACATTAAACCAATATTAAAACATGTCGATTTTGTATTTCCAGTATGTATGTTAATCGCTTATGGCAAAACTTCAAGACCACCAGGCGCAATAAAATTTTATTTATAAACTTTCAAGAAGATTTTTAAATTGGTTTCGTCATAGGTGGGTTGATTTAATATTTAGATACAAGTCTACATATGAAAGACGTCTGTTTAGGAGTATTTTAATAAAATAAAGTACATGTTAAAATTAAAACTACCAATTAGAAAACTATGTTTACGTGCAATTACTAATTGGTCATTACTATTTCCAGATTTAATCCCTATTGACTTTTTTTGGAAAACATATTTTTTGTAATAGATTCTATTTATTTTGTTATAAAATATTGATTTAATACAGAATATAAACAAGCTTTTAATAGTGATTTTTATGACTTAAAGGAAATTTTATTTTAGGTAAATGAACCAGTAACACAAGGACTTATGCCACTTCACTATGCAGTTTGGCAGAAATACTACGAAGCGGCAAATCTTCTATTGACTAGAGGCAGTGACGTAAACGCTACAGACGAGTGTGGATATAGTCCTTTGCATCTCAGTGCTGAGCATGGGTAGGATTTTTTGGACTTTTACTTTTTTTTATGAATAAAATGTATTAGATACATAAATTTAAATATTTCTACATGGCCTGTGGTTCTACGAAATACTAATGATAATGTGGGTTTACTATATTTAAAACATTAGTAAAAATGAAGTAAATTAAAAAAATATATCAGTACGAATACACAGACATACTTTTTGTTATATTTAGTTAAAAACATTTAATTTAAAAAAAGTGTGTCTGTTACTATGGAATGTTGTGAAAAAATTATTAGGAATATTGGGTAAAATAATATAAAGCTTATTTAGACATACACATATATTACAATCATCTATTGCCAATAAAATATACACATATTCAGACTGAGACAAGTTTTAGCACGAAGAAAAGTTAGTTAAAAAAATTAGGTCTACGAATAGAAAAGACAATTTGAAAATTTTTAAACCCTAAATATACGTGTAAAAAAGTTTTATAAAATTTGATATTATTCGTCCACACATGTGTGGACAATTACTTGAAAATATTATTCGTCCACACATGATGAACTAGTATGAATGTGTATTATTGAACATTGTTGATAATCATTGAACAAATATAACTTGCTCACCTTTTTTATGATCGACTAGATTTTTCAATTAACACTGGACCTTTTTCTTTCGGAATTAAACTCGTTAAATTTGACCATGTTTAAAGTAAAGCTTTTAGTATTTAATTAGAATAAACTTGCCTAAATAAAACTAGTTTAATTTACAAATAAAAAGTTATCGTGAGAATTTAAAAAAAAATCTTGTACAATTTTACAAAGTGAAATGCCATTAATTTCGTTTGATGATAAAACTTTACACATTTTATTCAATTTTTCCTCTAATATACGTGGTTTCTACGTCCAAATGAATTTTGTATGACATATTCAGCGTTTATCCCACTGCTTTAAGTTAAGTAACATAGATAAAGGTACGATTTATCTATGCCTATAATATGCTGTTATCAAACATCTCATTGTGTGGACGTTACACTTTTATTATTAATCAACCACACAAGGGTTTTAAAAAAATCCATCCACACATTACAATAAAGATACATTATATGTGTGAACCTTAGCCAAAAATATTATTCGTCCAATATGTGGACGAATAACCACTTCCTTTTAAATTGGCCTTTGGCTTAAGTTTTCACAAATTTTAAACATAAACCAATTTGAGCTTCTGATTTGTTATGTATATATGTATATACCTATGTGCCATAAACTAAAGTAAATGAATAGCTTAAAATAAACTTGACTCTTCACCTTCCTCATAGCACCAAAACAACAATTATGTTTAATAATAAATTAACACACAAGTTTATTACGTGTGGATGTCCACACATGTGTGGACGAATTATGAAAAATATATTCTTCCACACATGTAAAAAAAAAACAGAAAAAGTGTGTTTCAAACTATTTAAGGTTGTGAAGAAATAAGAATATAAAGTATAATAATATATAGCTTATTAAGAATTCTTGACAAGAAATCTATTTGGTTTACATGCCATAACAACCACACACACACACAGCTTATTAAGACGAATATGACAAACCTATTTTTTTTTATTTATGGTCAATGTAATATAAACATAATGTTCAGTCTTTAAACAAGTTCAAGAATAAAGAAAAATTAGTTTAAAAAAATAGGTCTACAAATATAAAAATCAGCTAGAAAACGACAGCACTTAAGACCCTAGAAATACGCTTTAAAATTTATTTGTGTACTAAAAAAATAAATCCAGAAACAAAAAAAAATACATTTTTCGTCTAATTAGTAATTTTTACCATACAGATCTTTTAAATTGTTTCGAATACCGCAATTAGCAGTTTTTATAAGTGATTTTCTTTCAGCTATACTGAATTTGTCCGTCTTCTGCTAAAATGTGGTGCAAAAGTAGACTATCGCCCTGATACTAAAGAAGAATTCCCAAAGACCACACATTGTGATGAACCCTTAAGGCTGGCTATTAGAAATAAGCATAAGGATATCGCTAGACTATTGCTAGGTAATATATTTTAAGAAATGAAGATTTCACCGCCTTAGTTAAGTTTAATAGTCGGAGAGCTAACAGCCACCTTGACTAACCTGTAGATACAAAGCTACAATTTTGCGTATGATTAATTTAATAATAGTTATAATAAGCCATCAGTGTCCGACAGAGTTGGCCAGGGTGCAAAACTGTTTTATAAGGCCTGAAACTTTTTGGATTTTTTTTTAAATAAGACATTTTTATACATTTCCTATTATTACCAAAAAACTATTAATTTGCTTAAATAGATTCGTGGAAAAATTTATTGCTTAATCACTTTGTACTTACATGCTAAATTGTGTATTCTGTCAATAATCTTCGAAATACTTTTAATTTATTTCTGAATTTAAAAAATTTGCTTTATTTATAAAAAATTTCAGAAAATCCTTGCACAATTTATTAGACCATTTAATTGCCTCTACAATTTTTGTTTACGACAGTTGGAAATAGGTAAAAAACACGTTTTAAAAAAATAACGTGCAAAAGACTGCATACGCGAGGCTAATGTTTTGATGGCGCCCCGCTCTCCCAGACTGGCTTTTCTTAGTTAGCTTTTGCATTGAAATAGAGCACAGTTCAGTTTTGTGTGAAATTGTGCTATATTTTTTGATTCTAGTACAATTCAACTTGTATACCATTTTTTAGATATCGCGAAAAAAATTTTGAACAAGCCTTGTAGATTCTATTAGGTAGTAGAAATAGCACTTACTCCACAGCCTTCTGCATGAATTTGGATAGATAAAAAACGCGTTTTTAGGCAAAATGTATTTTGTATTTTAAACTTGCTTTTCGCCCATTTCTAAGTATCGTAGAAAAAATTATTGGAAAGCTTGCAGAATTTTTTTGAGATTTTTTATAAATAATGCAAAAATTTACTATCGAATTCGACACTTGTAATACGATACACTTGTTAAATTTAAAAACTCATATCTCCGAAAGTGGTTACTCTAACAACTTGAGTTTTTACCACCACAAAGTACAATCATTTGGCATTAACCTAGAATTTAGGCATTAATAGTTTTATTGTAATAAAAATTATATTATTATTATTTTTTTAAATATCGTGAAGTTTCAGGCCTAAAAAAACAGTTTTGCAACCTTGTCAACCATTCCAGACACTGAATTTCTTATTTCACCATTACTAAATTAATGATACACAAAATTGAAGCTTTGTGCCTCGCACATTAGTCAAGGTGGCTGCTAGCTCTTAAACTAAAAGCAATTATGTATCTTGGTTTTTTTAATGTTTTATAGACCGGGGCCTGGATGTAGTTGAGTGTACAAAATATAAGGACCGCATTCTGTAAATTGTTTGGAACTCAGAAAAGCTTGCAGAATATAATTCTGGATGTTGCCAGAAGCTTTGTTGGTCCATTTATTTTTTTATACCACACTTCTTTAAATATCAAGAAAATAGACTGAATTAATGCTTTGGAACTATTTTAATGAGTGTTTTAATGACAATATCCAATTGTTTCTTATGATTAAAGATACTTGTAGCTATTCAAAATAAATAAAATTAAAACAAGAACTGTTCATAAAAAAACGATTTTACACTAAAAAGCAAATGTTATTATAAGTTATATCAAAAAAATATGTATATACAAAAAATTTTGCCAAAGTTTTTTGTTTTGTTTTGACTTTCCGAAATCTGGTGCAACATTGTTTTCTCGACCATCGATTTCGCATTCCTTCACCGATTTTTGAAAAAGTACGCGTCTCGGAAGCGAGCAATCGAATTTTATCAAAGATCAAAAATATTTCTATTATTTAATTCTTTATCCGACTGCACACTTAGTTTTTTAAAAATCGAAAAAAATATTAATCGCTGGCTTCGTTTGACAGCTAAAGAGTAAAACAATTTTTTTCTCCGATTTTTCTGAAAATTTGAGGTAAGAGGTTTTCGATTCTCCCGATTCAATCCTGCCTGTGCAAATTGGAAAATTCTGAGAAAAAATAACAATTTCTTTATGAGCCACTTTGTATACTAAATTGTCACGTACATATACCTAAAACGTCAAGACGTACAATAAAGATCCTATGAATTTTAAGCTATCTGCACTCCAAATGATAGTTTCCGAATGACAGCTGTCAAATTTTGACATTTTGACCAAATTGTCAAGAAGCAAAAAGTTTTTATTTTTTAATTCTACGTACCGATATGGACCGTTTTTTTCGATATTTTATTAAATTTTGTCACCTTTTCCGTGCAGAGCGGAGTGAGGGGTAAAGAAAAGAAAAAGGGACCAGCACAGCTATCGGCAACATGGGTTTTTGTTTGTTTGGTGTCTCAGGTAAAAGAATGTGAGCATAGTTGCCGGTCCTCACATTTTGCATGCTTAACTTCTTTTTAATTAAAATTTATTTCTTTTTGTGTATTTAAAGTCGAAACTTTAAAAAGTAATTTAATTTGATAAAAAGTTATAAAGCAAAATTCATTTAAACTTATGTTACAGAACATGGTGCTGATCCTAACAAACGTTATTTCTTTGGCGCCGAAATTAACTTGGTTAACGACTTGGACTTTTTGGAACTTCTGCTTACTTTCGGAGCTAATCCCGACAGTAGAGACAGATCTGGACTTACCCCGTTGATGAAAGCCGTAAGACAACCAAACGTAAGTACAATAGTATATTAACTTACCTATTTTTTTATTTAATTTAACTATAAAAATTAAATCATGGTTTGATAATTTATTAACAATAAATTTTAAGAAAACTTGATATCTACCATTTACTTTTTATTCTAAAAACCTTCCTAATATGAAATCTATAAACATAACTAAAGATATAATGATTTATGGAAAAGTATTAACAAAAAACCATCTAAATAAATTAAAAATATTTAAAAAATGGTTCTTAAAAATTATTTATGATAAAGATTACTTTTATTTATCGAAACAATTATAAAAGGAAAGTAAAAAATGGGCATAAAAATATATTTTTATAATATCTTTATTTATCATTTTAAAAATAACAATATTATTACTTATAATGAAAATCTTTATTATACAAGGTTTAAAAAAATATATTAAAACAAAGCTTTATACTTGATAGGATATTTTAACAAAATCAATTAAATTATTTACGCTCTAATATAAATTGTGTCTTTATTATTATTATCATTATAAATTAATAATAATAATATATTTGATTATTAACATATAAAATAAAAATTAAATTTAAACAAAAATATAGTATAAAAATTATTT
Organism: Listronotus oregonensis; assembly: GCA_019359885.1. NCBI lineage: Eukaryota > Metazoa > Arthropoda > Insecta > Coleoptera > Curculionidae > Listronotus > Listronotus oregonensis. Next base: position 39,842 of record JAHBCN010000597.1, read on the forward strand.
TAAAATAATTATAATTTTAATATTCACTTTCCCACTACAAGTAAATCTTTATGGGCATATTAAGTTTATTTGAATATTTTAAATAATACGTAACACATGCTGTAATAAGGTAAAAAATAAACTTTGTTGTTATTGTTACTTTAACGGTGGTAAACTATCCAAAGACCTTTAGAAATAATTTATATCTTATGTTTGCGCTTCAAGATCACGGGAACTTGTGTAATGGAGATCGTTAAGGTGTAATTAAAATTTATCTGGTTAGATTGTAATAAAATGGTTATACCTTGCAGAATATGGAAGCTGTTCTTCTATTGTTAAAACACGGAGCTGATGTAAACGCAATGGCTGATCAGAGACATGACTTTAGAACGGTAAGTATTAACAGAGTATAACAATTTGTATTTAAACTTAAAATAATAAAGAAATAAGGCGGAAACAAAGTAATATATACAGATGTTAAATAATAAAGTCGCGTTTTGAATAGCAGTAAAAAAATTATTTCTATTTAAAAATTATTTATGCATCAAAAACGAAAAATTGCAGACGAGATAAGGCTGGAGTTTGCCATAGACATATATAGTATATACGCAATTTTTCGGTTAGAAATATATTACCTTTTTTTGTCGACATCCCAATTTCAAATATAAATAAGTAGTTAACTACTTATCTTAATAATGCAAAAAACTTATAAAAATATTAAATAAATGTCTTTTTTAATGAAAAAATCAACTTTAAATTGTTATAACTTTATAATAAATGATATTTCGATTACTATTAAGGTTTCGTTTTAAAGCTGGCAATTTTACTTTAATTTGAGCAATAGTTTAAAGTAAAAAATACTCGTAATACTATAATTTTGCAATGTTTTTACTCTAAATTTGCAATATATTCGGTTTAAGATTTGGTTTGAACTGAAGGTTTCTAATGAGTTTAACACTGATAACCATTAAAAACTGTTTCCTATTGCGTTTAAAAAATAATAATATATTTTAACATATTTCAGTCCCTTCTGATGCCTAAGCAAGGTCAAAATTTTAAATTAGCGGGTCAAAATACATAAAAATACCGAATAAAGCTTCGTGAACTAAATGCTTTCTGTGCAAAATCTTGTAATTTAGGAGGTGCTTCTGATACTCGAATCACTACAATCGCTACCACTATATTCCGTTCTTTTTTTGATAGATTAGTGCAAACCGCAAGAAATTTCTTAATTTTCCGACAATTTTAGTATTTTAACACAATTCTTAACTTGGCATTTAATGAGTTTAAACTGTTGCAGCTATCTAAAACCTTGTAGATAGAGTATTTGACAACGAACGGTAAATATTTGCGAAAAAAATGTTACAATCTAGTGTTGTAACGAAAGCCATTTTTTGAATATTCGCGAATGCGAATGCAAATATCTGGTACCGACATTCGCGAATGCGAATATTCAGTTTTTATTCAAATTTGGCGCCAAAAACTGATAAAAATTTCATAAAATCTGTTGTTGTTTGTTTCCATAGCATAATATATATTTTGTCTTATAAGTTCTAATGAAAATTTAATTGTTAAGCTTTATTGTCCAAAGTAAGGTTAATAAATAAATAATTCCAAACGATAAAGTGAAGACTTATTATGTTAATACGAAGTTAAGTTACTTTTTCTTGTAATAAAAAAAATTAGAAATGAATGACTTTTGATTTCATTAACCTACTAGTATCTTCAAATTGTTTTTTTTTCTTATATTCATATTTGCAAAACATTTGCAGAAATTTTGCGAATGCGAATGCGAATATGCCAAAATATGCGAATATCGCGAATGCGAATATTCGTTACATCACTATTGCAATCTAAAAAAGTTGTGTTTTTCGTAGTTCATTCAGTAAATATTTTAAAAGTGATCGACGTAAAAATAATTTGACCAATTCTTTTGATTATAGTTATTATTATCGTTCTGATTTTTAGTAAATAAAAATATTATAAACTTGAATATTTTAGGTTCTGCATTATGCTGTACTATCCGGAAACATTGAAATAATAAATCTTATTATTAAACAAGGAGCGAAACTAAACTACGACGAAAACTTTGACTTGGGCAAACCGAGTCCCTTGGATTTGGCAATTTTGAAAGGGGATCCTAATATTGTTGAGTTGCTTATCCGATCAGGTAAGATCTTGGTATAATTATCAGCAATGAATGAACTTTATTGTGCAGGAAGTTTTAAATTTGAATAGTTTCATTTTAGTCTTAATAACGATGATGCAAAGTTGGCTAAAGTTTTAGAATTAAATATTCAATAAAATGCTACAAGCAAATTTGAAAATATTACTGCGAAAGATCTTTCGGTTAATCTTTCTTTTAAACTTTTTATTCCTGAATACAATTATTTATGGTAGATACTAAATTTAAACTTCCTGTAGAAACGTAGTAAAAAAATGCTTTATGCTGAAACATTCTAAGTCCTAAAGCTAATTCAAAAGAAATAAAAGAGCGTTTATAGTGTAACAGATTAGAAAACTTCCCTTTTCATAAATAATCCTTATAGTAAACATTTATATTTTAGGAGCAAATGTTAATTGCAGTTCCCCAATCATTGGATCACCATTGCATGTAGGCTGTTCAGCAGGAATCCCAAACAGATATGAAATTTTACAGGTATTAAATATAATAACCATAATGGACGATTGTATTTTTAAACTTATTTGGCTAAGTTTAAAAAATTCAAACTTAAAAAAATACATTCAAATAACATAATAAAAACTATATAAAAATACGAATACACCACTAAGAATATTCAACGTATTCACGAAATTAAAAATACTTTTACTCTATGTAAGATATTGGATCATTCAGACAGTAGTCTATATCTACCGCCAGGAATCGACTACGATCTGCAGGGGGTCCATGTTACCTGTCAAAAACACATTTAATGTTAATGAATTTACATAATTTAATATAAAGTAATCAAAGGATCAACTTAAAATTAAAAAAACATGGAAATTAGTCGACGAGACTTGTTTTGAAGTTTTGGCACCTATGGTTTGATAAAACCTATAATTAAGCAGTTTTTGTTTTGTAAATGCAGTTATTTAAATTAACTGCTTGTTTATTTTCGCCTTTAAGTACTAAAATTGGTATTTCTTCTATCACTGTTGATCAAGTATGTAAGGAGTATAATTTCTTTAAATTATTATTGTAATTTGATCATTTTCAAAGTGTATAGACATTATTTCAGTAGGTTAGGTCATTTAAAAATTTCCGACTTTTTAAATCATATATTCGTGAAAACACGATAAAATTGATGTTTTCTCCTAAAATGTACCGTTAAAACAGAAAAAAAAACAAAAAAGTGTGTGTCATATTATCTTAAGTATACAAGAATCGATAATATAAAATATATGTGTATCTTAAAAACATACATTATGTTTCAGATGTTGTTAAAGGCTGGCGCTGATCCCAACCTGAAAGTTTTCAGTGATGATTTTGACCATAATTCTCAACTGAGGCCTGTTTTGGTCGAGTATATTGCCAGTAATGAAACTCCCAGTGTAGCTGTGATCAACATGTTAATAAAATATGGCTCAAGGGTAAGTTAAGTCTTCTAATACATAAATAATTCTAGTCTTTAACCGTACGGGGTCATCCTACATTATTAAAAAAAGTGAAATAACCATGTAGTGTGTTTTTTCGAAGAAAGAGGCCTGGGAAAAGGATTTGAATTGAAACAAAAGAGATACGACATAAAAGGGCCTTGGCGCATAAGGGGGAGGGTAATCGGCCTTTTCACTTTTTCAAATATCATACACCTAGGCTTGTTGAGAATAAAAAGACGTGCTTTTTCTTGTTTTGTTTTTTAATTTACGCGGGTGCTTCAAAAAGTGTTTTATTAAATCATAAAGATTTTTCTTTTTTTTTATAATATCTCAGCCGCATTAAAGGATAGTTTTGCTTGCGCCAAATTAAAGGTCGATTGCAGATGACGCTCAATTTTTTTCAAAGCCTTAAAAATGTTTAATTTTTTTCCAAACCTATTGACCTACGTTATGATGAAAAAATATATAAATAATGTGTCTTTAGTAGATCTATGATTTTTTTCATAATTTTGAAAAGGATGACAGAAGGTCAAAAAATTTAAAATCTGTTTTTTTTCCGCTACTTGTCGATATTAAAAAAAAACTTTTACTTTTTTTATTTTTCTAAAGAAGTTTTAAATAACTTTTGACGTGAAAAGTACAAAAAATATTTGAATATTACTAAAAAGTTGAGAAAAAAGACTCTTATGGAAAATATTTTGGCCAATTGTTTTTAAAATTTGCATAGTGATAAATTTCAACACGCTTATCAAAAATGTTTTCGGTCACAAAACCCGAAAACTTCCCAATCGCCCCAAAATCACCCTTAAAAGTCCTTGGGGATTTTTCTTATGGAAAATGGGTTTCGACCAATTGTTTTCAAACTTTGCATAGTGATAGTTCTCAATACACTGATCAAAAGTCTTCACGGACATAAAACCCGAAACACAACTGGAACAAGTCCCTTGAGTTTCTTGGTGAATCCCAGATCATTGCTCTTACATATCCAAAGCTTTCGATCAGGCCTGGCTTGATGAGCTTCTTAACAAACTTCCTTTTTACGGTCTTCCACCCAAGCTTTGCTCTTGGCTTTCCAGTTTCCTTTCTAATCGACGTATATAAATTACTGTAGATGGTCATTCTTCCGGCTTCTACCAGGTTGATTCTAGGGTGCCCCTGTTTCTACTACACATTAACGATGTTCTCTCTTCCACAAGCAATCCTATTCATAGTTTTGCTGACGATAGTACCCTTCACTCTAGTATTCAATTTCTTAAGCTACCATGTAATTCTGATTTGGAAAACAAGCGCAGGTCAATGCAGATATCTCTTTCACAAGACCTTAAACGCTGCCAATGCTCATCCCTTACATATGAGTGACCAAGTTCTGCAGAACAAAGAGTCGTTTAATCTTGTCGGCGTTACTTTTGAGAATAACCTCAACTGGCATAAACACATTACATCCATAGCCTCGGCAGCTTCAAAAAAGCTTGGATTCCTCTTTCGAGCAAGAAAATATTTCTCTTTTTCCAATTTGTACACTCTGTATTATCCCAAATCAGACCTTCTTAAGAATATTGTTCTCATGTCTGGGGAATGGCGTCCCCTACAACACTTAGCATTCTGGAATCCATTCAAAGAAGAGTCGTTCGTCTTATTAATGATCCAACGCTCACAGAAAGGTTTCCTCTTCTTGCCCACCGTCGAGCTGTAGGGGATCTGTCGCTCTTCTATAGGTATTTTCACGGCGTCTGCTCAGAGGAATTGGCCAGTATAATTCCTTCTCTGGCAGCTCCCAACAGAACAACACATAGTGCAACTTTTAGGCATCCTTCTACAGTTAAGTTAGAGAGGCCCCGAATTTCCTGCTTTCTTTGTTCCTTCATCCTTAGAGTGTCAAGACTATGGAACCTGCTGCACGCAGAATTTTTTCCTTCTCCTCCCAAACTCCAAATATTTAAGTCCCGTGTGAACAAACTCCCTCTCACCACACTTAAGACATCCACGGTACGTTAGTAGTTAGGCATCAGCCTTCGTGGACTGTCCCAAGATAAAAAAAAAAAAAACTCCCCCAACTCCCCAAAATCACTCTCAAAGGTCACTGGGGATAATTTTGACTGATAGTTTGGTCAACTGCTCTGTGTAATAGATATTAAATAGATAAAGAGCTACAGCCTGACATCTCCTATATCAGGATTTTTTGCGGGGTATGTGATTTCCCACCCAGTACCTTTTCCCCCGACTTTAGACTCCAATCTGATTTTATTTTTGTCATGAATTCCATACCTTGGCCAGTTGTATATTCACATGTTACCCTCCAACCGCAATAATTGGATAGTTAATATTCTCTAAAAGTCTAGGATTTATTACTGCTATTATTACTTATTGGTAAAAGTGAAATATATAATAAAATTAATTTTGTTGTTACTCAAAGAAATACGATACCCTTTTTATTGAAACACGTTAAAAAATTATACCCTTTTTAAAACGCACCGATAAATATAATGTCCCTTTAAGAAAATGGTAATATTATGTCGTATCTTTTTTATTTTAATTAAAATAATTTTGTGAAGTATTATTTTAGAGTCTACGGAAAAAATACACAAGATGGTAATTTTACATTTTTTCTTAAAATACAAAGAAAAGTCACACATATGGCCCTGATTAGTCATAGCTGGATGATTCCTGTTTATAAGCTCCAAAACTCCAAAAATTGTTTTTTCTAATACTTAACTGTAAATCAACTCAAGGACCCAGTTAATTAATTTTATTAAATTTAATTTATTTAATTTTATTTCTAGGTTGTTATGAAGACACAGTTCAGAGATCCAGATGGCATGTTAAACTGTCTCCACAACGTCGTATCGAATGACGCCATCTTCTTTCTTCTTCTAGAAGCCTGCGAATCATTTGACCCTTGCATGATAAGAAGAAATCAAGTGGTGTCTCCAAAACAAAAAGCTACCCTCTTAGAATTAGCCAAGTATCCCTTGACGCTCAAGAAACAAATTAGACTCTACTTGAGGAAAATCATGGGGTCGAAACTATTACACTCTGCGAGTGGTTTTGAAATCCCGAAGTGCTTGAAGAAGTATCTTCTTTTCGATTATAGTTGAGGAATTATTTCGTGATACGTTTGAAACGAATGGTGATCGATTTGTGATGTTTTAAATTGTTTTGATGATTTTTAGGCTTTTAAAGCTGCCTTAACTAAAGAAATTGTGTCATTTCTTTTTTCTTGATATTTTTGTCTTGATTGATATCGTCAAAATCCGTAGTTTAGTCGACCATTAAGAGATTTAAACAATCATTTAAAAATATAGTAAATAAAAATATCTACAGAATCAAGAGATATTATAATAAAGGTAGTAAGATATTGACATTTAAATATTTTCGTTTAAATCTCTTCATGGTCGATACATGGCCACTTCTGTGTGTTCTAATAATAAATTAATTTACTGACCCTTATTTAACCAATACAAACTAATTTCAATGTTACTAACCACCGTATTATATTTTAATGTTATTATTTGTTGTGTGTAACATTTTTTTGCTTAATATTACTAGACAATTTTGGCTAGTGACGTGTGTTGTCAATTCACTTTATTTTTTTTAGATAAAATTCCTTTGTCTAACAAAAAAAGTAGCCTAAACATATTCTAGTACTATATTTACTAATTTTTAAAGTATCTGTTTAAAAAGTTACTAAAACACATTCATTTAATATCATTTGACGTGCCAAAAGCATTTAGTCGTATAGTTTTTTATTTATAGCCGTAGTTAATGACCATTTTCCTTTAATATTTATTAATATATTACTTTTTTTGCTTGTATGTCTAGCTTTATTCATTCTTTGTAATATTATAACAATGGCTCATTGGCTTTTTTAGATAGATATCGAAAGCCTTGATTTAAATATGGTTTGCTTCAATACGAAAGTGTATTTTAAGAAAAAATATAAGTTATTCAAGGTTAGAAAGTTTACATCTATTATAATAACAAAAGCTAACAGGTCACACCTCATAAGTCGATAATATTTCTGACTGTAGAAACACAATCATTAATAATGATACATTACAAATTAAATTGTATTTATATCTATATATATCTCTAACATAATATATGCGCCGGAAAGTGTGCCTTTAAAAATTATTAATAATTTAATAATAATAAATAACTGTTACCAGTAAATGTAGTTAATGAAATGGATTGTTTGAAAAATGTATGTAATTGCATTACCTGTAAGAAATGCATAATTTATAACAATATTCAATGACTAACAATGTACTCCCCGATTTAAAATAACTAATAAAATGTAAGTTTTAACAATACTAACAATGTAGTGGGTTATTTTTTTGTTAATTTAAAAAAGTGGCCATCAAAAACAATCAAAATTAAAAACAGGAATAAAATTATTGATTCTTATATTTGGCATAACAGACTTTTAAAAATGGAACTAAATAATTCCTCTTAATTGGTATTATATACTATTAATTAATTCGTTTTAGTTTTAATTTTTGTATTGTAGTTTTGTATATTTTTATCCTTACTATTTGTATATTTGTACTGTATCTAATAAATAAAAATATTTAACTAATAGAGCTATTTTTTTTCCTTATAGTGCTGCCGTATTTCAAGAAGTTTTTAGCTTTTTTATAAGTATTTTAAAAAATTGCTTTTCCTTATTTTTTATGTTTAAAAAAATATTCGAAAGCCGGTCCTGTCTATAGCAATCCGGCCGTCAAAAAAATACCTCATAGTAGGTCTGTAGCCATAACCAGATGAATCAAGAATTACTATCAGTTACTCTATTTATTGCGCTCTTCTTTACTAGTAGAACAAAGACAACATAAGTTAAAAGAGACCAGAAAAAATATAATAAATGTTGTCAAAGTACTTGTCAAATCTGACATTAGCGAACATATGGGTGTGACCAATTCGAAAACCTCGTGTATTTTTACAGATTTTCAAACAAATTTAAATTAATTTAGCTATTAATCAACGCCCAGAGATAAAAAAGCCATCAATAAATAAATGTGTGCCGAGAATTTACGAGGTCATCAATTTAAACCAGATCTAAACAGCTGTAGCTGTTGTTTGGCTCTAAAGCGTAGGTAGGTAGGTTATGTTTTGTTTAGTGAAAATGTAAATATTGAAGTATTTTTAAAATATTTTATCAAAATAAGTGAAATTATTACGAAATTCTAGCTATGCCGTCTCTTAGAAAAAGAGTGTCAAGTTATTTCAGGCAGTTAAGCTTCCATAATGAACCAAGGGATAAAAAGAACAATGTGAATGAAAATGCTTTTGTTACCAAATATTTACAAGGGTAAGTATTTATTATTTAAACAAATTGACTTATATACAATTAAAAAAAAATACTAAAGACATTTAACAACATTTCTTTGATTCATTCATAAAATAATTTTAATTGGGAAAATAACTGATTGTTCATTCATTAATAGAAAATGTTACTGAACCAAAGGGTCCTGTGGGTGTTTAATTTCTTCTATAGGTATTTGTCATATTTTCTATCCTGAAAATATTGTCTGCTGGAGCAAAAAATTGGCAGAACTTTATTCACTTATGTAGGTGAAGCATTAATAGTATTATTTTTGTAAAACAGATGTGGGTTTCGGTGAACTTTAGCTCCATTTTTAAACAGCAATATTTTGATATAATTTTTTTTTCAGTTATTTGTTACACCATTATAAAACACATAGGGCCTGAAAAAATTAATTTTTCACTCATATTAACACAAAATAAAATAATTTCTTTATTTCCCATATAAAATATACTAAAGTAATATGGCTGACCAACACGAAAAAAGTGAGAAAGAATACCTACAAAAAGAGATGATACGATGTCATTTTGTTTAGGATTTCCTCCTTAAAAAAGCAATGTTGCCAGATGTTTTCTAATAATTGTTATTATTGAAGGTTGTTTTTTTCCCATTTACCAGAAATGAAGTTTTTTTTTTAGAAACAACAAATCAGAACTAACCAACAACAACTTTCAAACTATTACCTAGTTTTGGTTAGTTGTCGTTAGGTTTTCCTCATTAAATTGTAAAATTTCTTTATCATAAATGCGCCGTCGAACAATTTTTTTTGATCCGACAACGTCGCAAATTCTGGCCTTTTACTTAACCTAAAAACATAGTATTTTTTCGACTTTTAATTTCATTTTTCTCTGCAAAAATGCATTTTTTCGGATTTTTTCTTTTGGAAATCTACTAAACAAAATGTGTTCTTTTTATCTGTAATATTTATTTTTTTCAAATCGAATGGAGCTAAACTACACCGGACCCTGTTATGTGTTTGCTTTTTAAAATTTAGGGTAGCAATATCAAGATTATTCCTGTTATCGGGCATTCTTAGCTTAATTTAAAGTTAGTGGACAGAAAGTAGAAGCATGAAAGTAAAATTGTTTATAATAGTCGCCCTTACCAGGTGGTTCAATAAATTAAGTCTCTCGATGACAATTCAACATAATCTCTGTCAACTTTAGTACACATTTCTGAAGTAAGAATCCGGACTGTTAAAATATCCTTTCATGGGTGCTATTTCTTCTTTCTTCAATAAAACTTATTTCCTACGAACATATTTTTTGATATATAAGAATAAAATGGAAAGTTGTGTGAGCATGCTCAATCTCTTGAACAAGGTGTTGTTCCATTAGATTTAAAAATCTCCACTGTAGTGCCTGTGCAAAAAAAGGGAAATTGTGTAGAAGCAGGTAACTTCCGACCTATTAATAAGTTACCATCAGTAGAAAAAATATTGGAAAAAACTGTATATGGCCAACTCGCTGACTTTATTGAAGTTAACAATGTAGTAATCGAAAAACAGTCAGGATTTAGATGGAATCATAGCCCTGAGACTGCACTGCAGTGTGTGCTTGATGAATGGAAGAGTGAAATAGATTGTGGTAATATGACGCTAGCACTTTTTCTGGATTTACAATGGGCTTTTGAAACTATAGATTGTGGCACCTTGATGTCTAAATTATATAATATTGGTCTGAAAGGGACTGTCTTAAAGTGGTTTGACAGCTACTTGAAGGACAGAAGACAAAGGGTAAAAATTAATGGGATATCATCCGGGGAAGCTATAAACAATCATGGTGTTCCACAGGAAAGTATTCTGGGGCCAATACTCTTTGGTGATAAGACATTCTGGGTGCTGTAGAGTCAAGGGATAAATTCACTGTTTGGGGATGATACTTTGGTGTATGTTTCTGGCACTGACATAGAGTCGTTAGTTATAAAGATGAATAATGCACTGAACAGAATTTACAAGTTTATGTGTGGAAATCTGTTAAGTATTAACGCAACTAAAAGTATATGTTAATAGCCACCGAGAGAGTTAAAACATACTTTGCTAGCAACAGCTTCTCTATTCAAATTGAAAGTAGTAACATTGAACAAGTTACAAAAATTAAATATCTAGGCGTTATAGTAGATAATAAACTAAAATTTAAAGAGCACGCAAATTTTGTTATTTCTAAGTTAAGCAATTCAATAAACTATTTATCGCGATGTTCATCTTTTCTCTCTTTTTGGTCAAAGCTTACAATATATAATACAATAATACTACCACATTTTAATTATTGTGCAACTGTTTTATATATGCTAGGTCAAAATGAATTAAATAGATTGCAAAAATTACAAAACAGGGTAATGAGACTGATATTGTGTTGCTCTTAATATACTCCGATTAGGCTAATGCATCAGTGCTTACAATGGTTACCAGTTTCAGAATATTTTAAATTTTGTGTTTTGGTGTTCATATTTAAAATTAAACTGGGTAATGCTCCTTCCTATCTCGTCAATAGATTGACTTATAATCGTGACATACATTCCTATAGTACAAGACAACAAAATAATTTTTTTTATTACACCGAAAAATATAAAAATGTGCCAAAATTCCCTTTTTTTTTAAGGTTTGGATACATTTAATAGGTTGCCTCAGGATTTGAAAAATGTCAATACACTTGCAACTTTTAAAGCACAACTTAAATCATACCTTCTTAAAGAGTGCAACATTTTCTAATATGTTTATTAGCTGCTTGTCTTGTTTTTGTTTGTTTTTTTTGTTTTGAGATTTGCTTTGCTGACCCCAAATTATATTTTTCCTTTTTTTGTGTATTTTTATTGTATATTATAAATTTATTTATTTTTTAGTGATTTTATGTATTTTTGACTTTTTTTATGTATTTTTATAATATGACGTATTTTTAGACTATTATGTTTTGTTAGTTGTTATTTTTTAATTTTTATTTATTACGTTTGTGACATACATTTTTGAATGGTTTGTGTGTGGCTGTGACTACCAATTTCTTTAGTTTTAATAGCTCTAAGCATGTATTGTAATTCATTTTAACTATATTCTGTTTGCCTATGTAAATTATTGATTAGCTGAAATATTTGCTAAATAAAGAATTTAATAATAATAATAATAGGGTGGCTGCTTAGGTAGATGTTACATTTCCTAATATAAGTCACTAATTTTCGTGTTTTTTCAAGCTGTGTGAGGGGTGCATTGTCTGAATTTAAACTGTGTTTTGTTTTGTGATTAAACCAGATCATTTCTTACAAATTTTTACATCTTTAGGAAAATCTAAGTTTGTTGTTCTACCAGTTTAGAGGTAACCTATGAAGAAAATTCCTTTTGCATCCCAAAAAGCTGATGCTAAACCTTCTTGGCCGATTTCTGGACCATATTTTGCTTCGGAGCAAATGTCCTGGGTTCATACCACTCCTTAGCCTCTTATTTTGATTTATGATCATGATTGTAAATCAAAATCCATCCATAGTGATAAAACAACACAAAATCCTTTTTATCCTCTCTGAAATGCTCCAATTTAAGCAAATGAGGCATCCATTGTGCTCACAGCTTTCTGAAACCCAAAACTTAATCCAAAGTTTTGTTCACACTGCATAAAAAAATTCCTAGAGCTTGTTATAAGTCTTTTTCGGTTAATCGACGATTTTCCAAGTCTATATCTTGTATTTTTGCTATGATTTCTATTTTTTGTTGTCGTTTACGTGGTTATCTTTATGACATATCCTATCCTAGATCTGTAAGACCTGTATGACCAAGTTTTATTATTATTATTGATAAGTCAAGTTTATGCACTATTTTTTAGTACACTTTTAACAATCATTGTTAAATTTGTTTTGGGTTCTAAGCCTTTCAAAAATAAGAATTTAATCACATATTAACATTATAAACAGTTAAATCCAAACTATTGTGCATACATAATAAATAGTAATACAAATATTTTAATTAAAATATATAATGTTATCTATAAGGAAAGGGGCTAAAAACGTTGTTGTTATGGAGTATGCCTCGGTGATATGCATAGGTAGGGTAGGTAGGTAGGTTTAAAGTGAGTGGACTTTTAACGCCCTCCACTGCGACCGCTCGGTCTATTGTGGCTCACACCTTTTTATATTCCTCCCAATAGGATCGGACTTCTAATGAATCCGATACCAGTTTGGGAGAGAGTTCTTACATCTCCTCTTACTCGTGTCGCTACCGGACACGAGCACAATGTGTTCTGATGTCTTCTGGTGTCCCTGTCTCCTGGAGAGTATGACGAGCAGACGATTAGATCCATCATGCCCTCCTCTCCCGGTCTAGTGACGTGGGTAGCTACCAGGTCCTTGTTACAGGAACCAGATGTTCTTTCTGAGGCCGCATCTCCGGCCTTATCCTGCGAAAACGGTCCTATCCGCTTTCTGTTTAAAGCCAGGGAACCCTTTTTCCTTTAAAGGCGGTTCTGTCCGCCTTCTGTTTGGATTCAGGGAACCCTTCCCAAGCACCTGTTTGTTCGGGATGGATTAGCCCTTTCCCGTGAAACAGGCGCCGGTGACTTCAGGGGCATATTACGAAACGGATTCACCCGTTTCGGTCGGCGCACCTTTGTCTGTTTGTGACCTTGGTACCTCTCGAAACGGATTTATCCGTTTCGGTCAGGGCACCTAGGTCACTTTTTTCCTATGAAAGCGGTTCTGTCCGCTTTCTGTTTGGAGCTAGGGAAGTAATAGTCCACCACGGCAGAGCCCCGCATTACCGCAGTAAGGCTAGATACTCTGAAAGGTCACCCTGTATCTCAGAGGCACCGTTGGGGACAACTGTTTAAGGCACAGGATTTCATTCACTCATCAGCACAGTATACTAACACCTTGAGTTAAAGCCTTGTGTTCATCTTAGCTTCGGATCCCGTTCCACACGCTAGCCAAGAGAGTTGCCGATAACCAGCAACTCTAGCGCATGTTCCAAAAGATCCTACTGGGCCCAACCACAACGACGATGTGTGAACACAGCGGTTGGGCAGTGATATGCATAGTAAATGGTCAAACGTAAATAATGCAAATACTTTTAGTTATAAACAATTCTGTCTTTAAATGTTTAGTTAACAAAAAAACAGAAACAGCAAATTAAAAACAGCAAAATAAAATAGCGATACATACTTGCTAGGTTTAAAAAAATATATTTAAAGTTTTGACCAGTGGTTTTAACCAGTTTTGGACGGTTGAAACCAATTTTGACCACTGCCCTGGTCAAAATCGAAAAAAAGTGGTTTTTTGCCAACCCTGGATTTGGGATTTAAATAAATAAAAGAAATTCTTTATAATAAAAAACCCAAAAAATATATTAATGATGATTTTTTTCTGTTTTGGACTGAAAACCTTAGTCACAATTACATTTTCATTTATATCTCCTTTATTATTAATTTTATCGAAAATGATTAAATGACTTTTTATAAAGACAATTTAGAAAGGTCTATTTTTGTTTTATGAAATTTTTTGTATCTCTTATAGTTTATATAGTAGTAGTCCAAACATTCCGTGGTAGTAGGTTTCTGCCGGTAAATGTACCGTATCGGTTTTTTGGGTTTTTCTAGATTTTTTGCTGTTTGACCCCCAATTTTGACTTCAGATTCGTGATTAGAGGAAAAAATACGCCAAAAAATCCGACACCTATCACACACCATGCTTTTTTGTGGGGCTGTGTAATTTATATTAATTTTTATCAATTCTTTTAAATCAAAAGGAAAATCTATGCTTTTTTATGTTCATAATAAAAATTCAATTTTGACCAACATATTTATAATAAGTTAGATGAAGGGCATTGTAAATAGAATTACAAAATTATTATTTACAGACATATCGCATTACGCGAAGGCCCCCCGATCATATACGGCAAAAATCCAACAGACTTACCCAACTACGAATTGGGGAAGTATGGGAGTGGTCCAAATACCAACATAGGATGCTATTCAGGACCAAACGGGGGTCTTACCACGGTGAAAAGGACCGAGAAACACCTTTCCGTTCCCGACGACGACATCGATTTTATTGATAATCCCGATGAGGAACCCAGTAAGTTCTATCTTTGATTTTTTAAGTTGGGCAAAGAAAAATTAATGCAATTTAGGTTTCAAGAATAAGTACAGACACTTTTAACATGTTTTTATTTTAACTTCCTAGTATCATGATTCAAAATTATGTAAAAAGTACAAACAAAATGGGTGTGTCGTGAAGTACCTTATCATTATTTTTAATCATTGAAATTTAAATGTTATTTCAGTGGCTGTAAAAACATTAATTAATATATTGTAAGGTATATTAAAATATATGTTTAGTTTATAGAATTGCAGAGAGTTAGGAGTATTTAATTCAGTTTAATAGTTTATTTGAATAAATTATGGGTTTTTCCCCATTCCAACGACGATTGCGAAGGGTCCTAAAAGCTCGAGAGTTATCCTTTTTGGACTTTTCTTGCATTCCATATTGAAATAATTCTTCCAGCTAATTCTTAGGGGTTATGGAACAATATTTTTAGCCGCATTTGCGTATCAAATGATTGTTTTATAATGAATTGCCTCAGGTGGGATTTAAACCTACAATCTTCTGTTATCCAGACGGATTCTGCTAATTGGACCCAAGTCATAGACGAGTTAAATATATAAATTTAACACATACACTGCACCTACTTTAAAATGGCTACTTATTTTTTTAAGATCCTTCACCTATCTCTCCATAAAATGAATCATAATTTGTTGATTTGTTAATGCATGCATTTTGCATCTATCCACTGTTTTTAATCAAGGCAATGAAGCACTTAACCTAGGAAATTTTTGCACTTAGACGGATCGAAATGCGATTTTTTGCATTCGCTTTCAAAAATGTTTTGTAAAAAATGTACTTTGTGACTTATACAAGCCGCAAATTGCATTGCAGCAGCCGAAAATGCATTCAAAAAATTTATTTTTTGAGACGGCTTTTGGAAAATTTAATAACTTTGTAAATAAAAGTCAGAACTGACCCAAATCGGGTTCCCAGAGCTTTTCGAGGTCGGTAATCGGATTATGATGTTTAAATTGACCCACAGCCGACCTGGAGCTTAGGAACGCCTATGAACGTCATCTTCGTGGGACTTTCCCAAAATTCATGCGGGCTAGAAGAGAAAATCGACGCCTGAAGGTTTTTTGGGTAGCTGAATTCAAATATGGCATCGGCGAACAACCCCCCGATACCTGGTGCGCCAGAACCTGGACGTCATCTCCGAGAGTTTTCCTGACCAGATTGCCAAAAACAGCCCGAAAATAATTGTGGGGCATTTTTTAGGGCGCTGAACACAAATTTTACATCGAAAACGAATACCTGATGCACCAGAACCTGGACGCGGAGCTCAACTTCGACCTCATCTTCGAGGGTTTTCCTCGAAAAAGACGAACCGAAAATCGTTATGGGGGTTTTTTTGAGGAGCTAATTCCGAATTTCACGGTGGAAATGACCCCCGAAACCTAAGAATTTTTCTGACAAGACCGCCAAAAACAACCCGATAATCTTGGGGCGTTTTTTGGGGTGCCTAATCCAAATTTCACATCGAAAACGATTCCTCGAACACCTAGTGCACCGGAACCTGAGCCTGAATAAGGGACCCCAGGCAAGAGTTAAACATCAATGAATGTGTCAAATTATGAGACGATTTTCGGTTAGTTCAGGCCGAGGTTTCGGTGCACCAGGTATCCGGAGGTACGTTTTTCGGATGAAATTTAAATTCAGCGCCCCAAAAATCCCCCATAACGATTTTCGGGTTGTTTTTAGCGATCTTATCAGAAAAACACTTGAAGATGACGTCCACGTCCAGGTTCCGGTACACCAGGTAACCGGGTGGTATCGCCGATGCCGTATTTGAATTCAGCGACCCAAAAAACCCTCGGGCGTCGAGTTTCTCTCCGACCCCTCCTGAATTTTGGAAAGTCTCACGGAGATTATGTTCTTTGGCGGTCCTGAGCTCCAGGTCGGCTGTGGACCAAATTGAACATCATAATCGTAATTAGCAACCTCGAAAACTACCAACGACCCGATTTGGGTAATCTGACTCTTATTTACAAAATTATTAAATCTTCCAGAAGCCGTCTTAAAAAATGCATTTTTGGCTGCAGCAATGCAATTCCCGGTTGGTATAAGTCACAAAGTAGGTACATTTTCTACAAAAAATTTTTGGAGGCGAATGCAAAAAACCGCATTCCGGTCCGTCTTAGTGCAAAAAATTCCGAACTTTTGCCCTTTTTAGTGCTTCATTGCCTCGACTATTAAGGACACATAAGAATACAGACGCTTTTATTTACATTAAAACTGTTTGGTAATATAAACAAGTCGCACCGACTTGTTTATATTCCCAAACAGTTTTAATGTAAATAAAACACAATATGGATATTTGGCAACACCGATTTGACCACATAACTTTTTGAGACATACCGATGTGACGCGTTGCCACATGTAGTGTTGTGAAGCAAACCGTGGAAAGCCTAATTTTCTGGCGCTTTAAAAATAGTATATTTAAACTATAAAGGTTTTTTTTATAAAAAAAAACTTTTTACTTGTTCACATAAACAATAGAAGAAATGCCAAGATTGATTTTTTTTAGGTGTAAATAAGAAACAAAATGTGATTTGTTTAATGACTGTGTTTATACATGTACAGGTTGGCGCGTTTTCGATGAATATCGGGAAAAGTACAAGAGATACAACAAAACTGATTGCACAGTCTAAAGTACGATTATCGAAACAACTGAAACGGTAAAAAAGAATTGCGGCTAACTTGATTTTTTTTTCTTAGTTACAGTTTAAAAGATATAATGCAGAGTTGCTTATTTTTTAATGAGACAACCTGTATATTATTTAAATGTTGGCTTCAAAATAAGATTACCGCATTGTTGATAATACACATTTTATTTATTTAAAAAAAAGTTTAATTCTAGACAAAACGAAATTTATTGAAAAAGGACATCAAAAACCTGAACATAAGTATTTAAAGTTTCCATTCCTTGCATAAAGTTTTAATATTTATGATTATTTTTATGATGTATACTATTATTTTTTATTTTATAATTTATTTATTATTTATTTATTTATTTTTCATTATTTTTTTTTAACGATCCATAGGCAACTAGGTTTCCATCTAGTCTTTTAAAAGTATTAATGCTCGGTTGCCTTCTTTCTCGATATCTAGCGAAATACATCTGTAAAGCATTTGTACTATCTTCCGCTCTAAATGTAAAATTCATTAATATTATGTACTTCAAAGTTTTCAATTTCAATTTAATCAAAATTTAAGGACAAAAAAAACTGGCAGTATGTTATTCTCATTTCTTGCCTAAATATTGTACAAAATATTGCAGCGACAATTTGCTCCTAAACGAACTTGCATTCTACTAATGCGTACTTAGTTAATTAAAATTAAAAATGAATAAAAAAAGAATAAATTAGTTAAAAACCTAAAAACAGTATTTATTATTTTTAGAAAAGTAATTAACTTAAGAATTGATGAGTTTATTGCAATGTAGATTTTATACAGGGTGTGCAAAATTAAAATACTGTGAGATTTTCTTAAGTTTTTTTTGCAAATAGCCAATTTCATTAAAAATAAATAATTAGTGTCTGGAATCAATAAATAGGTAATTTTATTGGAAACCAAATCATTAAAGAATATACAGTTTCCCATTTAAAAAAAAGGCAACTTTGGGTTATATCTTTAAAACCATAACTGATAAAAAAATATTTAAGTACACCACTGCATTTCACGTAAAATTCTACATAATAATGCTATTTACTTGTTTTTTTTATTTTTACTAACAACCAAGATACAGAGGGATATTGAAATCGTTAAAATTAAAAAACGCCCGAGATGAATCAAGTTAGGCTCAATTTTTTTTACCGTTGCACTTGTTTTGAAAATAAAACTTAAGAATGTGCCATCAGATTTGCTCTTGTAGTTTTTCCAATACCCCAAAAACCAATTAAAAAGGCGCCTCCTGGGACAGTGTGTATTATGACTTTTATATATTTTTCTAGAAACTACGGAATTTAAAATTATACTGGGTATAATTTTTAAAATTCTCTGATCTGAATGTTCAGAGGGTGGTAATATACCACTGCACCTAGACCTCAGTAGGTCCTTTGTGCTTCCTCTTGTAGGCGGGAGATTCACTGCGTCGTCCAACCTATTGATTTAAAATAGTTGACGACGTCTTTATGTGGAATCTCCCTAATTTCGGCCAGTAATGGCCAGTTCGTGCCCAGCATGGAGTTTCGTTCGAATGTGAGGGCGGGACAATCGCAAAGAATGTGTTCCGCGGTCTCATCTTCTTGTTCACAGCCTCTACATAATCCTGTCTTCCTTAGACCCATTTTAAATAGGTGTCCTCGTAGCCCGCAGTGGCCAGTTAGAACGCCTGTTAGTGTTCGGAGGTTCCTTCTGGACATCATAAGGTTTTTTTTCGCTATTGACTTGTCTGGATACCTCAGCATTATTTTTGTAAAGTTGCAGTTCGTAGTATCATCCCATTTTCCTTTAAACAGTCGATGGGAGTATTGACTATTCTTTAATGATGTCTTTAATCGCTGTTGTTGTCAGTCTAGTGGTGGGGATGGGATCAACTAGTTTCCGTCCCGGAGCCGCCCTGGCCAGCGAGTCAGCGGTATGATTACCTTTAGATATGTCATGTCCCTTGATCCAGACTAGGTTGACCACATTATTTAGAGAGATGTTAGTCAGGGCTTGATGACATTCTAGTACAAGTCCCGAAGTAATTCGTGGTCTTTTCAGGGCTAGTAATGCTTGCCTACTGTCTGTATAAATACAGATCGTATGGTTGGTGATGTTGCGGCTTTTAATTTCGTAAGCCGCTATGGTTATGGCTGTCAGTTCGGATTGAAGCACACTGGGTTCGGCGCCCATTGTCCATCCGATTTTCAGGTTTATAGTTGGTGAGTATATGCCACAGCCTGTGCCCACCTTGGTCTTAGAGCCGTCAGTGTACAGGCTAATGGTTCCTTTAGACTCGCCTTTTATTGGTATTGTTCCTCTTATGTTGATTGTGTAGGGTTTATTGAAAACCTTGCTGCAACTGACTCCGCTCTTGCCTGTAGAATTGGAAGTTTCCCTGTAACATCCCTCCACAGGCGTCGTCCAGTTGAGCCAGTGCCTACATTAGTGTCTAGACCGACCATGCGGAGGCGTGTTAGAGTCATCAAAGCAGCTTCCCTTACAAATATATCAAGAATTTTTAAAATTATACAGGGGTTTTTTGGGGCACTGATCAAGAATCTGAATTAAATTTTGTCGGAAGCTTTTAGTTTAACAAAACACCTTACTCGGACCTAACCCCAAAAATGCACAAACTTGCCTAAAATTCCTCCTTCTTGAACCTGGTCACAGCCAAACTAAATGATTTTATGGTAGAACACCTTTTACTTTACTGGATAAACTCATTTTTCCGATTATTTTCTTATTAGTTGTACTAAAAAACACATTCGAAAATTTTATCTGTATATTGAAAAACAATCAACGAAATTATGTAGGGATTTTTAGACAGATATGTTGTTGATGCTGAAAGGCGCCATATTTAAATTTAAATTGTTTTGACAAAATTATCTGTAAAAAAAATATTTTTAATAGAGAAATTGAAAAATTCTGTAAAAAGCATTATTTTAATCTCTTGTAAAAGGTGCATTATGATAATATGATAAGGATGCATAAGGACTCCTGCACTTGTATTGCAAGGTGTTTATATTTAGAAGTTAGATATTAATACAAGTGACGCAGGGGCGCATACTCCCGAATTTGGATTTGTTGATGAGGTATATATTAAATAAGTTATTGACATAATCCTCTTTTTTAAAAACAGACAAAATAAATGCAGTTAATGTAAACTCAATTTATACACAATTAAAATTTAAAAAGTAGGTGCTTTTCAATTGTTTCCAGAGTTGTACCACCGCTTAAAAATCCCTAGATAGTTTTGTTGACTTTTTAAAGTAAAAATATTTATTTTTTGGTAATGATTTTTGTTAAAAATAACGACTAAAGAACGTAAAAATAAATGTATCCTCAAATCAAATCAATATTTACTGAAAAGCCAAAAAGGTTTACAATAATTCACTTAAAACTAGTACATATGGTATTCTATTTTGACTTATCAGTAGTACTAATAATAATTATAATTTCCCCAACAAGACGAAAAACTAAAATATAAACAACACAAATAAAAATATTGCCATTAAACTTAACTAGTTTAAGTCTAAATTAAAAAAAAAAGTTAAAACAACAGTTAGAAATACAACAGTCATAATGCTAAAAACATAAAAGGTATACAAAACTTCAGTATTAAAAAAGTCAAAACTTTTCGTTATATACAAAATAATATCTTATTAAAACATAGCTGTAAGGACGATACAACAATAGTAATATAGGTCTCCTATAACGAATTCTAAAATCACAATACACTCTAAAAATGTAGTTTCTCTATTTTCAGTAAATTACTATTAAATAATAAATGTTTTACCATAAAATCATTCGGTTGGGCTGTGACCAGTTTCAAGAAGGAGAGATTTTAGAAAAGTTTATGCGTTTTTGAAGTTAGAACCGAGTAGGGCGTTATAACTTAAAATTAGAAGTTTTCCACAAAATTAGACTTCAGATTCGTAATCAGCGCACCAAAAAATTCCCCAATTTTATAAAGATAAATTTTTTACTTTTTTGTCATGGTCAAGGACAAAACTCTTTTTGAAACATGATTCTTTACTTTTAGCAATGATTTTACAAGGGGTTTGTACAAAATACACAAAATAAACTTAATATTTTAAATAAATAATTTCGGGATTGTATTGGGTTCACATTTTTTGCTATAATCAGTGGCGGCTCCTCCATTAATGACCTCCCAATATTTTCGACTAATATTTCCGAAGAAAAACATAATAATATATAAATATATATATATATATATATATATATATATATATATATATATATATATATATATATATATATATATATATATTTTTTAAATTTTCCTTTATTATTCTAAGCATATAAACTCGTTGACCGATTACTGGATTCCACAAACTTCGCACAGCGATCTCCAGATCGGTGGTTTCGTTCGTTGGCAAAAAGCCGGGCTGCCAGCCTGCATTGACCGTATTGTGTTAAACGGAGCCGAGTTGAGTATTCCCGATCTAATTGATTGGGCGATTTCGGCTGCTTTCCGAAGCAGTGTAATCGCATGGTCTGAGTCAACAGCCGCGAAGAGGAAAATTACGCATTTTTCGAGGTGTTTGTTTGTTATTCGTTTATTTTTGAATTTTCTTTCTTGTTTTTCTTTGGGGTAAATGTCTGTGTAAAATTAAATGCCTAAAATTGAATCAGTCATGTTTTTTTTTTAACTAAAAATCAGTTAAGCCATATGCATTTGAAATTTTAACTAATGAACTTTCCGAAATATTGACTACGAGCCGCCACTGCTCATAGTTATCTAAAGAGCTTTAAAGTCTCTAAAATACCTATTATATTACGTTAAACCAACTTTTTTTATTTGTTTTTTAACTCAATAAGGTAAAACGCGTCTGCGGTTAGGTCGGCGAATGGAAAAAAGCATAAGTTTGACTTTTAAGAAACTTAGTAGTATAATTTGGTAACCTTATCTTAGTTTTTAACTTCAACAATTGTCATTTAAGCCTTCCATCAGTCCCGGATGTATTTGAACCTGATAGAAGAAGGCAAGCATGTAGATTTAAAGGCGAACTTACATTTTGCTTATCAAGGCGGAATTACATTGGGCGAATCTGATGCATAATGTAAATCCGCCTTAAAGATCTGTTTTAAAGAGATCGGTTGCGGATATGGAAGTCTTTGTCATTTCTAGTTAGAATTTTAAAGTTTAAATATATTAAATTATTTTCATAACGCCCTTTATCTAGTTGTTTAATTTGGCAACCTTATCTGAGTTTTTTAACTTCATCAAGTGTCATTTGAGCCTTTCACCAATCCCGGATGTATTTGAACCTGACAGAAGAAGGCAAGCATGTAGATTTAAAGGCGAACTTACATTTCGCTTATTAAGGCGGAATTACATTACGCGACACTGATGCGTAATGTAAGTCCGCCTTAAAGATCTGTTTTAAAGAGATCGGTTGCGGATGTAAGTTTAAATATATTACACTATTTTCATAACGCCCTCTATCTAGTAGTATAATTTGGTAACCGTATCTTAGTTTTTTAACTTCATCAAATATCATTTGAGCCTCCCACCAGTCCCGGATGTATTTGAACCTGACAGAAGAAGGCATGCATGTAGATTTAAAGGCGAACTTACATTTTGCTTATCAAGACAGAATTACATTGCGCGAATCTGATGCGTAATGTAAGTCCGCCTTTAAGATCTGTTTTAAATAGATCGGTTGCAGATGTGGAAGTTTTTGCCATTTCTACTTAAAATTTTAAAGTTTAAATATATTACACTATTTTCATAACGCCCTCTATCTAGTAGTATAATTTGGTAACCTTATTTAGTTTTTTAACTTCATCAAATATCATTTGAGCCTCCCACCAGTCCCGGATGTATTTGAACCTGACAGAAGAAGGCATGCATGTAGATTTAAAGGCGAACTTACAGTTTGCTTATCAAGACAGAATTACATTGCGCGAATCTGATGCGTAATGTAAGTCCGCCTTTAAGATCTGTTTTAAAGAGATCGGTTGCGGATGTGGAAGTTTTTGCCATTTCTACTTAAAATTTTAAAGTTTAAATATATTACACTATTTTCATAACGCCCTCTATCTAGTAGTATAATTTGGTAACCTTACCTTAGTTTTTTAACTTCATCAAATATCATTTGAGCCTCTCACCAGTCCCTGATGTATTTGAACCTGACAGAAGAAGGCATGCATGTAGATTTAAAGGCGAACTTACATTTTGCTTATCAAGACAGAATTACATTGCGCGAATCTGATGCGTAATGTAAGTTCGCCTTTAAGATCTGTTTTAAAGAGATCGGTTGCGGATGTGGAAGTTTTTGCCATTTCTACTTAAAATTTTAAAGTTTAAATATATTACACTATTTTTATAACGCCCTCTATCTAGTAGTATAATTTGGTAACCTTATCCTAGTTTTTTAACTTCATCAAGCCTTCCACCAGTCCCGGATGTATTTAAACCTGACAGAAGAAGGAAAGCATGTAGATTTAAAGGCGAACTTACATTTCGCTTATTAAGGCGGAATTAGATTGCGCGAATCTGTAAGTCCGCCTTAAAGATCTGTTTTAAAAAGATCGGTTGCGGATATGGAAGTTCTTGCCATTTCTACTTAGAATTTTAAAGTTTGAATATAGTAAACTATTTTCATAATTGTTAAAAAATTTGAATTGCATTAATTTTTTAACCTATCTTTTTGGTACCATATTGAAAAATATCATAGTATACATTCAGGTAAAAATTAAACACCAAAAAAGTAAAATTCTTTCAGTACCCCCGCCAATGCCAAAAAAATCCCCTATCCGACCATCGGGACAACCTATCGATAACACCACCATGGTCATAAAAGTAGCCGGAAATGAATACTGCGTTACCAACAAACCAAAGCGACATAGCAAAAGTTACAGCCTAGGTAGTATATCGGATTTTAATATAGAAGTCGAAAAGACAAAGATAGACAAAGAATTTTACAACTGTGATATCAAAAAGGACGAAAACTCTAATGATAAAGATACCAAATGTAAGGAGAATCAAAAAGAATGTGATAAAAACGGATTTACAGTAGTTAACAGGGATGATCAGGAAGCAAACAGTAAGATCGAATGTAGAAATGTAGATACTAATTTAATTAATTTTAATATATCTAAAAATGAACAGAATGAGAGTACGGATGGTACTGAATCTCAACAGGAAACATCTAATGAAAAGATCATTAACAGAATAACACATCACAAATCTAAAACCTCAACCCGTAGTACTAACATCAGTAATACCAAAGATTTAAAACATCACCACTACCAGACCATGGATAGTCATCACAAAATTAACGTTAACACATCAAAAACACATCAGAAGAATGAGCTGGATCAGAAAACTCAATCGAACAAAAGCTATGCCTTATCCAAATCGAGGAGTGAAGGAGCTCCTTTTCATAGTAAAAAGAGGGGGAAGATAATCCAGATTCAAAGGCCGCAGAGTTACAGGGGTATATAGTTTTTGAAGGCATGGGATTTTTGCAGTTGTTTGAAGATTTAATTTAATTTAATGTTTGATTTTTGCATATAGTTTTTCGCCCTTTTGTATTTTGTTACTGTTTGAAGCACTTATATGATATTTAGATATTTAGCTTAAGTTTTTATCTCTTGTTTGTTTTCCTTGTGTGTAAATAATTAAACTTTTTTCTGTTAACCTTGTACTACCGCAATAGTCTCGCTAAATTCACCTTAATCTAGTTTATAAGTATTATGTTAAGTAGCATGTTTCATTTACATTGATTAATAATGTTTATTTTTTTCACCAAGCATTGGTCACATTTTTCTTTAAATGCACGTTTGGATCCGTATTTTGCATAGTTGCAGACTTAAGGGTAAAAAACTAGATATTTTAAAACATGCTGAACATTTTTTAAACTTATTTTTGGACATGGGAGGCAAAAATTTTATGTTCATTTAATTAATACCGATTAACCACTGCGTTTAGTCGTGTTTACTTGATTTTGGTTGGTTACATCATTAATCATATGGTTTACGTCAAAATTATTACCAAATTATTTTGGTTTTTACTGTTATTTGTTGGTAGATATTTGTAAATGCAATACAGTGTTATTAATCACTTTATATTTTTTTAAAAGTTAAATATATGAAAGCCTGTTGCCAAACGTGGTTATCTAGTATTGCCGACTATTGTCAGAAGTTAGCTGGGGTTGCTTTGCAATTTTTATGAGCCAAAAAATGAAAAACAAAAATACTATTAACATGATCACTTTTTTTTGAATATAATAATAATAACAATATTAACCCGTTGCAAATACATATTGTCACTCCGGAAAAAAGAGACACAAGTCCAAAATGCAATTTTGCGTTATAAGCAAGGAAACAGAGAAATCCCCGAAATCTAACATAACTTAGATACCTCAAATCCTAAACGCTAATATTTTTTCAACTCCACTGCAATTCTGTTGTCGCCACCAGACGATAAGCGTTACATACTTACGACAAAATTTGACGGTATTCATAAAAGAGAAAAGCAACTCTTTTGTTGTTGTGACTGTTTTTGTGTAAGTTTCTATTAACTTACAGATAAACTTGTAAAAAGGAAAACGACGCAACTCTTAACATGACCCTATTTGTGTTAATTTATTTTCAGAAAAAATGGCCTAATCCAAAAAATTATATACAATTTGTTTTTTTTTAACCTAAAATAATTTAAAAATCATAATATTTTCCGATTCCGAACTTGGTGCAAAACATTATTTCATAAATATTTCTTTACTGCTTTATATCTTGAAAATCTTTAGTTTCATTTGTTGGTCATTTTTTTTAAGTTAAGTTTTTTCAGTTATGTCACTCTTCTTCCGGGGTGACGATATTTTGGCGCTTAAAATTTAAAATGTAAGCATAAAAGGACATGGCACACATAACATGGGATTCTGGCTCTTGAACGATTTTTTTAAAATTTGAGTATGTTGTTTTTAGATCAATAGGAACATCTTTAAATGGGACATTTTTATGCACGCCTATAGGGTGGCCCAAAAAAATCACTGAGAAGTTGCAGCTTAACTGTTTATTAATTCCAATATAAACGCATAAAAAGAGTAAAATTTTGTCAAAATTTAACGAAATAATATTTTATATATTAGTTAAAATAATTTTAACATTTAACACATACAGGGTGGTCCAGTATCGAACAAATTATATGGGTTAGGCCAACTAAAATGTTAATATTATGATATACTTGTATATATTTTTAAAAATTATACATTTCTGACAGTTCATTAGGGAAAATTTAAGTTAAAATATGTTGGTTTATTGTCCCAAATATACAGGGAAATTTGGAATTAAAGATTTTTTGTTTGTTCCCCAAGATATTTTGTGACATATAAAGAGGTACATAGTTTTAAAATCTGCACATTTTTCGGGCGATTTTTTAACAGAGGTATAATAAAATTAAGCTACCCATAACTAAAATAATTTTTGTGTAGATCTACAGGGTGAAGTATCTAGGAGGTTTTATTAACCATGTCTATACCATGGGACCACGAAAAGTGATCCCATATGGGGAGAACCCAAAGAAGATTTTTAATAAAATAAATTACAAAATATTTTTTCTGGTAAGAAGGCAATTCCCTAAAAATTACTTGGTAATGCGCCTGTGTGTGAAAAACATTTTTTTGAAAATTTCACACCAGTACTTTTTAACTAATTAAAATGGCTTTTTTAACAGGTCTTCATGGCAACGCATGTATTTTATCGAAAAAAAATTCTGTATGGTGAGTAACCAACCAATGAATTATAGTGAAAATTTTTTGACATTAAGACACAATTATTTTAATTATACTAATGCAAAAAAATAAGGGAGTAAGAAAAAAGTGATTTTTGGAGGGCTATATTTCTCTGAAAATGGTCAAATCAAGATCGTAAAAAAAGCATCTTAAAGCTTGGAGATTCTAGTTTTTAGATCTTTTGACCAAAAATTTATAAGAGCAACAGTTATCGAGTTTTTCTTTTGGGTCCACGGGCTTGGATTTTTTTTACAATAAAATCGTGGCATATAGTTGATAGCCTGTTCATTCAGCTTTATTTCTTTTAAAATTTTTCTCTAGAGGATTAGTTTCGGAGTTATCCGACTTTAAATGCAAAAGGATCCTTTTGGCTTTAACCATCGATATCTCAGCAACTAATCGTCGGACAGAAAATTGAAGGGCAGTTTCGAAATCGCCAATAAATTTTCTACCAAGTTAGCTTGAGGCCGTTATTTTTTTTATCTTAATTTTAACCTTAAAAAAAGTGAAAAAAAAACTTTTTGTTTGCGAATGTTGATGAGAAGTCTAATGTTTGCACGAATTTTTATACCCCAATGCACATCAACAACCCTGCGAATCGGCAGATTGAACAATATAGTGGTTTATCTAAACCTTTTGCTTAAAATTTAAGAAAAACTTAAAGAAGTAAAATTGACATTTCAAGGCACCATGGGGCCCTCGTAAAATGGAAAAATTTAGTTTTTTTTTCAATTTTCTTACAGTTGGGCATCTTTTATTCATTGAATTGGGAAATATAAAAAAAAATGATTAAAAAAAGAACCCCCTCCTCAATTTTTTTATGGAAAATGGGTTTCGGTCAATTCTTTCTAAACTTTGCACAGTGATAACACCCAAATTGACCACACTATCAGTCAAAATCATCCCCAGTGACCTTTGTGGGTGATTTTGGGAGGGTTGTGCCCGTGGAGACTTTTGATTAGCGTGTTAACTATCACAAAGCAATTGCCCAAAATCCATGTTCATAAGAAAAATCCCCTGTGACTTTTGAAGGTGATTTTGGGAGGGTTAGGGGAGTTTTCGGGTTTTGTGCTACATTTTATGCCCGTGGAGACTATTAATTAGCGTGTTGGGATCACTGTGCAAAGTTTAAAAATAATTGACCGAAACCCATTTTTCATAAAAAAAATTGCGGAGTCCTTAATTTTAATTTTTTTTATATTTTTATTTTTTTTTAATTTCCAAATTCAATGAATAAAAGATGCCCAATTGTAAGAGAATTGAAAAAAAAAACAAATTTTTCCTTTTTACGAGGGTTACAGGGAACCCAGAAATGTAAATTTTGCTCTTTTAATTTTTTCTTAAATTTTAATCAAATGGTTTAGATTTTAGATAAACCACTCGATCGTTCGATCTGCAGATTCTCAGAGATGTTGGGGGTGCATTGGGGTATAAAAATTGGTGCAAACATTAGACTTCTTATCAAGATTCGCAAAGAAGCCAAGGATTTTTCGGCAAAGAAAAAAGTCTTTTTTTACTTTTTCAGGTTAAATTGAGGATAAAAAAAAGTAAAAAATTCAACGGCCGCAAGCTAACTTTGTAGGAAATTTATTGCCGATTTTGGAGCTGCCTTTAGTTTTCTGTCTGATGATTGTTTCTGAGATGTCGATGGTTAAAGCCAAAAGGAACCTTTTGCATTTTAAGTCGGATATCTCCGGAACCAATCATCGTAGAGAAAAATTTTAAAAAAGTAAAATGAAGCTGAATAAACAGGCTATCAACTCTATACCATGGTTTTATTGTAAAAAAAATTCCAAGCCCGTGGATCCAAAAAAAATATATTTTTTCTGTTTAACTGTCGCTCTTAAATTTTTTGGTTAAAAGATCTGAAAACAAGAATCTTCAAGCTTCAAGCTTTTTTAACGATCTCGATACGACCATTTTTTACAAAAATCACTAAAAAATTTACATTTTTTTTACTCCCTTAATTTTTTGCAGTAGTGTATAATAAATTAAAATTAAAATTTACCACCAATTGTAGTAAAACAAATCATAGATAATATGCTATGTTGAATATTGAAAGAGTACTTTTGCGCCACTGCAAGGGATAATACAAAAAATATGGCTTTTTAATCTATTATGCACGTCGCGCCATATCAATTGTAAGTAATGTACCTATAAAAAAATAAAATAGAAACTAAAAAAGGTCATTTTATACCACTTGTAGTAATTTAAAGGTGATGTTAAATTAAAGAATATACTATGCTAAGTCTTAAAATGGCATTTCCATGTAACTATAATGAGTAGAAATCCACATAAAAATTATTTTAAACACAATTTGGTGTAAATTTTTTTTACTGTATCCCTTGCAAGGTTAAATTAAATCTCGCTAATGATTATTCCTCGTCTACGACTTGGGATAATTTTCATGAGCTTCAAAAAATTTTAGAAAATAATTCAACCTCTAGTAAAAAAAATGTTATCGTTGCAAAAACCAATTAATGATTAGCCTCTTATTTTTGTGCTTAAATCTGCTAGCATATTTGTGCTTAAAAATGTTATTAGAAAAAATGTGATCGAGTTGCCGTTTTTGAATATATGTAATCAGTCCGATTATTTTTTAATTTTTTTGGATGATCTTGTTGCTGTGTGTAATTCTAATTCTTAACAATTCTAAAATTGTTACAGAACAAATAAGAAGCCCAAAAATTCTACCTGGAATCTTTATAAAATAACACTATAAAAGCAAAAGTGTACCCAAATCTTTCCAACATGCATGACTTGCTTTATAAAAGTAGTTAGTTGACTAATCCGCTTTTGACCTAATTTTGAATGCTTTGTGTGCCAAGTATTTTACTAATAAAGATATAATAGGCTTATGGTCTAGAAGCTTACAATCAATTTAGATGATTATTTTTTGATTGTACTTAATGAGCGTGCTATTGAAATTACTTATTTTGCTTATTGACCCAGAAGAGTTTAGGCTTGTAGCTACAGGGTGTTCAACTGAAATATATTAATTTATTGTTGCCCATATTTTACATAATAATGAAAGCCCTAAAAACAATGTTTATACAGTCAAAGCTCCTTATCCGCGCTTCCTTCAGTCGCGTTTTCACTATTCGCGGATTAAAAAAATGCTACCCAATTCCTATATTCGCGGGCAAAGATTTCTTTTTTTGCGGATCTAATCGGTACATAGGTACATACACATTGATAAAAGGGATTCCAATATGTAGGAATCTAACCGAATATCCTTTGTAAACGCGTCGTCAAATGAACTAATAGTCGGCTATTATGAATGCGAATGAAATGGGACAAGATAGGTTCGAACAGATAGAATCAAGTGACATTCAGATGTTGCTTGAATCGCAAGATGAAGATCTGACTGAAACCGACTTGAAAGAAATGGTAAATTTACAGCCCATTAAAGAAGAAGCTTCAACAAGCACGGGAAACGTGACATATTATTTGAAAAATCTTAGTGAAAGTTTACGAATGGCAAATGAGCTTTGTGATTTCTTTATTAAAATTGATCCGTCAATGGAACAAAGTATTATTTTTAAAAAGCAAATTGCTAATGCCACTGCTGAATATCAGTCTGAATTAAAGAAGCTTTAAATCTGCGAAGCAAGAAAAAATTACAAAATTCTTTAAACCATTGCCTAAGCCTAAAGATAATAACAAATCAATATGGTCAAAAACGTTAATGGGATTAATTTTTTTATATACTTGTTTTTTTTTGTCACGTAGGAACATATCCTCTATAATCCCATATAAATTACCTTTCCATATTCGCGGTTTCTGTATTCGCGGCATATTTACGGAACATATACTCGCGAATAAAGAGCTTTTACTGTACACAGTTTTTAATAAAATTGAAATTCTCGGGAATCGTAAAAAACTTTTCCATGTGCTGCGGACTTCAATGACATTATCCAACGAGTACTAAACAGGGCCATAATGTGACTTTGTTTGTATTAAAAAAAGTGAAAATCCATATTATATCTTTTTTTCCGTAAAATCTAAAAGTAATTAAAATTAAAACAAAGGAGAACGTCAGAAAATTAACATTTTTCTAACGGGTACCTTATTTGTTGGTTCGATTCTTTAAGCGTCCCATTTTTTCGATATGTTTCATAAAAAGGATTTTGTATTTATTTTTAGTAACATCAAAATTAATTTAATTATGGGTTTTATTTTTACCTATATGTATTAAAAGTAGTAATAAACGCCAGACTTTCCCATCCCATCTATTTTTGGCCTTAAAAAAATCGAAAAATTGAGTTATCGACATTTTTTTTAATATTCTACTTTTTGGCGCATTAAAGAATATAAGTAAATAAATTCAATAATTTGATTTTCTTAGAGTAAATTTAATTTAAAAGATTTAAAATTTATTTTTTTTTGTTTTTGCTTAAAATTTTTATGAAATATTTTTTTCTTAAAAACTTCTATTTTTTTCTTGTTTATTAAAAATATTTATTTTTCGATTTTTTATAATTTTTTAAAAGTTTGCAAAATTTACAATTTAGTTTTTTTTTGAGTTGTCAAATATTTTTATTCTTTAAGTTTATCAAAAACAGAATGATTAAAAAAATATATGTAAAAAATGTCTTTTTTTTGAAAAATCCAAAAATTTATATTTTTGATTTTTTTAACTATTTATCTTTACATGTAGAATATGTAACAAATCACTAGAACTTGCTAAACTTATATGGATACATTTTATTGACGAAAAACTTTAAAAAATACTCATTTTTTATCCTTAAAATAAAAACAGCGAAAATTTTTTTATTTATTTTTTTTAAGATTCGTAAATGCACCGTAAAATAGAACAAAATAAGAAAAAACATGTAATATCTCTATTTGTCGGTTTTTTATAGCCAAAAATTGTTGGAGAAGCAAATCTAAACAATTACCGACTTTGACTAACTATAAACTTTTTGTGTTTTGATATTTTAGGTATTTATCGTTAGCTTTTTCTATTTTTTAATTTAAATCGCAAAATTTTTAATATAAAGTAAATTAATTTTGTCGTTACCAAAAATGAATACTAAATATTAAAACCTATCGAAAAAAAGGCGCTTTTAAAAATGAACCAAAAAATAAGGTTTCAATTCAAATGCTTTTCCTAATTGTTCTTTAGATATACGGAATACACAAGATGACTATTTGACATTTTCTTTAAACATGAGGAAAGCCACAGATAGGGTTTTCTTGAGTCCTCCCATTGGATGACTCCACTATCTTGTCGATAAATAGCAGTTTTGAAATTTTAAATTGGATTTCAAAATTGCAGTAAAACATTCTGCTAAAATTGGTTTGTAATGACAGCTTTTAATTTTTTTTTTTTTTTTTCGAAATAACTTTTGAGTCACTGGATTTTTTTTTCAAATTGTGCAAATTTACCCTAACTTAATTAATATCTATTTACATTTTTTTTAAACCTAAGATGTAGCACTTAAATATTTTTATTAACATTCTTGCATAAAAACGTATTTTTATTCATTTAACACATTATCACATTTGATTCAAAGCATTTAGATTTTTAAATTGCCAAAATGTTGAAGAAGCTTCATTTTTGTAATATTAAACTTTTTTACTAAAATTAATCTTCAAGTTAAATTTTTATTAATTAATTTATGCTAGTATCCTAACCATTAATGTTTAGCTGTGTACCGCCTTTTTAAAAATATTTAGTGTATTCTCTTATTTATACTTGTTGGGCTTTGTTTATTATTATCAATGTTTTATTACAAAAATATAGGTGGTTAGTATCACTCTAAATGATATGGAGTAAACGATTTCCTACTAAGAAATCTATAACCATTTTAAAAAAAGAATTATTTGTAAAATAATCTTTTCGTTAATATTCAAAAATTAACCTTTTTTGTCGTAAAATTGTCTACTTTAAACTTTTTTATTTATGGGCCAACTTTAAATTATGTGTACCCTTTGTAGATTACCTGCGATTATCAATCTTAACTGGGTTGGGCTTATTTAATATAGCTTCAAATGCTTAGTCCCTCTTGAGAAGTATCTTTCATGATCTGTATACATTGTTTATCCCAAATAGACCCTGTCAACAAGAAATCATAAATTTTTAAATAAACTTTGGAAACAGAATTCCAGTTAATGCTTCAAAACTTTAATCGAAGGCTTTCCTTCTCTTGCCCACCATATTTTGTAATTTGTCGCCTTTTAAGGTAAATTTCATTTCTCAGCCTTCAAAAAAGACCCCATTATCAGTAAAAATTTTCTTTTTTAAATTTAATATACATGCGTCATAAAAAAAACGATTATTTTTCGGGTCAATTTGGCAGATCTTTGGAAAATGTTTTTTATACTTAAAAAAATTTCGCATTTGAAATATTAACCAAAATTTCTTCGAGATTACGTCGCTTTTGGTTAGGCTTCTGCTGCCGTGTCATTTATTCCTCCTAAGCGACTCCCGCAGAAAATAAAGCCTAATATCTGTTATTCTCCTTATTTAACGTGCGTGGCTGGAACCAACCGTAGATTTTATCTTTCCTTTAAATTTTGGCCATCAAAAGTACCGTACTTCACTTAAGATACCCACAGTAGTTAGTACTTAAGGTCCGAGAATAGGTATTTAAACCTTATGCAAACTTTTTCGAGGCATCCTGACATTTTACATATTTTAAATTTAATATAAAAGAAATCAAAATATACAAAAATCCAAATATTTAATCGGGTCTAATAGTTTTTTTTAATTAAAAAAAATTAAGGCACTTTGAAATTTTAACAGTTAAATATTTTTATATAATATAACTACTTTTATTAAACAGGCGATCATTTCGCTGGGACATACTACCTGTAAGTTGAAGTGCAAGAAAGGCCGATGTCTCAGCTGAAAGACGTTGCGATGCGATTGACCCCCGTTAAACCACGTGACTTACAACACCAATGAGGTCCTTACTGATTATTTTGGAGCAGATGTGAACACTTAAAAATTGTTTGTCATCTATTTACCTATAATTGCAAAAGGTTGCAACAAATTGTATTTATCTTTTTATTCCTAATATAAGTCAATAATTTAAACATTTTTTTATGTATCATAAACAACATATCTCTGGTGACTAATTTAAATAATTTTGTTTAAGTTCCACTTCAGCTTCAATCGCAAAGTCTTCGGCTAAGACATCGGCCTATATACGCTCTCTTTTGCACTTTAACTTACCCATACAGGCTTTTCATTCACTCTTATGTATTACGTTCTTGATCACCTTGCAGGTAGAATGTCCCAGCGATAGCATCTGTCTCTTTAACAGTAGTTCCTTTTGTATATAAATATTGCTCTGTTAACATATCATAGTGCCGGTTTAGCCCCACTACCCTTCAACCAAGTCTGCATTTTTGTGTTTAGATATTATAAAAGAACCATTTTACCAGTTTTCATTAAGCCTCAAATATCTACTCCAAAATGACTACCAGCTCTCTTACTATTATAGTAGATTTAATATAATTACTTACTATTATAGTAGACATACTATAATTATCCTCCTTTTTAATATGTACTTTCATGTCTTTACAATATTTCTTGGCTTGAGTAGTTAGTTAGTGTATAGTAATTAAAATGTCTACCATATTTTTTTCAAATTTACTATAATTTGACGGCCCTGGCACTAACACTGCTATTAGGCTTTTAGCCTTCGTGGTCTGTCCCGAGATAAAAAAAATAGTTTTTTTTCCTAATCTAAAGAAAATCTTTGCACTTTTAATCTGTTTTTATTATAGGAAACCTATTTCAGAAGGGCCAGGTCTGGCATCTACAAGTATTTTAAACTGAAACCAGAACTTTTCCATTATATTTCTGCACATGAAATTTTTTAGATCGAGCGTCATGAAAAATCCACAGCAGATCTTCCTTTATTTATTTTACATAATTGAAACCATTTTTGAGTTCTTTGGTAAACCAAAATTGTTGTTTTTGACATTAAAGTCAGGTCTGGCATAATTGCCCCTTAACAAACCTCCTCCGTACTGCCTTTAACCTGAACTTGCAGCTTAGCTCTGCATTTTCCTACCCACGAATTAATGCTGGGGTACTCCAGGGCTCAGTGCTGGCACCAACTTTATATTCATGGCCACAGCAGCTTTAAAAAAGCTTTTATTTCTCTTTTTTTGGGCCCGAAAGATTTTTATTCCCCTTGTTTTTGGGAAATGACCCTGTCCCGGGGGAACGGGACTCGCACAACTTTGAGCATTATTGATTTTATTTAAAGAGCCGTTCGCCTTATTAATGACCCTACCCTTACAAGAAATTTCATCGACGAGTTGTAGGAGACATTTTACTTTTCAAAGCCTCTGCTTCGAAGAATTAGCCAGTATATTCTTCTCCTAAAAGATCTCAATAGAATAAACAAAATCCCCCCCAAAGTTTTCCCCCCACTTTGTCCACTCCTGAATTCTAGAGTATTTAGGCAGCAAGCAAAGGTAGAAAGTTATTTGGCTTTTTTCCAGAATATAGAAAATATATACTTATTTATTTTAAATTTAGAATTATTCTATGTAAATATAAATTGTTTGATACATTGTGAACATTGTAATAATAAACCAAAAAAAAAATTTTTAACCTCGAAAGACTTTTTCCTTTAATGAAATCTTAAAAAATTTATTTTTTAAAATTCATTTTTTTTTTTTCTTTTTTTTTTAAAAAAAAATCTTTTTTTTAAAAAAAAAAATTTCCAAAAATCTTTTAAAAAACAAAAAAAACCCTTATAAAAAAGAAAGGTTCCTTAAAAAAACCCCCACATAAAATTCTTTTTCCCCAAAATTTTTAAGAAAACTTTAAAATTTTTTTAAAAAATAAATTTCATTTTACACAAAAAAATTTTTTACCTTTTAAAAATTTTTTTGGTTTTACTAAACAAATTTTGGTTTTAATTTTTTTGGCCCTATAAATTTTTTTAAAAAATTTTTAAAAAATTTTTTTTTGTTTTGCATTTTTTTTATTTTTTTAAAACTTGGTTTTTTTTTGGGTTTTTCTCGATTTTTTGCTGTTTGACCCCAATTTTGACTTCAGATTCGCGTTTAGAGGAAAAATACCTACGCCAAAAAAATCTTAGCCCGACAGCCCGACACCCAGCACACACCACTTTTTTTGTGGACCTGTAATCTATCTTTACAATGTACCTACAAAATAGTTTAGATTTTTATTTAAAATAAGTATATACATACATATTTTGTATAAGCCAAATAATATTTTTAATTAAATAATTTTCCCAGAAAAATAAATTAATTTTTAAACATCAGGCAAAGATCTTTCCTATCCCTTTAAATACGGAACAATCCTTATCTGTCTTATTATCGTTATAGCCGAATCATATTGTCAATGGTCGGTAGAACAAGATATAATGAAAAAGTCACATCTGCACACTATTTTATAAATAAAATCTATGGTTCCACTTGCTTAAACATTAAAACATTTTCGGCCCACTCTACTTATTAAGGCATTTTGTTTGTTCTGTGCTAACACTAAATGTTCTAACTATATCAAAGTTCTTTTTAGGTGACGATTCGACAGAAAACTTAAATCCGAGCTTAAACGTGGACGATTCAGTATTACCACCCGAATGGAACAGGAAATCCGACCATTATTACGGAGTTTCGGACAGTTTGTACGATAGAAACCAGATTACGCGGCATAAAAATGGTGACCCTATAGCGGATTGTTTCGGGGTAATCGCTAGAAACGATTCGGCTATTTTGGCTGTAGCCGATGGGGTCAATTGGGGTAAGAAACTATGCTTTTTTCGGTATTAAAATCTTTATTACCTCTTTCTAGTTTGCATTTTTTCGTGAAATTTTTCAAATATCTGTATTTTTATTGGAATTGGAGGCATTTGAAATATTTGCATACAAAAATTGTTGACTGAAAAAGTTTCAACTAGCTATGGGTTTTTTTTAGAAAAACAGGTAATTGTGCAAAATCTTGAAACTTAAATTTTTCTCTTGAGGGCACCCAAAAAATCGACTTTTTTTCGCACATTTCCAAATGAAAATTTTCTTTACCCTTGAGAACAATAGCATTTGGTATGGTAAATGTTTAGAATCGCGATGCCACCTATTTTTGGCCATTAAAAATGACATGTTTTTTTTTCATTTTGTTTTATTTAAAAAAAAATTTAAAAAAATCGCTGTTCATTTTTATTTGGAAAATAAAAAAATGGGTATTTTTTAAGTTTTTTTTTTTCTTTTGGGGGAAGATTAGTTGTTGATCTTCTGTGACGAACTCCATACTGCCTGTTATGTTTTGTGTTTTTCCAAATGCTTCAAGATTTGGGAATTAATCAATTTTTCCATTACTTTAAATTGATTTACCTTGTTTTTTAGGGGAGAAAGCAAGTATAGCAGCGAAATCCGCGGTCCATGCCTCTTTACATTACCTCAACAAAACAATTTTTAACGACACCAAACCGTTCGAGAAACTCACAACCAAGACTGATGAAGTTGCGCTGACTAGTGATATCTTAAACCCTAACGAGAACATGAATTTAGTAGCGAATACAAGAGAGGTGTTTGTGTGTCTGCTAAGAGCCTTTAATTGTGCGCATGATCTCATCTTAGAAAATAAGGTAATTATTAAAGTATTTCCTAAGTTTACAGCCTTTATTTATTTATTACCACGTTTGCACTATACATGGATGGGGTGAAAAGTTTCCGGCTTGACCAAGAGATGGCGCCAGCACGTAGTAGAATATTAAGATCTCTGTTTTCTCTTTCTTCGGCTCTATTTTTGATATCCTGAGTTGAACATTTACAAGTATTTATTATGGTACCTTTAGACTCAAACTTACTGACAATACGTATAATAGTTAACATGGACGGAATGGGCTTGGTGGGGAAATAAACTGAAAACATTTCAGATACTGCTCTAAAACTGTTTCCCGCATAATGCATCTTAATTATGGATACTTTTTCGTCGATTGAATAATTTATATTTTTTTTAAATACCGACTGTCACTGATTTATTGACACTTTTCCTTATGTCAGGGACAATATTCATTTTACTGATGTCTTTTACCTGAACCGAAAACTTTGTAATTTTGCAATTACATTTAATTGAATAATTCAAGATTCGCTTATTAAAATTTTTTGAAACTTGACACGAGGGCTTATCAGGTTGATCTCTTCAAAAAGTTATCTTACATTTTTTCTGTAAAATGTACAGGGGAGCCAAGAATTGACCCCCTTAAAATTTACATGGGATTTCCTATGTTTCGCTTGGCGACGCACCACCCGCTATATGAAGAAATTATCAAATGTCTGAGTTCCATATCCTAAACCCTATTCCATTTGCCTTGTCTACTTTGCAAAAGAAGTTGCAAAACTATCCAACCAATTTTAACGAACAATGTTTCATAATACCATAAGGGCTTTTCTGGCCAAATATGGAGGTTTTCAGAGAAATATACAGGCTTTCAAAAAATTATGCAAGAAACTATGTTTTCTTTTTGCATTTTCTTTGTTTACTGCTATTTTGTAACAAACATGGTGCATTTTGCGATTTCTATCCAATCATCCTTTGTAGGAAATTTAATTATAAAACTTTGTTATACTTAAAAAATTACGACCGATTAAATTAGAAATAAAATGCGTTTTTTTCCGTTTTTTTTTTTAATTTGTTTATTTAACTTATTTTTCGGACCTTTAGGGAAGAAAGCGTATCGGAATTCTTATTATATACATTTTTCTGATGGGAAGGAAGCATGCCAGCCACCTCGTACTCGTACTACTTTCGTTTTCTGACAGACAAGACCTGATCTAGATACTTTAGTAATTTCTTGAAAAGTATTTTTACGACTTGATTTATGTGTAATGAACGTCTACGAATTTAATATTCGAAAAGGTACAATGCAAACTGTTTACCGGGTTAGTAGAAAGTAACTTTTAAATGTCTTTAAAACCGCGAAAGCTGCTGTTACGAAATTTGCTATCTGGGAGTATGCGGAATCGAATGGTGACAAAGGCATTGTTGCTAGATTTCCCAGTTTGGCGTTACGGGGTATGTTTTTATTATCTTAAATGGAATGTCCTATTTATTTTTATTGCATTTAGTTGGGCGTGGCAAAGTTATTGAGATCCCAAATTTTCACAATTTCACCTTTACTAGTTGCTGAGATATCACAACACCGCATTTTTAGTAAACGCAACGCTTAATGATAATTTATGATATAAGTGTTAAAAGTACAATTTTAAGGCATGAATGTGAAAGTTTGCAGAATGAGATAAACGCAATAATGCAATTAAAAATAAAATTATTCAAAAATTGAAAGATATAGTTTTACATAGCATCGTATATAAAAATTATTGAAGTTGGCATTTATTAATGAATTCCAGTAACCGTTGTTGATGTTGGTTGGTTATGGCATTTTTACTTCAAATTTGATGCATCGTCTCAGTTTTAGCTCGTTTTAGTTTTTACTTAAAATCAACTTAAAATGGAAGAAAATGTAGGAATTCATTTAAAGAGATAGATGAGGCTGGATTTACTGCCCAAGAAATCTCATTGTACAATTAATATAAATGTTAGTAAATAAATAAACGTTGACGTTACCTTTCAAAATTTGACATTTTACTTTAAGGCACTAGTACTTTAAAGTAACATTTTTAAGGCAGAAGTTTTAACACGTTTGTAGAAAATAGTATATTACATTACAAGTGTGGTAAGTAGATTTTTAGCGCACGCAAAGTGAAGTTTGCTAAAACCGTTTACCACTCGAGTTATGTATAGTATTTTATCTATAACCATCCGGTTTTTTTGGGATAATAATTTTTCTTTGACGTTTATCCTAATTTTACACTAGAAATTGATTAAACTACCAGTTACCTCAATCGGTGTGAGCCATTGTCAAAATGACACCACCGCAAAAGAAAGCCATTTCAATCGGCAGTCGTAAATATAGGAAATGTGAGCAACTCGACTATTACGTTTAACTTTTAGATAGAGATCGAACGCTGTTAGAATAACACCGATACGTCACGGTTTTATACGGGTTTGCCATATGAGACCTTGACGTATCGGTGTTGTTCTTACAGCGTTCGATCTCTATATTATCTGTATTTTAGGTAATTTACGTGGAGAGTAATAATTGTTAAACGATGTTTAAATAAACGATTTTTGAAAAGTCCTTAGTACAAATGATCTTACCGCACGGTAAAGTAACAGTTACAACACTAGTGCGGTAAAGTGACACTTACCACACTTAAAATAGTGTTTGTAACCTTAGTTACCGCACCGTAGATAAATATTTTTAAATGGGCTAAAGCTGCGACTGCAAAACTTGGTATCTGAAGGTCTATGGACGTACTTAATTGAACGTTGATATCTGTGGTGTTGCCAGATTTCCAGTTTCGTGCTACATGTAATCATTTTGTTATCTTAGCGGCCGAATGATGATCCCGTTGTTAAATTTAGCAATGGACTTAGCAATTGTTAAAAGTTAACAACGGTTTAAAATGTTTAGCAAAACGTGATTGTCAGTGTTATTCAATGATTTTAGTAGGCAACCTGTCAAAATCTGACATTTTGTTAAACATTCTAAACCGTTGTTAACTTTTAACAATTGCTAAGTTAACAACGGTTTAGAATGTTTAACAAAATGTCAGATTTTGACAGGTTGCCTTCTAAAATCATTGAATAACACTGACAATGACGTTTTGTTAAACATGCAAAACCGTTGTTAACTTTTAACAATTGCTAAGTCCATTGCTAAATTTATCAACGCGATCATCACTCGGCCGTAGGTCTGTTTGTTGTTCAGAAATAATTATACTATTTTACACTTTTTGTACACACCTAGTCCCAAAATATACTTTCGATAAGAGCGCTTACGTAAAAAAAGTGTACAATAGTGTAAACTATTTCTGAATAACAAACAGACCCTTTTTAAATGGAATGTTTTATTTATTTTTATAAGGCAGATCAAATTTAGTAAGATCCTAAATTTTAAAAATTCTATGTCTACTAGTTACTGAGATATAACAACACATTTTCAGTAAAAAGTACCACAACCTAATTTTTTTAAAACCGCTTAAGCTGCGTTTACAAAATGTGGTATCTAGGGGTTTTTGGGCATGCGAAACTAAACAGTAATACCGCATCGTTGCCAGATTTTCCATTTTTGTGCTACACGTAATCTTTTTGTCCTAAATGGAATGCCCCGTTTATACTTTGAACGTTAATTTAATTGAGAATTAGTGGACGTTAAAATTATTGTTCTGACTGCTTAATTATTATTGGTTTAGCCTGTTAGCTTTTAATAGCTTTTTTATGTTAACTTTATTGTTTTTATAATTAATTTTGAACAAAAAATAGCCTTCATATTTTAGGAAAAATTACTAGAGCATTCCATTTCAGCTTTTAATTTGATTTGTTTATGTTTTCTTTCAGGGTATGTTAACAACATTAACTGTGGCTGTCATACTACCTCTAAAGCAAAAGTCACCACCAGTTACAGAAAATGGAGTACGATTGAGTAATCACGAGCCCCGTTACGTATGTTGCGTGTGCAACGTGGGGGACACCCTGGCTTATGTGTATTCACAGAAGTACGGAATAAGGGAGCTGACCAAAGGTATGATATCACATTTTTATACTAGCTACCCCAGTAATGTTGATTTTATTGATCTTTTCCACACTTCAAGGGTGGTGTCAAAAATTCTCGGCATAAATTTACAACTGAAATCATTTTTATTTTTTAACATAATCTCATTTTAAATCAACATACAGTAGACTCGCGCTAACGTAAACTCTAAAAAGTTTTGGACTAGTTTGCTTTATCGAAATTTTCACCTTATGGAGATTATATTAAAAAAAAATTAAAATCAAAGAAAAGTATTTTTAACGCAAACGTAAAACATTTATTATTATTTTTAACCATTTTGTAAGACACAGGTCTCGGGGCGTGACACTCACTCCTGATCTTTGTGCAAACTAAATAAAATAAACGTATGGAATGCGTATTCCGATATAGGTACTAGCAAGTTTAGACAAATCTGGACAGGTTTACTAAGATTTCCTAAAATTCACATTATCGAAAATTGTTTTTGTTCACACTATAGAATTTAAATGGAATATTTTAGTGTTCACATTATTGAGTTGTTCATATAAACGTAAGTTCAGATTACCGCGCGTGTACTGTATTTGGTCCGATGATTGTTCGAAAGCCATAAACCCAACCCTAAAATAATTTTCCTTCAGGTCGTTTAAACACCCTTCTACGGGGTTTTTGAAAGTGTTAACAATGCGATGTGTCGAAAATGGTTTCAAATATTTTCATAACATTTTGGTGACATAGTAAGTACAGGGTACAGTACAGTAAATATTTTGCTTTGATATTTCTTTCGTCATTAATCAATTACTTTCCGGAAAATGTAATTGTATTTGGAATATGAATTAATAGGATAATGTAATCGTAATTGGTAACTAATTTTCACGAATACCAAGTAATTCAATTACTTAGAAATATGTTTCGAAATCATCCA
Source organism: Listronotus oregonensis (assembly GCA_019359885.1). Taxonomy (NCBI): domain Eukaryota; kingdom Metazoa; phylum Arthropoda; class Insecta; order Coleoptera; family Curculionidae; genus Listronotus; species Listronotus oregonensis. The sequence continues at coordinate 82,721 of JAHBCN010000597.1, forward strand.
TATGCAAATAAATCTCTTCTGGATGCGATTTCTGTCTATGCGCCAGAGAGTAAAAAAAGAAGACTTCTCCGCCTTTGCGAAACAAGATTCATCGAAAGACATGACAGTGTCTTAACATTCGTCGAACTCTTCAACTCGGTTTGCATAAGTTTGGAAGAGATTTCTAAGACGACGCGAAACATTTCTTCAACAGCCTCAGCTTTATTGGCAGCCATGGAGAAGAGTGAATTTATCGTTAGTCTTATCGTTTGTGAAAAACTTTTCAGTCTTACTTTGCCGTTGTCTTTACTTTTTCAAGAAAAGTCTCTTGATCTGGTATCGGCCTTGCAACATGCGAAAGAGGTTCTAAGTACTCTAAGAAATCATCGAAAAGATGCAGACAAAATCTTCAACGAAATTTTCAACTCGGCATCGGGACTTTCAGAAGATCTGTTCGAAACTGACTTAAAGGTTTCACGACTTACAACAAAGCAGACGAAGCGCGCCAATCCACAAATTACTTCGGCTGAAAACTATTACAGGGTGGCCGTCTTCATCCCTTGCCTTGATAGTTTGATTCAAAATTTAGCAGACAGATTTATTTCAAATGAAGATATTCTTCCAAGTTTCTAGGTGCTTCTTCCAGGCTTCCTTTCTATTCATAAAACAAATAAGTTGGAGAATTTAGCACCGTACTTCGATGACAGAATGTCACTCTCTGCAGTAAAAGCTGAGTATGAGCTATGGTGTGAAAAAGCTTCTACCATAGATGCTAACCTGGAATTGCTGAAAGTGTTAGAGCACTGCGATCCAGTCTTAGCTACTTTGCTTGTGACAATAGCTAGTGTAGAGAGATCATTTTCTACAATAAAAAGAGTAAAAACTTTACCAGTGTGTAGTGTGATGAGCAACAACAGACTGAGTGCACTGGCTATGGTTTCAGTTCACTGGGATATGACATTATGGCTGGGAAAAAGATCAGAAGATTGCTTTTGTAGTTGCGGCCTTTTAAAACTTAGATTATTGGTAGGTTTCTACATTTTAAAACTTAGGTTATTGGTACATAAAATACTAAATTATAAATTTGGTGGTTCGAAACATCTGTCTTCATGTTATAAGAGCTTCTTCTCCATTAAAGTTCTGGATACAAATCTGATAAATGAAAATTAGTGAATCCCTCCCCACCATTTCATGAAATCTCAAAGCCCCCCTCCCGAGAAAAAATAATCCTGGCTACGGGCCTGGCACACATACCTAGTTTTTCACGTAGATTCGTATTTTAAAATAAAAAATATATAATTTAATTTAAAATTCCAAAGTAACCCCCATCCTTCAAAAGGGGGTGTGAAAAAATGTAAAAAATAACCTAAAATATGTCCCACTTGTACTTGCTACATCACCAACATTTCTGGAAAATATTTGAAACCGTTTTTCCCACATTATTTCGTTTTAGGATCTCATGATGTCAACAGCAACCGCGACATGCGAGACGCTTTGGGAGCCCTGGGACCTGTAGACGGCATAAACCCCGAACTTAGCAACCTGACCCTATCCATAACAACTTTGCATAAAGGCGACATAATTATGGTAGCCAGCGACGGATTGACAGACAACTTCGATCCTAATGTCTGCAGGTTCACTGTCAATTCCAACATAGATCCCCCTAAATCGAGAGTCAAGAAAACATCTAGTTCAGTGGTAACAGCTAGTCATCAAGTCAGTAGTCATCATCATAGTCAACCTGAAGTTAAAGCTCAATCCAGTAGTCTTAGTCAAAGTGCCCATAGTCAAAAAATAGAAGAACCAATGCAAAGACCTCCAATTAAGCCACCCAGAAGAAGTAAAAAAGGTGGCTCAGTATCCAGCGCAAGCAATTCAGAAAGATCGAATTCTTCCGTCGAAAAAGAAGATAAAATTAACAATTTACAACAACAGGGTAGTTCAACACATCAACCTGATACCTCCAGTAAGCCGCCTTTAAGTCAGAAACCTGTTGACCAGTTAGATAACACCAGAAAAAAGGACCGACACGACACGGAATTTGAAAATCCTTTGGTAGCGCAATTTATGAGAGAAAACTCACTAGATGATGCTAAACCAGCGAAAAATGAGGTTAGAAAACCACCTCCAGTAATAGAAAATAAAGCTAGTAGTCTTAGAAAGCAGGCTTCGAGTCACAGTAGGCACGAAAGCGGTCGTAAGATCACACCACCGTTAAGAAACACCCCGAAAACGTTAGAAACCAGTCGAATGAAATCAGAGACAGGGGGATACAAATTCTTAAAGTCAAAGACATCGCTAGACTTAAGGTCTTCCAATGCAAACAGAGTTCATATTCTACGAAACGACGATGGCATTCCTTATGTCACTCCTATCCAACGATACGAACTTCAGCTGCTTCTCATGGAAGATATCTTAAAGCACGGCATTTCAGGACGCGAGTCTCCTATAACGACCGCAAAGAAACTGTGCGAAAGTCTGGTCAGTTTTACGATGAGCATAACGTCGGCGAAAAGGCGGACTCTGGAGGACCAAGATATGTACTTTGATAACAGAAATGGCGTTTTAGTGGAGGTGTCCAGTCACGAGAAGAAACTCAGGAGGAAAAAGGGTCTGGAAAAGGTGCAATCTTTACCGGGGAAGCTGGATCACGTGACTGTCGTAGCATATAATGTGGGGAATTTCTCCTTTTGAATTGGCTTTTTAGTTGAGAGTACAAAGTTATTTATTTTTGTAGATTATATAAGGGCATTTTTATACGGTAGATTAAAATGTTAGATTAAGAAAATTTTTGCAAGTGCTTTAAATTTTCGTGATATACCGGGTGGCAAGCGTTTACGACACGATCTTTTTGTGGAAAACCTTAAAGGGTATTTTTAAATATTATTTTATGGTGCTTTTAATTTTCTTCGGAAGACTTAAAAAAGATCCGCTAGGGGCTGCACCGATGTGGGGGTACATATGTTTTGAATTCTATATTGACAACAACGTGAAACGGACTGAATTAAAATGGAATTAACCGACGATGAGGTACCTGGGGCAAAATTAAAGTTTTCAAAAATTTAAGATCATCTTGTCCGAGACTTAAAGCTTGCATGTGTTGGTTTACCCATGTCAGGTACTAAAAATGTCTTAGTTGGAAGGTTAGTTAATTTATACATAGCCTTTAAATGTATAGGATTTCTTTGCCTATTTCAGTATAATGCCTTAATGGCTATGTATGTATCACATTTTACCAGCAGCACGAAGGTCCCGAGTTCGAATCTTTTTTTTTTTAATCTTTATGACAGCTCACGAAGGATTATTATATATGTATATTATATACGGATTATATAAACATATATAAACCTAAGTACCAAGTACCGTGAGTGCCGGGTTTTCCGGTGTTTAACCCATTTCTTCCCAGTTGTTCCGTCAACGTTGTCCAAGCACTGAAACATGCAAATTTTGCATTTCACAGCACCTTTTAGACAACGCGGTAGTGCCACCACGGACGTTATTTTTTAAAAAACTACTACCTAAAAGTGACTCTCCGGCTCAGGGAATCGAACCCGGATGACCACTACGCTACCGGAGAGACCATGACTTCAAGAACTTTTTTTAATTAAAAACAGAAGTGACCAGTCTTTACAAGAATTAGTATTTAAGAAAAAGCTATAGCCTTTTTCTTCGGGAAACTTGTGCTCCTTCGATAAAAACCGTAATATAGACTACAACCCTTTGATAAACGCCGCTTTTGATCGTGGGAATTTTTCCCACAATCAAGATGATCTTGTATTTTTGAAAATTTTAACTAACTACATCATCTTCGGTTAATTCCATTTTAATTCAGTACGTTTTACGTTGTTGTCAATAAAAAATTCAAAACATATGTACCCCCCACCGGTGCTGCCCTTAGCGGTTCTTTTTTAAAGTTTCCCAACGAAAAAGGCTAATTAACAAGCAGTTATGTTGACGTTTTAGCCATTATTGCGCCGTAAAAGATTTTAAAATAATTTTAGACCATGGTGGTTTTCATACTTTTCTTACTGTTAATGAAAGTGCAATTGGTTGATGTCATACCAGTACCGATGCTTATTTAAGGCCGTATTGCTGCTCTCCCCAGCTATGACATAAAATTAAAAAAAATACAAAATAAAACTAATATTATTTAATAATTGAATAACATTTAAATGTTAAACATCAAAAAACTCGGCACCAACGGCAACCTAGTATTTAAGCATAAAGCCTTTGTGGGCTGTCATATAGATAAAAAAACTAATTTTCAAAGGCAAAACTTACAAATACGCCTTTAACTGTTATAGTGTCTTTTATTTAAATATTTAAGATTTTATTATTAACTGAAATAATTCTAACAAGAATCTTTTAGGAAATTTAAAAAATAACAGAAGTGTTACATAGCTGAGATAATGAAGAAAAGCTTAACCCAATTTTCTTTGTACTACCTTTAATATGTGGATGTTTCTTTTAAAGCAATCTGTATATTACCTAATAATTTTAGTTTGTATTCTCATAATCCCGAATCTTTTTTAAATAATAAACCGTTTTCCATAAAAAGTTCCAGTGCTATATAATACAATACACCCGGTACAAAGGGCAGCTTACTCTTTTTTTTTTTTGGGGACAATAATTTTCAAATGGTAGAATCGATAGGTTTCAAGTTTTGGTATTGATTTAAGCAGTTTTACACATACAAAAAATATTACATTAAAAAAAATGACTTCCTCTACCTCAGACTGAATATTTAACAAAAATGTCTCTTTGCAAGACCAGAAGTTCTTTCTCTTTTGAAGCACTTGAAGTTTGAAACTGAAAAAAACTAAAAACCTCGTATTGTTAGATTCATTTCGTCTATACCAGTGGCTATAACGTTTAAACTAATTCGAATTTTGAAAAATTCTTTTAAGGAGATGTTCTTGAATATCTAAACTAAGGAAATATGAAAAAAAAATCTTTTTTTAACTTTCTAGAGTAGAATCCCCCCTTAATCATAAAAATCAGCATTAGAAATCACTATTTCAAAAATCAACCTTTTAATTTGATTTTGAAAATATCATACGATTTATAGTATTATTTTTACCCAAATTTATCATAAATATCAAACACAAATTATTTTACTGCCAAAATGCTAGAGATAATTTTCGCCATAAAAATTACTAAAATGTTTGTATGTGCAAAACTACTTTTAGAGTGTTCTTTTGGTTAATACAGATGTTTTTGCCTGTAGAAAAACTGTAACAACAAACTCAAATATATCTGATCCCTCTCTTAGATTTTTTAAAAAAGGGGACGAGCAGTTTATAGAATATAAACCTAGATAAACGTAATGCTTGCATCTATCCGCCTATCTTAAACATCAAAATATTGCCTTTTAAAATGCTTAAAATATCTGTTAACTGGAAGAAAAAAAAATATTTTTTTTGTGGCTTAAAGGACATATTACCTTACTTGTAAAACAGTTTAGGTGATTTAGAATAGATTACAAGAGACTAGTGTCACAAATAAACGTTCTGCAGAAGTAGTCATTCTTATAAAAATATCTACAGGTACATGTACGTAAAAATAACTGCCATAATTCCCTACCATAGTCGTATTTTAGCTATATCTAAATCTAAAGGTATTACAATTATAGTTCACTTGTATAAGGTGGTTTAATTATCGTTTCTTAGACAGAAGCAAACAATTTGAACGTTTAAAATAAGTTTATAATACCTCAACGTTATTAAAATGGCAATTATTCTTAGATTGTCTCCAGCTCTATTACCTCCTCTGAATTGGCAGATCGCCCGAAACAGAAAAAAGAAAAACCCTTAAAAACAACTCAAAAAATCTAAATACTTTTTTACGTTTCATGGGTCTACACCGTTTTCAAGATAAAAATGATGTTTACAAACTTAAATGATAATTAAATACTAATTAAAATTTTGATATAAAATTATCAGGATTCTGGGATCGTTTTTTTGTCGTAATAAACGCATAAAAAAACATTGAACATACATTAATACCGAAATTACTGTATTCCTGCAAAGTAAACTTGCAGACGCAAGTCGCTAACTGCAGATGTAAGTTTGATAACCCGTATTGCAAAAACAATGTTTATGTATTGCAACCGTAAATTGTCTACAAATTTGCAAATGCTTGAGAGGTGCTGCAAATAATCTGCAAAGGTGTTAGGTCAAAAAATTTGGCAGATTCTAAAGTATTTACACACACATTCACAGATTTTTTTTAAAAGGAAGATAATATGGATATCGGGTATATTATTGGCTGGTACCTTTTTTTTTCGTTTTTTTTCCATTACCTAAAACAGTACAAATAAACTTTATGAATATTTTGACATTAAAATGCCACCACGGGATAATTTACAATTTAGAATTTAATATTGCTCTCCTTTTTTATGTATATGCCAGTAAAAAAATGATCATAATTCACTACACCTAAATAACCCCTTTTTTGGGTGGCTTTGTCTTTCAAGGTAAACTAGCGATAGTAAAACAGTTTTCTAAAAGTTGATATGGCTGATTTGCAGATTCTCTTTGAAATAGGTGACACCTCTTCAGCAGAGTTGCATCCACAAGTCGGACATCTTTGCAGATATGCAAAGTTGCAGTTGCAGATGTATTGGAATTCCACTATTAAAACACAGAATTCCACAGATTAAAAATCTGTCAACAAGCATTTGAGAACAACCACATAATACACTGGAATGCTTCTTTTATTTTAGCAAAGGAAACTTGTTTGGAAACAAGTAAAATAAGAGAAAGTCCATATATTATTATAGTCTTAAATAAATATGGTTGGATATCATTAGTATCAGTTAATTTGAATACTACTGTGATCAAAAACTAGGGTAAATTTTGTAATAAAATTAATAATCTGTATTTATTTTTTCAAATCTATTTCGTCTCCTTCAAAATGATCCCTCTTCGATAAAATACACTTGTGCCAACGTTTCTTCCAGTCCTCCATGCAATCCAAATAGTCGTCTTCAGGTATGGCCTTCAATGCACGTAGCGGTTCAGGTTAAATCATTTTAATCGACTCAAAATGGTGTTCTCGAAGTGATTTTTTGAGTTTTGAAAACAGCTAGAAGTCACACGGAGCTAAATCAGGCGAATACGGTGGCTAAGCAACGATATGAATAGAATTTTTGGCCAAAAAGTCTCGAATAACCAATGCAGTGTGAGATAGTGCATTATCGTGATGCAAAAACCAAGAGTTGTCTCGCCAATATTCCGGCCGTTTCTTGCGAATAGCCTCACGCAAACGACGCATAACATTCAAATAATACTCCATATTTACTGTTTTGCCGGGTGGAAGGAATTCATAGTGCACTACACCACGATAATCGAAGAAAACAGTCAACATGACCTTGATTTTTGAACGACTTTGCATTGATTTTCCTGGCCGTCGTTCAAATTTTGCACGATATTCACTCGATTGGCCGATTGTTTCCGGGTCGTATGCATAGATCCAAGTCTCACCACCAGTAATAATGTGTTTTATAACGTCCTGATAGTTGGCCAGCATCTCTGTACAGACTTCTATTCGTCGTTCCTTTTCCATAAAATTAAGAAATTTTGGCACGAAACGTGATTTCACGACCAAATGATCCTTCAAAATTGTTTGAATCGATCCATATGGTATATTTACCATATCCACAAGGTCTCTAATAGATAATCGTCAATTTTTAAGCACTAAATCCTTTACTTTCTTGATGAATTGCTCGTCAATTGATGTTGATGGTCGTCCAGAGCGTTCCAAATCAGCAACATGTTCTCGACCATCTTTGAAGTCATTATACCATTTATACACATTTTTTTGCGACATGGTATCATCGCCGAATGTCTTTTGTAGCATTCTGAACGTTTCGACACGAGATTTTATTCGGAAGCAAAATTTAATCGCACTTCGTTGCTCAACAAATCAGACATTGTAAAAATCGCCAAATCCACTTTTCTTTGTTCACAAAACCAAGCGTAATGTTAATACTAATGATGTTAGAGAAGTCAAATTTTTACTACCAGTGGTACCAACTTAAAAATAAAACAATTTTCCCGAATCGGCATGCGCGGAAAGTAGTAATACATGTTTACCTTTGCTTGATGCTAAAATAACTTAAAAAAAACTTACAAATACACCACCCCTTTTTTATTTTTTAAGATAATAAATATACCAGTCGAGGCAGCTTAATGTCATTTACGATATTACTCCAAAAAAACAATAACAGTTTTAATTTTAATTATTATTTAATTTTTAGTTAAGACATTAATTTTATCTTGGTGGCAGACCTGCCACCGAAACGTAGATAAATATTTAGATTGTTGGGCGCTTTTTTTCTGTTTCAGGCCATCTGCCAGTTCAGAGGGGTTTATAGGACTGAGCACACTCAGTCTCTATACCCTGGGACCGGGACTAAAGCGGCCCTTTTGTATAAAGATTCCTTTGGCGTATATCCAATAAGGACTTTTCAATAAATAAATTTGCCACAGCAATATAGAATATATCTACAGACAGAGACAGAAATTATTATTTTTTTAATTTTACAACTTTTCACCGATTTTTTCTGATTTTTCTTTTATATCCAATTATTTTTTGTGTTTTATAAAAAGTATTTTTATCCTTAAAAAAGTTTTATAACGTTATTTTAATAATAAAATGTAGTTTAATAATATACCATGAAAATTTCTAGTGTTTTTGTTAAATCTATATTGGTTTTATCGTAATTTGTAATTATTTATATTATATTAATAAAAATAGGAACTATGTTTAATAAAAAGGCAATCAAAATTTATTAAAATTACTTAAAACCTATTTAACATCAAAATCAATGTCTATATTAGGGTCTATATCTTCATTTAACTCCTACTCAAATATTTTAATATCGGATTTTGCAATTAACTTTTGCATACTCCACAAAAAAAGTAATATTTAATACTTAATTTATTGCACCCATAGTTTGCTCCACAGCCTTTTAAACATTTCCAAGGCTGGCTAGTAGGAGTAGGTATTAAGCCATTTTTTGTACTTAAGAATAATTATTAATAAACCATGTTTTATAATTAAAATAACGTTATAAAACATATTTTTTTTAATAAAAATATATTTTCTTTATAAAAAATAAAAATATTTTAATAAAACAGAAAAATCGGCAAAAATTGAAAAGTTATAAAAATCATATCTTTGTCAAAGGAGGTGAGTAAAGATCGGCCTTTTTTCACCCATCATTTTCGTGAAAATTCAAAACTTTAGGTGGCGGAATTTTGTGTCGGAGGCTTATAATAAAATAGCTTAAATTTAATCTTTGAATTTTCACGAATAGACGAAAAAAAGCCGATCTTAATGAAAATACTTTTAGCAAGGCTAATTTTAAAACTTTTGACGTCAGCCTTCTTTTTTAGAAAAACAATGCTCATTGAGCATATTCCTACTATAGGCAGCCTTGCCGCTTGGCCGTGCGAACAAGCGTGCGAGAGAAAAGAAAATGAGGGTACAATCTTTCTGCAATATTAGTGGGATCGCCGACCAATATCAGCACGCGGAGCGAGGGAGAGAGGTTGCCACCTTATTTTCTTTCTCTCTTAGCACTGCCGAGCGGCAGGGCTGCCTCTAGTAGTTTTATTGTCGAAGGCAATACCTTTTTTGCAATTATTTTGCAGTAAGAAATTTTTGCAACTACAAAAAAAAGATAAAAAGTTTCAATCTTTACCCTATTCTAGAATTCCTCCGCAAATACGTCGCGTCGGCAGTATATTCTTATTCCTTTAGCCTAATTAGTACTTGGAGAATATACGTTAGGACTGTAAAATTATGCCTTGTTAAAAATAAAATCAAATTGTTCTTTATTACAATTATTACTTTCAGCAGAGTATGATGCCATAAGACTTATCATTAGTGGAAGTTAAATAATTTGTATAAAGATGTCAGGTGTTGAGCAAAACATATTTAAAACGTCTGACTTGTTTGCTTCTTTTAGGGAAAATAGTTTTTCTTAAACCAACCATTTATTATTATTTTTGTGCAATAATTTTTATGTACTACATAATTTCAAATATAAACCCCCAATTATTAAATTAAATTTGACTATTTTTATATACTAAAAAGTATTTTTTATATTAAAAAAAAATGTATTGATGTTTAATTTTTTTGTATGTTTGTAATGTATTGGTGAGATGTAAATGTTCAAAATTATTTCTTGTGCAATTTAATTAATGATTTTTGTTAACTGTTTTTATTTAAATAAACGAACATTATAAAATTATAAATATCTTGAGTTTTGTTAATAACATATTTACAGCTATTTTTTTTAAGATGTTTTGCCTTTGCCATTTTAGTTTGTTAATATTTTGTTTGTTTAAATATTTTACTTGCTATTACTTGCTATTGGTTATTGGTTACTTGCTATTAAAGGCAAGTGTTTAAGTCAGATAAATGTCCCATTTTACAGAGCAAAATAGAAGCCGTTTTATTACCTAAAATTTAACAGCAAACCATTCGTACCATCTTCTGAAAAGTGGCGCATAAAACATAAAAACACGCATCTATTACAAAAGCAATAGTGCGAGAGGCCATCGCACAAAACCAAGCCAATAAGAGATAGGCATGAAACATTTTTTTTATATTACTCTGAACTATAGTCAATTCAAAGCCGCACTGCTGCCTTAGCTCAGCGGGTTCGAATTGCATTTTTACCTTAAAAAAATCGTGAAAAATCGGTTTTTTAAATATATTTCGAAAACTATCGATATTAGGCAAAAAAGGTATATTATCAAAATTAATCGCCTAATAACATTACGTCATTTATTCCATATAAATTTTTTGTAGCCCTTTTTGTTTTTGGGATATTAACGATTTAAATTAAAAATAAAAACGCAAATATCTTAAAAACTAAAACAGTTACGAAAAAACATATTTAACAAAAAATTAGCCTTTTAGTAAGTACTATAAAAAAGGTTATATACATATTTTTAATAAAATAGGTAATAAAGAAGATATTAAAAAAGTGATTTTAGCCATTAAAAATTTCGCCAATAACAATATTTTTTGGTACAAGTAAGTATCTATCTAAAGATTAATTCAAAATGTTCTATTTATTGAACAATAACTGTACCCATTTCGATCCACTTAAAACTTTAACTTAAATAAAATTTAAACTTTATTTTATTGAAAAAAATAATAAGTGCCTCCTCGATCTGGGTGTTATATAGAGTCCGATTTAAAGAAGAAAAGGCCAGGAACGTCATACCAAAAGAGTCCGCGATTAAGCCTTTCTCTCTCTACGCTCCACCCATACGTTTTTAAATTTGTAACAGAGCGACGAGAACGGGAATAATTTTAAATAAAGCACATGTAATCGCGGGGCTTACAACGGGACGCTTAACATTTCTCTTCTTCTTATATGCTACTATGTGCATAGCTCATCGTTTAAATATTTTTATTATCGATTTAAATAACAATATTAATAATTTATAAAGACAGTTACTCGTTCAGAATGATCTTGAGAAATTTTTATCATATTTTTAACATCAAACAAAATTACAGTTTTTTTTCCCTTAAATTATTGCTTTAACTTTAATTTGATCATATTTTAAAGTGGTAAATAAATAGATTAATACAATAATTTAAATAAGAATGGCTTTAAGCCTAGAAGAAGTAGATGGCTTAATAAGAGAAATGGTTTAAAAGTTTAATGCTAAATAAACTATAAAAAAATTTTTGACGTAAAAAATATGATTAAAATTTTCTCAAGATCATTCTGAACGAGTAACTGTCTTTATAAATTATTAATATTATTATTTATATTAAAAATACAAATATCTAAACGATGAGCTATGCTATACACATAGTAGCATAGAAGATCGAGAAATGTTAAACGTCCTGCCAGGTATATAACACCCAGATAGAAGAGACACTTATTATTTTTCTCAATAAAAAAAGTTTAAATTTTATTTTAGTTAAAGTGGATTAAAATGGGTACAGTTATTGGACCAAAAAAAAATATCCGTGCCACCAGGTTATTCCCATTGCTTTAAGGCACATGTGTATTAGTTTGTTTCATTTAATAAACAGAAAATTTTGAATTAATTTTTAGATGGTATCGGAGCTGGTATACGTATTTGTACAAAAAAATATTGTTATTAGCGACATTTTTAATGGCAAAAATCACTTTTGCTTTTATTACTTATTTTATTAAAAATATGTATATAACCTTTTTTATAGAGCTAACTAAAAGGCATATTTTTTATTTAATACATTTTTTCGCAAATCTTTTAGTTTTTGAGATATTTGCGTTTTTATTTTTAATTTAAATCGGTAACAAACAATTTTATCAAAAAAATGATGTAGTTTTATTAGACCATTAGTTTTGATTATATATCTTTGTTTTTTTTTAAATCAATAGTTTTTGAGTTATATAAAAAACATATTTTTTACGATTTTTTTAAGGCAAATAAATTCAATTTGAACCCGCTGAGCTGAGGCAGCAGTGCGGCTTTGAATTGACTATTGTTCATAGTAATATAAAAAAATGTTTCATGTGTATATTGGCTTTGTTTTTTGTGGTGGCCTCCCGGACTATAAGCTTTTTCCTGTTGTTATGTTATAATAAAAACCTACAAAAAGTAGCCATTTTTTCTTTAAGGGTAAAAAGGTTGCAACACTGTCAATAGGACTTCTGTACGGGGCCGGATATAACCTTAGCGCCGCCCCTGGCACTAAAGAAAATGCCGCCCTATCACCGAAATTTTACATAATATTTTAAGTTTGCGATACAAATTTTAAAGTAAAACTTTTAGCAATGTTAAAAAAAATCGTCACACTATTCCTGTTATGGGGACCGTCACGTCTGCCGTAGGCGAATGGGGGTGAGCGCACTTGATATCGCTGTGAATGTGTAGTCCCTTACACTCGTGCCTTAATTTAAGCCAACTGTACCCACCTATCCCAAAAACTAATCAGTCCAAAAAAAAAACGCGTTCATCACTGCCAAACATGTCACAATGGTTGATTCGTTCTAGAGGTATCGTTATCGAAAATTTAAAAAAAAGTTTTTTTTATTTAAAATACTTCACACCTTTCAAAAAACCTGAGCAAAATTCAGAAGGCTTTCTCATGTCACCAGAAAAATTCCCGTGAAATGTATTCATAAATTTAAAATTAGCGAGAAGTTGCAGGGATGGCCTGTTGGGTCAACCGTTTTACTAATTATTTTTTGCTTAAACCGTGCCGATTTATGTTGAATACAAAGTTAGATAAAATTTTAACTTTCTTATTCTGAAACACAGTATCTGCATAAATTTTTAACCTGATTTTTTTCAGTATTATCACTATTTCTATTACTTTTTGCCCTCTACTACTTTTTGGAAAAACTTATGCGGGCAGCAGGTTCCATAGTCTTGACACTCTAGGGATGAAGGAACGAAGAAAGCGGGAAGTTCGGGGACCCTCCAACTGAACTGTAAAAGGATGCATAAAAGTTGCACTACGTGTTGCTCTGGTGGGAGCTGCCAGAGAAGAAATTATAATGGCCAACTCCTCTAAGCAGAAACCGTGAAAATACCTATAGAAGAGCGACAGATCCCCTACAGCTCGACGGTGGGCAAGAAGAGGAAGCCTTTTGTAAGCGTGGGATCATTAATAAGACGGAGTCTAGAATGTTGTTGTTTAAGGTTATTTTCAAAAGTAACGCCTACAAGATTAAACGACTCTTTGTTCTGCAGAACTTGGCCGCTTTTATGTAACGGATGAGCATTGGCAGACTTTTTGCGCGACAGCGAACATGACTGTGTTTTTGAGGCATTAACCTGAATAAGGTTTTTGGCGCCCCAATACAAGATAAATTTGAGGTCTTGTGAAAGAGATATCTGCATTGACCTGCGATTGTATTCCAAATCAGAATTACATGGTGGCTTAAAAAATTGAATACTAAAGTGGAGGGTACTATCTTTAACAAAACTATGAATGAGATTGATAGTGGAAGAGAGAAGATCGTTAATGTGTAGAAGAAACAGCGTGGGTGCCAGCACTGAGCCCTGGGGCACCCCAGCATTAATTTGGTACAAGCTGGAAGAATGACCATCTGCAGTAACTGATATACGTCGATTAAAAAGGAAACTGGAGAGCAAAGAGCAAAGCTTAGGTGGAAGACCGTAGGAACGAAGTTTGTTAAGCCCATCATGCCAGACCTAATCGAAAGCTTTTAATATGTCAAGAGCAACGATCTGGGACTCACCAAGAAACTCAAGGGACTTGTTGCAGTTGTGTGAGACAAAGGAAAGAAGATCAGCTGTGGATCTTCTGTGACGGAATCCATACGATCTATCATGTAAGATCTTGTGTTTTTTCAGATACTTTAAGATTTAAGAATTAATGAATTTTTACATTACTTTTCAAACAGAAGAAAGAAAAGATATTGGTCTTTAGTTAGAAGGAAGAGTTTTGCCTCCTTTTTTGGGGGCAGGTTGCACACGTGCAGCTTTCCAACTCTCCCGGAAAATGCCCATGTCGTAAGAGATACGAAAGAGGCAAGTTAGGATGGGTGCAAGCTCGGGAGTACATATTTTAAGACGACTGCTGGTATGCCATCCATCCCGGACGATTTCTATTATTATAATAAGAAAGAAAGCGCTTGATCTGTTTGACTTTAAAAATGATATCCGACATTTTATGAAGTTGTTGGAAGAGGAAGATTAATAGGAGGATCAAGCGTAGAATATTAGCAGCAAATTGTTTGGTAAATAGCCCTTGTAAATCCGCTACTGCTTCTGTACCTAATGAATGAAAAAACAAACAAATTATATTTTTTATGAAATATCGGTGCATTTTTTACAGGAAAAGTCGAAAAACCCGTTAAAATTAATCATTTTAAAAAAATTATTGTTTATAATATCTTTTTCAAACATGATGGACGTTGTCCAACGAGTATTTTTTTTAAATCGCCCAATAAATATTTTAAATTTATAGCGCAGTGCCTAATATTTCTTCTGGCTTGCTTTGACCCCCTACTACTCAACTCTGCTCCAAGGACAAGCTCGCGCGTTCAACGCAATGTTCGGAGCCGTTTTCAAACTTTTTGCTAAATTTACATGGAAATTAAAGATATACAAGTTGAGAACTGAAATTTAGAGTTTCATAATCCGTTAACTTAATTTAAATCGGACAATTATTTGCAAAATATTTAAATTGGGATTTTGAAAAAACTATACCCGTCGGACGCCGTCGGCCTTTAGTCTGTCAACTTTAAAAGGGTCAAAGTTATGAATGTGTCAACAAGTGGTAAATTTTAACAGTATTTTCTAATTTTCTCTGCGAAAAATGCAACGATAATATTTTATAAAAAACATTTTGTTTGTTCTTCGATTTCTACAGGACATTTTACTTTTTATACTTACTAGAGGCAGCCTTGTCGCCGAGCAAACAACGTGCGTAAGGGAGAAAGAAGAACGGGGCCAACCTAATTCGCAATTTAACCATATGAAATTTTAAACAGTTTAAACGTTTAAACTAAACAGGATTTTAAAAAAATAGACAAATCCCAGGAACATTATAACCTATTTTCAACAATGTTTTAACAAGAGATTAGTTTATTCCAAAGACCTAGGAGAAGGACTTTTCTTAACAGAACACGAAGGATTAAGCAGCATTTTTTGTGCTTAGGCGTGTTGATAAATTCATCAGATGGTTTAGCTAAGTAAGCTGTGGTTTAGCTCTGAAATCTATCGTGACGTCACACTGGATTACCGCTAGTTTTATCCTTTTCCATATACTACTAAAACAAAGGGCATCTTTCTTTAGCGCTTTTCCATCAATTAATTTAAAAACGGCTTGATGAAACAGCTATTAGTGCGCACGATTCATCGATGAATTTAACAACACGCCTCTTTATTTTATGCAAACGAACTACTGATACAAAAGAACTACGACTATGTCGATCTTTTTTCTTTCGCTATACCTAGACATACATCAGATAAAGATAAATACAAACGACTACACAATTCTACAAACAAATGACGTAACTTTATGATAACCTCACTTTTTGGTCACGTATACAATATTTACAGAATGTTTATATTTTAAAAAACACTGGAAACATGACTCAGTTTTCTAGCCACGAATCTGTAAGTTTAGAAAAAAACATAGAATTAGGTGATACAATAACAGAAACCGACCCTGAACAAATTGACGAAGTCTATGAAGTTAATAGATGTGCTGAATGGATTCGTAGCAATGGATTTGAAAGAGTATGTAAAATGTATTTTGTGTGTTTAAATGCTAATAAGTGATTGTTCTAGGTATGCTTACAATTTCCGGATCATTTATTGCCAGATTCCACGGATGTAGCTTTAAAACTACAAAATATTCTGGGACAGACAGTCTATGTACTGGGAGATACTGCATATGAAAGGTAAATATAAAATTAAAAAAACATTTAGGTAATTTGTCTCAAAAGTTGCTTAAAAGTACAAAATATCCTGGGACAGACAGTCTATGTACTGGGAGATACTGCATATGAAAGGTAAATATAAAATTAAAAAATTATTTAGGTAAGGAGATTTTAACCAATTTTGGTACATGGGGTTTGGGGCGCTGATCACGAATATAAAAGAATTTTTAGTCGGAAACGTTTGGTTTTCGCGATGATTGCTGAAAAAAATCCCTCATGTATACATGGTTGCGGAGTTTGAAAGTAAAGGTTTGCAATTAAATGGAAAAAAGATATATATTCAACATAAACACAAGTTTTTAAAGGGATTTTATAAAATATCATGGGCCCATTTAGTGAGAAAATCAGGAATTGTGTGCAAAAAGAAGGAGGAATAGCGAAAATGAGGTTAGTTTGTTTTTCAAATTTGATGATGAATATCTCGAAAACAAAACGTCTCTGACCAAAAGATTCCTAATCAGCGCCTTAAAAAACCCTCCATATACCAAAATTAGTAAAAATCGGCGTTGCTGCAACTTTCGAGAGAATTACCAAAATTCTTTCAGGCTCTTGATTAGCGCCCCCCAAAAAAAAAACTATATACCAAAATCGGTGCACACTAATTCGCTCCCGCAGACAGGTACCCATTCCATTTGCTACCTAATTCGCTCCCGAGGCTATATGCTAGTTCGCTCCCGCCATTCTAAGAAACTCAAGAATGATAATAGGCATCGTGAATAAAACGCTTATATATAATACGATTTTTTTTATTTTGGCATAAACCTATAAGAAATACATTTTACATGAAACGCTTTATTATGCAGGGACTCGGCTAAAAAATTACATTTTAATGTAATAATTTAGGGTCTTTTTTAATACGTCTGAAATATAATTGGGGAAAATAAATAGCCGCTTTGCTAACCAGAACTACCAAGACCGACTAGAAGTTAGGTCTTTTGAATTTATCTAAATTATTTGTAGAAGTTATAAACAAAATTTTAACAACGTATTAGAAAAAACTTGGGGAATAAATAATTATACATTTTAAAAAAATATAACTTCTACCATATTAAAAATTATAAAAATTTTGTTAACTTCTATGTAGGGATAATTTAGACAAATTCAAAAGCCCTAAGTTCTAGTCGGTCATGGTTAGTTCGGTTAGCAAAGCGGCTTTTTATTTTCCCCAATTATATATCAGACGTAAAAATGCGGTAGAAAAGATCCATGATTTGCGGGTCGCGGTCAGGTATAAATTACTTCTAAGAATTTTTAACCCGGAGCGAACTCGCCCCCGACCTTTTTATTCAAATGAGTGATATTCTGACCATCGGAGCGAACTAGTATACACCCACCAAAATTGGTCAAAATCGGCGTTGCCAAAAATTTTAAGACAATTACCATCATTTATTTGTTCCAAAAGATATTGAAAAACGATACAACAAAATACATACTTCATTAGAGGTGTTGAGCGTGTCACAATTAAGGGACAAACTAATCTTCAAAAAAAAAAGATTCACATATCCAACACATATAAAGACTATGACTTTATATGAGGAATCGAAATATTATATTTAAAAATTTTAAAAGCATAAGTGAACTTAAAATATAAACAAAAAAATTTAATAAAAACTTCAGCCAAAAATACTAATTAATAACTGCATGGAAATACTCTCAAACAGGTAATTTTTATATATTTTTAAAAACACTTAATTTACTAAAAGACAGCACTGTAATAAGTGGAAATTTGTTATAGCTATTACAATTATAAACTTACAACATTATAAATTATAACTGTAGTTCTTTTTATATTTTAGTTGCTGTATTGATTATGTAGCTGCAGCCCATATTAATGCTGATGCCATAATTCACTTTGGACCAACTTGCTTCTCCAAAACATCCGCAGATATTCCTTATTTAAATATATATGATAAATACCCTGTAAATGTTGATGATGTAAAAAGTTGTTTCTTTAGGGTATTTGATGGTACAAAAGAAGATATAGTTTTAGTTTTGGATACTGGGTATATACATCAATATGGTATGTATTATCTGAGGATCACAAAACAAACATTGGTTAGTTATAATAGATAATATCCATGATATAATTGTCAGGTATCAACTACCTAGGTTTTGCTTTTAGGTAATATATCTGGAGAATTTAAAAGCTATGAAAATCTGAAAATACAAAATATTGATGAAGAACCTTTAAATTTAGAGAACAAGACTGTTATTTTTATTGGAAGTAACCAAAGAAAACTAATGAATATAGATCTTAATTATAGACGTAAGTGTGTTTAATATAAGTCATAGTAAAG
Organism: Listronotus oregonensis; assembly: GCA_019359885.1. NCBI lineage: Eukaryota > Metazoa > Arthropoda > Insecta > Coleoptera > Curculionidae > Listronotus > Listronotus oregonensis. Next base: position 101,438 of record JAHBCN010000597.1, read on the forward strand.
AAGCAAACATATTACCACTTATTTGTAGTATAGTAGTATTATGAAGTGATTGTTAATAGTATACATTGTATACATATATGGCATGAGAACCTCGGTCATTAGCCTTTTGGGCCAAGTGCCAAATAAAGTTTATAAATAATAATTAAAAAATATTAGCAAGAAACTATATTAATAAAAATACATTTTAAGCAACAAAGATGTCTATAGAAAACAATATAGGTAATATTTTTTTTTAGCTAAATCCCTATATTATTTTGACCAAAATAGAAAAACACCAGAAATAGTACCATTCCAAATAGATTCTAGAATACTCAAGAGAAGATACTTTCTTATGGAAAAAATTAAAGATGCTCAAACTGTGGGCATTGTAATTGGAACTTTAGGGGTAAAAAATTATCTAAAAGTTATAGAGAGAGTAAAACAACTAGTAGAATCAAGTGGTAAAAAGTATTATCTCATCAGTGTTGGGAAGCCAACTGTAGCTAAATTGGCTAATTTTGCCGAGGTAAGTGTAAGACCTAAAAATATTAGAAAGTAGTAAAATTGCAAAATACTTTGGGATAAAATAAAAATATTTAAATAAAATTATTTTTGAATTTATGGTTTAAAAAAAATGTTTATTTGTTTTATTCCAGATAGACATTTATGTAATGATAACATGCTCCATGAATAATATTTATGAAAGCCGTGATTTCTACAAACCTATTGTGACTCCATTTGACATAGAGATGGCGCTGAACACCAATACAGATGACATACAGTTTTCTTATGATTTCAATAGATACTTAAAAACATTAAATGCCTTAGATAGTGTAAAAATTAATGGAAATGAAACAGATGTCAGTCTTCTAACAGGAAAAATAAGATTTAATGCTCAGCAACAAGAAAATCCTTCAGAGAATGTTACAAGTACTGATAATAATCAAATGGCTTTAAAATCAGAAGGAACAGTAGCAGTAAACAGCAATTTTGGGGCGGGATTTCTTAACGAAAGATCTTGGAAAGGATTGGAACAGAATTTAGGGCAGACCAACGTAAAGATAGCAGAAGAGGGAAGAAAAGGAATTGCACAAGGCTATGAAAATGAGCAATTTTGATATTGTATCAAAGAAAAGCAGCTTTGTTTCTTCTTTTAAGGACTAACGAGAATATGGTAGCACATAAATACATGTAAAATACTATTAAAAAATGTGACATATGTTGGGACTTTGTACATAATTATTGTGTGTAAAATTATATGTTTTTTGGGTATTTTTGTTAACTTCTTTTTTACTTTATTGTTAAGAAAAGTTTTAATGATAATGTTTTATACTACCTAAAAAGAAGAAAACCTGGAAGTCGGGTAAAAATGTTTTTTTTGGGAAAATTTTCAGAAAGATTATATTATGTTGCAGAAATATCACCATATAAAGAAATTAATCTCTTTTTAAACCTAAAAGTTTTAGAAAATTCAGGTCTGTAGCTAAAAAATATTAGGTTGACAATGTTTTTTACAAATGAATCTTTTCTGTGTGAATAATTGGATACGCCACTGAAAATGACTCAACAATTTACATAATATTGTGCAATACCTCTTTTTGATTTTATAATCTCAAAATTTTAAATAAATTTAAAATACTGGTTGTTTTTGATTGATTGATTGTTCCGTTTTTTGGCTTTGATTTCTTCCAGGAAATCGTTTGCCAGCTCTCCCCTTTCCAGACACGCGTTGCAGGCAACGTGAGCTTTCCCCGGCTTTGTCAGTGGAATTTCTGGATTGTCGGGCTCGAAGCCCCCGGAAATTCCGAAATTTTCACAAAACTTAAAATATTTTCTTATCGGTGCAAGGCACAAAAAATGGACGTCCGATCAGGAAACTGCTACTGGTATCACGCATAACCGCTTTCTGTCAGTACTGCTCCTTCCTGCTGAGCGCGCAACCATCTTCCGCCATTAGGAAAATTCCTCGTGCGTGGGGCTCTCAGAAAGAAACAGGTATAGGAATCTTCGTTCACAGCGCTTAGCCCCAGAAGAAGGACTCCATCGTTTGGCTTGAGTTTCTTCTTGATTCCCGATGGTAAAAGCTGTTGATACAGCTCCTTCAGCCGCCTTCCCGGAAAAAACTATGTAGTTTTTTTTATCGCGAGCACTTCACTGATCGGAGGTCAAATAGGAACTGAACTGGTTGTTTTTAATGTCGGTTCTTTAATCACTCCAAATTTTAAATAACCGGTTTATTATAAAGGTAGCTTTATACCGGGCAAGTAACTGGCATAGTATTTATAGATCATATAGCTGCTAGAGGAAGCCTTGCCGCTTAGCCGTGAAAAAATAATTAACTGTCTGTAATCTTTCTTCCTCCCTCGCTTTCTGTGGTAATTGGTCAGTGGGGAGGGTTATATACCTCGCCGACTAATAAGCAAGACAAAGCAAGTACTCTTAGTATGTTTTTGTTGGGACTACTTACTTGCCTTAAAATTTTCTAGAAAATGGGATCACTTTGGTCCTGGACATGGGATATAGCAAACTGAGCCTGCTCAGCTTTATTGACTTCTATGAAAAAAATAAAAATTGTAGTCTTGCGCTTTTTCTCTCGTACAGCCGTGAGGTAGAGCTGCGTCTAGACAGACGTATGCTTGAAGAAATTAACCGATTTCCTTTGTTTTAACCAATCACGTAGTGGCTGCAGCCAAGGTTTTTTAGTTTAAAAGGGACTTTAGACCGCCATCTTGATTAATCCGTCATTTCTATTTATGGAAAGCGTTGCGTGTTAAAAAGCTTGGCGTGTGTTTAACGAAAACCTACATTTTTAGCCGAATTTTCTGAAAATATTGACTTTTCCACTTGTGTTTTATTTCGCGGGATAGTTTGTGAAAAGCAGACGGATAAATTGTTCGTTGCCGGGTCGCTGTGACCCTTTGTGTATTTTTAGCCCAAGGCCGCCGTTTGCCGCCTATTTTAATGAGACAAATGTGAATATTTAACTGGTTATTTGGAAAAATCTGTTGTTTTAAATTGGTTTTTAAACCATATAAGTAAGCAGCAAAGGTAAGTTTCCGATAAATTTTATATATTTTATTTTATAACTCTTAAAATAGGGTAAAAAAAGGAAATTTGGTTGGTTTATGCTTGGCCTCCTTTCAGGCGCCATGAATTGCTTAACTCTTGCTGAATTATTCATACAAAATTAGTTAATTTTGATTAACCCTAGGGCTAGCATGCCTAAGGTATTTTCAGTATCCTAACCTTCTTTTCATTCTACTTTTCCGATTTATCTGTCTTGCACAGAAAAAAGCTGAAACTACATATAAAAGTTAAAATATCATAGCTTCTATATTCTTAAATTCACTTCGAAATAGGTATCAAGAGCGAGTAATTATTTAGTCATGTGGGAATCAAACACCAAAATTCATAAAGTAATGATCACCATGGACACCATGCTTTTGAGGTTTTCGCTTTGAAAATTTTCTTTTTATAAATTGATATTAAATTTCGCCACTCGGATAAATATTATATATTTCCACAACGAAATATGTAAAATATAGGTTAGAATGTCATTTCTGAGAGCAGCTCTCTGAGCTGACAATCTATATTTAAGATTTAGCTCTAAAACATTTCAGAAGTCATAAAAGATGTACATATATTTGTATTGTATTGAAGTAAATGAGGTTTCTTGACTTAATATTGTCCTATTCTCACTTTGACCTGACCTGATGGGTTCCCTGCATTGGTTTATTCCCTCATTTTAGAAGATTTATGTGAAGTTTGAGATTTAAGTTTATTTATATCTTCGGGTGTCAAAAATCCTCCTAGATATTTCTCCTTTCGTCACAAAACCGCACTCATTGTCAGTCTTTTTCATCTTTTTGAGGTGATACCTCAGAGGGCGGTGTCCTGTAAGAAAGTTGGTGACTATCCTAAGTTTGTTTTTTTAAGTTCTAAGAGCTTAGTATACTTAGCTAATTGTGAGATGAATCTTTTCGCTTGTCTTTGACTTGGTGCATTATTTCAGTGAGTCTTTTTTCTTCCCGTTTCCCATTCTCTGAGATCTTTCAAATAAGTAGGCGACACTAGTTGTGCCGCAGAAAGGTTCTGGTCTGAAAAACAGGTCCTTTGCACCCATGTTGGCTAGTTGGTTGGCAGTTTTATTGCTTTCTGCTCCTTCATGTCCTTACATTAGATTAAGTCTGTTGTTTGTGATGGCCAGTTAGTTGAGAGGTTTTTTGCATGTGCCTATATTGTCTTTTATGTATAAAAGAATGACTAAGGATGTAAAGACCAAATAAAGACATTTAAGCATGTTATACAATAATTATTATAATAACTTCATCCCACAATAACTATGAAAAATTACTTTTTTTTTAGATGGTTGATGTTGATAAAATGTCAGATGCGGAGCTCCGCACTAAGCTCCTAGAATTTGGGTTCCCTGTAATGCCCATAACTGGAACCACAAGAAAAGTAATGGCAAAAAAGTTAAAATTCCTACTTGAGAACAAGAACAAGGTTGGATCATCAGATGGAAGAAGGTATATAACACTCACAACGGGTTCAGAAAATTTAATTTTTGTTGAAATTTAGTATATAGAAAAATATTTGACTTTCTTTATTCAAACATGTTTTTTTATTTTTTACGAATGAAATTAGTGTTAAAAAGTATATTTTGGTTCATATCCTAACATGTTTTTTTCTGTTTATTAGGTCTTTAGGAAGGTATTCAAGTGAGGAAGAGAGTGATACAGATGTTAGGTCAACAAGAAAAGATAAAAATCGTAGGGTAACAATGGCAGCCCCAGTCTCCAGCACAACAACCAGGACTTCTAAGAAGATTATCGTTGAACCAGAGGTAAATATATAGTTACATTTTCAAGCTTCTTCTAGTTGACACAATAAAATGTGTCAAAAAACATTATTTTGTGTTGTCTATGTGTCGGTCTATATTATACCTACAAATAATCCAATAACTAATGGGTCATAGAATGATAACTGCAGATACTGCACTTTATAATAGACCATTTAATGTGGTTATTTCTGTGAATTCTGGCTATTTATAGTTGCAAAACCAAATTTCCATTTACTTTATCTTGTGATATTTTTTTTCATAAATTTCTTATTCTGCATTGTTTAGCTGATATTTTAGGAAATAATCTGAAATTTTATTTTCCTCATTTCTATTTTATATTATTTTAATTTCAGGTAATTAGTAGCAGTCCAAAAAAACATGAAGTCCGCAGTACCACTTCAACCACCACCACCCGTAGCTCAAGAATTGTGAAACAGGCGCGGGATGATTTTGATACAGGATCTGATTCAGAGTCGGACATTGTGGCGCCTTCAAATAAGTATGATACTTCTCCATCTAAGTTTGACGATTCATACAATGATATTGAGTTCAACAAGAAAAGTACTGCAGGGTTGTCCAGTTCATATTCCAGGTAAGGGATAAACTAGATCACTTGGTTTAGAATGTGCCTCTTGCATAAAATTTATTTTAATCCAAAAACATGTCAAATCTCTTCCTTTGCCTAATAATTAATTTCGGCGTAACTACAATTTGAAGTTCAAACTCAAACAGCTTTATCGTTTAAGAATTAAATCTTATTCATAATAACATTATCTATTGATGAATGTACATACTACACAGTAGTTTCGCAAGTCAAAAAAAAAGTCAAAATACAATTTGAGAAACAACAGAATATACAAAGTCAAATATCCCTATTTAAACAAAATTATCAATGGCTTAAAATAAACGACAAGTTAATATTATATTTATAAAATAATTAATAAAGATTAAGAAATAAAAAACTTAAACTAAAGTAAAATTCGCACATATTGTTTAAAATCATTTGTCATTAAAACTAAAAAAGAACAAACAAATATTTTACAATACAAACATAGGCTCAAATATATAAAATCTAACACGATACAATAAAATACATACACATCAGTCTTAGAAATAAAAACAGCAAGCCCATACAACTCTGACATTCTGACGTTATTTTAAATCTTTAAAGTTATTTTTTAAATATTCATCACTATTATAGAATGTCTTCTTCTTTAGATAATTTTTTAAAATGACGTGGCGGTAAGAGTCTTAATTGCTTCAGGCAAGACATTAAACATTTTCAAACCATAGTGGTTCCTGCCATCCCTTGACCTATCAACTCTGCTGTAGCGTAAGGCAAAAAAGTTCTTTCCTCTAGTATTGTAACTGTGGTAGTCACAGTTATGAGAATACTACAGCAATCCCTAAATCTTAATCCAGCCATTATCCTTATGCAGCGCCTCTGCACTGCGAAAACCTTAGCCAAATGCGGCGAATGTCCCCAACACAAGATCGCATACAAAAGGTGTGAGTGAAAGTGACCGTAGTAAGCCTTCATCAAGACTTCCTCTGTAACAATGTTCTTAAGGTTACGAATAATAAAAGTGCTTTTACTCAACACGCTTGCGAGATGTTCAGCATATCTTTCCCATGTCAATCTCGAGTCCAAACACACACCCAGGAACTTAACAGAGCTCGTTATTGTCTCCAGTGGTCTAAGAGAAAAATCCAATGTCTGAGTTTTTGTTTTATTTATGCTCAGACCATTCGAAAGAAACCACTTCTGGATCTCACAATCCACGTTCTTACCTTGCTGGTCAAGTTGAACCAAATCACATGTTTTAGTAAGTGCCGTGGTGTCATCAGCATACAAAATAATATCTGCACTCTTATCTAAGGTACAAGCACTAATATCGTTTACATATAAAAGGAATAGAACATGGCCAAAAACAGAGCCCTGCGGTACTCCATAAAGTTAATATATAATTAATTAGGTAAAAAATCAGGCTTAAAATAAACATAATCCAATCACCCCACATAATATCTAAAACTAGTATGGATTGTGATGATACTAAGTATGCTGAGCTCCAATATAATTTTGTTTTTGCTTTGAATATTTTATTTAGAGCAAAAACATAAAATTAATTTAATGTCAATTAAATATGCAACAAAATATTATTTTTGGATTTTAGATCTCTTATAAAATTTCATATGAAAAAAATACCTAGCAGAAGATGGGATATTTTTAGCCAATAAAAAAAGTTTGTGTAAGGGGCACATAGAATCTATTACCCATTATACAGTGGAGTTCAAAACAAGTCAAAAAAGCCAAAAACACAGATGTTTATTTATATGCAAATAATAAAAAATACATCTTGCAATTTATTTTGATATTTAATTTGGAATTAAATTTAAGTAAAAAACAATAAATTATTGTTTGGTTTTTATTTGTAAATAAAAAATAATTGTACTTACCACAAAATTAGGCTAAATATCCATTTTAAGAACACAAATTATTATGTTTAAAACAGCACCATTTTTTTTAAGATTTTTTGGTTGCTCATATCCCGTTTTCAAAACTCTGGTACACCTGCACTATGGTGGTAGTAAATTTATAACATATTGGTATATTTTCCCAATTTAACAGACAAAAATATCGCGGCTGGTGAGCACAATGTACAACTGATTTAATATTTACACAAGGCTTTTTCTGGTTAGCGCTGTTGCCAAATATTTTTTTGTAGATTAAAACATTTAAAACTTCGTTTATTTTATTAGCAAATGAATCTACTGAAAAGCGATTAAGACGAAACTGTCCAATTGTTAAGGTTTTAGAAATAATTGCTTCTAAAGTTCTAACTTTGACATCGTTTGGAAAGAAAATATGTCAAGTTTTGACACATATGTCATATAAACTTTTTGACTTGTTTTGAGTTCCACTATCGCCCATTAAAATCGTGAGCATCGTACTTTTTACACCCTGTGTATTCCTAAATTCAATGTAAAAGTCTAAATTTAATTATTATATTTTGCAGTAAAAATTTGACATTTTTTAGATAAAAAATAGTATTGTTGATATTTCAGGGCTCATTAAGTTTTTACTGTTAACAAAATAATCCTTAAGTCTTATAAGTCTTAAGAGCATGTGGTTAGAATTTGACCAGAAGATTAAAAAATGTACTTAAAGTATATACCACATAATATCATTTACAGGTGTTTTTCTTTTTCTACACATATTTATTTATTTTTTTCTGTGCTTTCAGATATTCACCTCCCAAATCTGAAGATAGTTACTCAAGTACCAGAAACATATCTTTTGGAACCAATGTATCTCCGTCCCGACATACAACTTTTGGCGATTCTACAGCACTGGGCGGATCTTTAGCCTCGGATTATGCGGCCGAGAGATTAAATCAGATAAGATCCAGATTAAGCTTGGGAAGTCAAGGTATTGTAAAAATAATTATTATTGGAGTTTTACTGTAACTGGCAGTTCACAAATACCTCACTATACAGACACCACACTAACATCTACAAACCTCATTTAAAGAAACCGCACTTCTTTTGTCACACTATGTGTAATGTAGTGTCGCCACAAGATCCCTTCTTCTTGGTGAGGATCTCTCCTCTCGTCAAGAGATCACTCTTTCATCGTGTTTCGTCTTTTTTTGTAATAAAAATGGGAATTCTGTAAATAAATATATTTAAGTGGTTTTAAAAGAAAAATACTTCTATATATTAAAGAAAATCAAATTATGGTTTTAAATTTAAAAACAGCAAATTTAAAATACACATATTTTTTTTACTTATTTATAAAAAGCATTCATAGAAGTCAGAAAGTTTTCAATGTTACGTAAAGAATTAATAGTTCATAAGAAGATAAGAAGTAACGAAAAGTTGATTTCTCTGCAACAGTTTCTAAAGCAACTTGGGAAAAATTATCAGCCTAAAAAGTCGAAGGTTCTGATTCGCGAACAAGTTATAACTTTTTTGAAAGAAGCGCCGACTGAAAAATATTTGGCAGATACAGATGCATTAGTGATAGGTGTATTCGGAGCTTGTAGAAGAGACGAGCTTGTGAAAAAGAAGTGTTCCGATGTGCGTGATATGGGTCAGCATATATTTATTGACATTCCACGAAGTAAAATAGGGCAAGCAAGGAGCTTTTTGGTTATTGATGACAGTGAAATGTGCGTAACAAAGTTAATTCGGGACTATGTGTCTTTGCGACCTAAAAGTGCACCTATTGATAGGTTTTTTTTGTGCTATCCTGATGAATGATGTACTGTGCAGCCTATAGGTAAAAATAAATTTGGAAATATACCCTTTAAGATTGCTACATATTTGGGTTTACCTGATGCTAAGGCGTATACAGGTCATTGTTTAAGACGTACAGCGGTAACAATTCATTCTGATGCGGGAGGTAGTTCCGAGAGCTTAATGAGGTTAAGAGGCTGGAAGAGTTCTTCGGTAGCACGAGGGTATGTGGATGATAGTGAAAGCTCCAAATTGGCTAATGCTTCCCTTGTAGTTGGGAAAAGTATTACTTCAAGTAACACAGCAACTGCGGTGGGGTATCGAAATGTGGAATTTTCCGGTCAGTTTGAAAATTGTACGTTTTACTTTAAAAAATAATTTTTATTATGATAAGTATATTGTGTAAGTATGTTTGTATTTTTGTAATAAATGCTTAAATGAAGATAATTTATTGTTTATTTATTAGAAAATTTGTAGGCCCTAGGGCGTTATTTTTTTTAATAACACCCTAGGGTAATATTTGTATTTAACTGACTTTGACATAATATTATTTGTCAAATAATATACCAGTCGGACATCAATTTTATAATTAAAATTTTAATAGCACAAGGGTGTACAAAACAAGTATTTTTTCTAGAAGTATGTAAAATTAATTACTTGTTTGTTTTGACACATTTTCTGTTGAATTGAAAAATATTTAAAAAAGCTTTTTTAAATATGGGTCCAAAAATGCATAGTTTCTAAGATAAACTTTAAAAAAAATAGGTTTACTGTAATTATCTTAAATATACTGTAGGTGGTTTACTTGAAATTTGTCAGTGTTATTATTAAAATTATTAAGTCCAGTGGCGTTTTAAGGGACACCTTATTGAAAATAATTGGGAAAAAAAATGTACGCCGTACGATGTTTATTGAAATTTTTATATTTTTGTAGGTTAGGCAACTAAAAATACAACTTTTTTGTTTCTTTATAATTCCTCCTATCTTATATAGATTGATTTTAAATCTGAATTTAACCCAAAATCGTTACTTAATTAATCAATCATTCAATCAATGCACCAAAAAAATCATCTATGTGTCAGTGGCAACATAATATTAAAGTCTGCATCCTTGTTGCATAAATTGATTCATTACATGAGACGTAATAAATATGGCGCCACTGTCCGTTTTTTAAAAACTAATAAAGGCAGCACTCAATAGATTTTTATTGGTTTTTATTGTAAATTATGACAAATTTTATGCCGCTCTTATTGTATTTTTTTTTTCAGTAGTGATATGTTACTGACTGTTATTTTTGTCCCATAGTAAAGCATTTATTATTATAGTTTTTATAAGATTTTGTGTTTGTATTTTTTATTTTAGGGAGTGTTCAAGTATTATGTATCACAATTTTTGGAGATTTTTGACCCATCCCTCCATGTAACGAGCCATAACGTTTTTTTGAACCCCTCTCCCCCCTAGTAAAACGTTACATAACCACCAAGTGACCATTTTTACCTAAAAACAATGTTACTTAAAGCATAGTTCAAACCTCCCTCCCGCCCCTGTAACGCTTCGTAACGTCTTACAAGACCCGCCCCCTCCCCCCAAATTCGTTATGTAATACTTGAACGCTTCCTTTGTGTAATAGTAGGTTTTAAATAATAATATTTTATTTTCTGTTGTTGTGTTTGTAAGAAAGAACCTTGAACATAAAGTAAATATATCATTAAGCACTTACACTTATTTCAATTATAGGTTATGACAGACCAGCATCTTATACTTCAACTGCTGCCACTAATAATGTTAATTTGGATGAAAAAGACACACCATTCCTAAGCAACTTCACCAAGCGATTGTCGGCATTGAGTAGCAGTAAAAAAACTGATTTTGACGCTAAAAGCGATTTGGTGAAGGAGCATGATACCAATGGATCAACGCTCTATGGCAGATCTTATTTATCTAAGTAAGTAAAAGTTTGTATTTTAATTGTGCTCACTTTTTTTATACTGAGCATCAACGGAAATATTAAACACAGCTTTTCTTCGTTGGTATAAAAGATATTTTGAAATTTTTGATGCATTTATCAGGTGTAAATGGGCAACTTGTCATCTAAATTGATGTAAAATATCACTCCCAGTTTTGCTAGAAGTTGACAAGACAATTATTTTAATGAAACTACATTTTTATATGGGCTTAAAATTCACTTTAAAACAATGTGTCACAAGATGCAATCTTAAATTTAAAAACGCAAGGTAGAAAGGCCAGGTGCAATATTTCTGTTGATACCTGGTACATACATATTTTTCTGTTGCTCACAAAGGGTTTTTAATATACTTCAAACTTCAAAATGGCTTTATTGTCTTAAATAAAAGTAGTATTCATAGAAAAAGCATCCTTAAACTAACACTAAAAATTTACATAGAAAAAAAATAGAATCGTACGTACAGTCAAAAAAATACATTGAAATAGAATAAAAAAATTAGATAAAAAGGTGACCCTTTTCCACTTACTTAATTAACTAAGGACAATTTAATTTTGGGTATAAAGCCTAACCTGTAAAACCTGAAAATGTCATGGAGTTTAAATCCTAGGTTAAAGAGCCCGGAATAGTCATTGAATTTTTGGATTTTACGTATAAACCTGAAAAAGTTTTTTAGGGGCCTGAATAAATGCTTAAAATTTTTCCAAATATCGTTTAACAGATCCATGAAATATATTCTGTACCATTTAATTTTAAATAATTTATAAAATTGTTGTTAAAATAAGTCTGTCTCTGCAGATTGTCGTTTCCGCCTGCCGGTTTGCATCTACTTGTAAGCATTTATCGATGGCTTAGTTATAAAAACCTCGTATTTCCATTTTTTTTTTAAATGCCATTTTTTATTTATAGAAATTTTATTTTATTAGATAAAAAATTATGTATATTATATATAATTCCATCTGCGTAGTGCTGCTCTTTACAGACAACAACAGGAACTACATACATCAGTTGTTCCCAAGATTTAGTGTGAAGACCTTGTATATCCAAGAAAGATTGAATGCATTTTTTAAGTTTTCACAGTGTTTTTTTACTTTTAAACATTTCGTGGGTGTAAGTTCAAATTCCAAATAGGTAAAAAAATTAAAATCTTTGTAGGCAAAATAGTGCAGCAAATAAATCAGTTTTTATGTCTTCTGTAAAATTTCTATTTTGTACCATACGAGGTTTTCATACTAAGCCATCGATATGCATATTGTAACTTTTGCAATATAGGTTAGGTTAGATTAGGTTAGGTTTTAAGTGAGTGGGTATAACACCCTTCCACCGCGACCGATCGGTCTATTAGTGGCTCACACCCTTTTATATTTCTCCCACCAGGTCCAGACTTTTAATAAATCTGACGATCCTGTTGGGAGAGAGATCTTTCACCTCCCCCGGCAACAAGGTGTCATTGCCAAGGATTGCGAATCTGATTTGTGCCATTGCTGGGCACGAACACAGTATGTGTTCTACCAATTCACCCTCCTCCATGCACATGCGGCACTCGGCGTCTTCCGCTAGGCCGATCTTGTGCATGTGTTATTTCAATCTGCAGTGTCCCTTGTACAGTCCTAGAGTTTTAAGGTGTACCCTTAATTGTTCCAGTAGTTTGACGGTACATTGTTGATTCGGTGGGCTTATAAAGGCCTTCGAGTGTTTAAGATCCAGAAGTCCATGCCAGAACCGAAGATTTTCTCTTTGTGTCCAAGCTGATATGAACTGCTTGGCCATTCTATAAGATATACCGATGACCGGTTTCGGCCCTGTGAATATTGTCTCCGCCCCCCTTTTGGCAAGGAGGTCTGCCTGGATTTATTACCCTCGAGGCCGGTATGTCCAGGTATCCACAGTAGGGAACCTTGCTGCTTTGACCCAGTTTGGTCAGCGCATCCTTGCAATTCCAGACGGTTTTCGAATTGCACCGGCTGGATTCAAGAGCCTTAAAAGCTGCTAAATGCAACATGGGCCGTCACTAGTCATAAAAAAAGTGCCGAGCATTTAAAAAGGATAAGGGCAAATTAACTAGTTTAAATGTAAACAGTTAAGCTCGAATCGCACTTAAGGTGTTTTACCCATGGTGCATGAGTCATTACCGATCAGCTGATTATTGTTTTTTTTTCAAGGACACTAGTGAATCTCATATCCATGCACTTTAATGCATTTTTTTGAGGATTTCTTTTCCCCTAACAATTTTTTGCTGTCAGATGTTGCTGTAACTTGATACATATCCATTTGAACTCAGGTTATAGATAGTCATGGATCTGGAGTATATTTTATTATTTTCAATCTTTTGTGGGGAGTAACAGCTTTGTTATTAACTTATCGGCGGGTAGGTTTGTCCTTGGCCACTTTTTGTTAAATTGTAAGTAGAAAGTATACATTTTGTTTTTTACATCCTCTAGTTACAATCATTGGTACCTACAAAATGGTCATTTCAAAAGCCATTTTTGTATAAATTTTAGAGCTGCGTCTCCTTTTATCCCAGTTTGTGGGCTAAAACCGAACATAACACCGTCCGTGAAAATTTCTGGCCAGACTTGAAATCGTAATCGTCGATTTGTTTATTTTTTTAACCAATAAACACGCTTCATTTACGTTTTTTGGCGAACGTTTGGAGTATTTGGCGATTAAGACGGTTTAAAATTAAATGAAGTGAAAGGTAAATAAAAGTTTTACTCGTCCGACTGAGCAGTCTTATTTGGCGATTAAGAATGTTAAAAAAATACGATAGTCTGTGGGGCCCTTAAACCCTTACCCATGATTCGAAAGTGGAAATCAAAGTCAAAGATTTTTCACACGGTGTGATGAACTTGTGGTTAAAACTCCCAGGTAGGAAATGGTTGTAAGGTGTGTACGGGGTAAATTTTTGACAGATATTAATGCAAATTTTCGCAAATGAAGATACAAGTGGTGATAGTTCTTACTCAGCAAAATAAAAAAATAGTTATTAAAGAAATGGTTGATATGCTCCAAGTTTGCAATCTTAAATATTGAAGATTTGGATTTGAAGAACCTGGGAAAATCATGGAATTTCGGGACTATTTAAAAGTGTAAACCATGTATAGGGATTTAAATTTATTTATAAAATAAGCGAAAGCCATAATTTCAAAAATTTATTTTAAACATAATGAGAAGTCACCCATTTTTATTTTGTCTGTTTAGTACCAAGGCCACCTATCTTAAATGCATGCCAGTACCACATATTTTCTTAAAAAAACAATAAATAAATAAATATATACAGATATTTAACAATTTCATTTACCAGTAGATTCTTTTATGTATCTTTTATTGCATATTTTTGTATAGTCTGAACATAATTTTAGATTCTGCACATAAAGATATTGGTGGTAAATGGTCGATATATTAAAGCATTTTTATGCCATCAGCTACTTCAACATTTTTATTGTTATTTTTTTTTCCTAGTTTTAGAGCAACCCGAGGACGTGAACCTACCTACGAATACAAAAACAGAGAAGGCAGCGGAAAAAACAACCTGGTTTCGTTCGCAGTCTTGGCTGGAGCCGCTCTGTTTTTCATATTTCTTGCCGTTGTGTACCTTGGCATGAGATCAGACACTTCAATGGTCACTTCTGGTAAGAGCAACCCTTACTCGAAAGCTTAAACTTGTTTGTTTTATTCTATGATGTTTTTGATATAAAAGTTTTTTTTTTTTAATTAACGCCTTGAATCTCAAATAAAATAATAAATAAGATATACAGTGTTTACCAAAAATCTGCATTTTCTTTATGAAAATTATAAAACTTATGTTAAGCGTAGGAAGTATAATTTATAATTATCCTAAGACCTTGTTTCAAAATGCGCTTAAATATAGAAAAAGTGTATTTTCAAATATAAATATTTTAAAATTTACTCTAATGAAAGTTAATGCATAATAACTAATCATTGTTGTTGTTTTATTGTATTGACATATTGCTGGTAAACATTAAATATATTTTATTTTTCTATAAATAAGTAACCCTAAAATACATAGGAATAGTTGTTGATGTGCCTG
The DNA here is from genome assembly GCA_019359885.1 of Listronotus oregonensis. Taxonomy (NCBI): domain Eukaryota; kingdom Metazoa; phylum Arthropoda; class Insecta; order Coleoptera; family Curculionidae; genus Listronotus; species Listronotus oregonensis. The sequence continues at coordinate 116,513 of JAHBCN010000597.1, forward strand.
TTTTAGTTTTTTTTGGTTTGGTTGAAACAAACATTATCGGGAAGGGTATTAATAATAAGTATAGGGCAAATTTAGATGAAATTATCACAGAAATGGTAAAATATCACTTAATTATTAAAAAATCTTAATATGTTACTGGCTATTGTAATCTTATTTTGTAAGAAAACATGTTGAATAGTTAAAAAAAAAAAATTACAAAATATTTTTTCTAAATACCTGTTAAAAAATTGCACTCACTAAAATCCCTTTTACTTTGTTATAAACAGCATTTAACTGATTTGTTTTCTAGAATTGTATGTTAGTTACTTGTCAACATGTGTTTTTATATATTTTTATCCTTGTACATTTTTTAATAAACAATAAATATTTTGCTCTGATGATAAAATTGTTTTCTTTATTTTGAGTTTGTTTTTTTTATCTCCTACCTTCAATCCCTAAGGTACCTTTTGTCCAGTCCAAAATATTTATTGCTTATTAAAAGGTGATAGGTATTGTTAGGATGTTACTTTGTCATTGAAATGTAACCAATTTTCATAAATGTACTCATTAAAATAATTATTGTCGGAAATCAACATTGTCCAACATTAAGAAAACCGAAATTTATTGTAATAATGTAAACTAAAGGGGTGTTCAATTTTCATTGTCATTATGGGGTTTCTCCGTTGCTAGGGGAGATACAAGGTTGCCGTTTACGCAAACCTGGGCTACATTTTCGAAAAACGAAATATGCCAAAATAAGAATTTTCCTAGCCTTTGTTTTTGAGCTACAGGGTGAAATTGAAAATTTACATTTTTAGAGACTACCTCCTACCTCAGCTCCTAAATTACCTATTGAAAAGGTAAAAATACATTCTTATAGAACCTTTTACGTATAATTCAACGGCGGGCTTGATTTTTTTTCAGAGCTACTGTTTTTAAGATACGACCAGAAATTTTGATCTTTTAAATAGGACACCCTGTATTTTATTATGTAATTAGATTGCCCCTATTTTATGTCATTTTAATGATATATAATAATTGCCACTTTTGTATCTTGAGATGACAAAAACCAAACAAATATGAAAATTTGATGTATTATTTTTTTAGTTGGCCATAATTTCTATAACAAAATTCTCAATAACATTTTATTTTTTCTATTTTTATGGTGAAAAAAAGAATTTACTAAAAGCTAAATGCTAAAATTATATTAAATAAAATATTTCACAATCTTTTTTGAAAATTTGTAGTATGTGATAGTCTAATGCCAGGAAGCCATGGAAACAAAAGAAATGAAATTTTAATATTTACAGTTGTCAACATCGCTATCAGATTAAGGGTTTTCTTTCCAGTTTTAAATTTAAAGAATGGCTACAAATGAAGAATTTAAAAATTTTAAATATGATAATATGCTTACTTTATACATAGGGTACCACGAAAATATAAATGCAGCAGACGAACTTTATAGAAACAAGCATTTTGTTTAAAATTAATTATAACCACAGTGGCAATTGTAATTTACTTTGATTATTTCATACTAGGTATCCTGATAGAAGGCACCCAAATAAAAGGATATGTTCTAGACTAAAATCAAATTTAATCAATTTAAAAATCTACCATACCATAAAGAGAATCGCAATATGGATGAAACTAACGTCTTAGGGCTCGTAACTATAGCGCCTACATCTTGTAGAACAATTAAGACGGAAGTGGGTGTAGTGAAGTCCCGCGCTCGAACAATATTAAGAAAATAAAATATAAATACTCATATATGCCTTAATTTTTGTCACTGGTACTTGGGGAGGATACATCAGGATTTAAATTTTGCAAGGACTGTTATTTGGTCAGATCAGAGTTATATAGGTAGCGACGGGATTTTCAATCGACCAAATACTTGATACTGGTCACGTGAAAATCATCATCTCATATTTCCACGTGAGCGACAGGAAAGATTTGGGTTTAGTGTCGCGTGTTTTATATTGGGAGCGAAAATAAAATATTAAATTTTCTATACCTATTTTTCTAGCAAGATGGTGCTTCAGGACATAATAATATTTAGAAGAACATTTTGTCGAACGTTGGATTGGCACGCACGTGTCTGTAAAATGACCCCCTAAGTCTCCTGACCTCCCTATGTTAGACTTCTTTTTTTGGGGCTATTTACAGAATTTAATTTATATAACTCGACACAATACAGTTGAATATCTTCTTAATGCCACCTAAGAGGCTTTTAGACAGATACAAACTTATCTGCACTAATATTAAATTTATTCATCAAATAAATTGGGCAAAAAAATCAAAGCGTGTGAAAACTGTGCGGGAGAAAATGGCAACCATTTCGAGCATATCTTTTCATTTTTTTTTGTTATGTTAAAATATTAGGATTGTTATGTTTGGCTGTTGTATTCAATTAAAATCATCAAAATAGAATGTATAAAATATTTTTGGGAATTCCAATATGCAAATCATGGCCAACTACAAAAATAACACATCAGATTTTTATATTTGTGAGGTTTTTGACATCTCAAGATACAAAAGTGGCAATTATTATATATCATTATAATGGCAAAAAATGGAGCAATCTAATGACATAATAAAATACAGGGTGTCCCATTTAAAAAATCATAATTTCTGGTCGTATCTCAAAAACAGTAGCTCTGAAAAAAAAGTCGAGCCCGCCGCTGAATTTTACGTAAAGAGTTCTATAAGAGTGTTTTGACCTTTTCGATAGGTAATCAGGGAGCTGAGATACGAGGTATTCTCTAAAAGTGTAAGTTATCAATTTCACCCTGTAGCTTAAAAACAAAGAGGGCTTTGTTTCTCGAAAAAGAAGCCCAGGTTTGCATAAACGGCAACCTTGTATCTCCTCTAGCAATGGAGAAATCCCATAATGACAATGAAAATTGGACACCCTGTACACAGTTTATATATAAATACTAAGATAGTATATATAGTCATTTATCAAAATAATTTTTAGTTCATTCTGGTTAGCGGAGCTAAGCAGGTTCCAATGGCGCAAATATTTTTGTTGTTTTATTGGGAAGACTGATGGTGATGTCACTGAAATTTATTTGTGATTCATAGTAAAAGATCTTTTTAAAGGTTTCCGTCCATTTTTTTTAAGATCTCTATTCATTACACGTAACTTTAAGTTTCTAAGGCTGGCTTAATATGATTTTTAAAAATATACAGGGTGATTCAAACTTTATTTCATAAGTCACATATTGTCCACTAATGAATGCCAAGTAAATTTTCATGAGCGCAATTTTGGTAATTTCAGACAATCAAATGAAATAAACAAAAAAAAGTTTGGACACAATTAAAACTCACCGTTGGAAATATTTTCAGATTAAAATATATAAAATTTATTTATTTATTCACGGGCAAACCCAATTACAATTACTATTGCTAACTTAAAAATATACTAATACTAACTTACATGATAAAAACACAAACATACTAAATATTTAGGACATACGCAAAATACAATACAAAAAAAACCTTGCAACAATATTAAAGTTATAATAACACTAGTGGTAAAAAGAAGAGTCTCTCATAACATAAAGTCGCATTAGTCACACACACATTACAGGTCCACTGATCTCATTTGATATTTGAAACGCAGTAATGAGGAATCAAAAAAATCAACATTAAGCCGGTTTGCACCTCCAATGATTCTCTCGACCGGAGAATGCCTTCCATAGTTGCACCTTCTAAAATTTGGAGCAAACGTAGGATGGTGTCGAGTATTATGAGGTGGGACAAAGAGACCAAATCTATTAAGTAGTTCCGGACAATTAATATAGAAATTTAGGATTTTAAATAAAAACGTTTGATCGCTGTAATATCGTCTAGTTTTAAGAGTGTCAATTCCTACTATTGTTCTTATTTCAAGAAGGGTGTGTTCAAGTATTGAAATATTAAGCTTATGTGCTGCATATCTTAAAAATTTATTCTGCACCTTTTCCAAAGCATACACATGGCTCTCGTATGTAGGAGACCATACAACTGAAGCATATTCGAGTATTGATCTCACCAAGGATACATACAAACACTTGACTGCTAAGAGCCCGCTAAATTCACGGGTGACCCTACACACGAACCCCAACATTTTCAGTGCCTTGTTAATAATATAATCAAAATGTAGCTGAAAGCTCATTCCGCTATCCAAAACGACACCAAGGTCGTTCATAGATGCAACTCTTTCCAGCTGACTGCCACTGATAAAGTAATGGGCTGGTATTGGGTTAAGAATTCTATAGAACGACAATGACTTGCATTTACTAATATTAAGCTCCAGATTGTTCCGGGTACACCACAGGGATATTGCATCTAGGTCTGTTTGCAACTTTTGCTGATCTAAAGGCGACTTTATAGTTGTAAAAATTTTTATATCATCAGCGAATAATAGAAAATTACAAAACAAAAAAAAGGTTCCCAGATGACTTCCTTGAGGTACGCCAGAAGTCACCAGAATGCTCACCGATTGTGCTCCCTTCACCGTGACAATTTGTGTTCTGACATGTAAATAACTCTGGAGCCATTCATACAAGGCACCATTAATTCCAAACGCTCTCAGCTTTCGACAGAGTAAAACGTGATCAACAGTATCAAACGCCTTTGAAAAGTCAGTGTAGACGGCATCCAACACATATTGAACAAAAACCAGGAGATTTGTATTTGTCGACTTCCCCCAAACAAAGCCATGTTGTTCGTCAATCAAAGCCCGCATTACTCCACGCTTTATGTAATTACACACAATATCCTCGAAAAGCTTTGGTATCGCACTTAGTCTGCTTATTGGCCTATAGTTTCCTATATTTGCTTTATCCCCACTTTTGTATATTGGAGTAATATAACTACTTTTCCACTGAATTGGAAAGACACCCTTTCTTAGTGATAGGGAAAAGAGAAAATAAATTGGCCCTGCAAGAGAATATCTGCACTCCTTCAACAATCGCGGGGCAACGCCGTCCGGTCCCGGCCCCTTACTTTCATCCAAATCACTTAATTTACAAAAAACATCTTCCACACTAACATTACACTCATTCATATCGATGGTTCGATCACTTTCAAACTCGGTATTATTGATCATTGCATCCTTCCTATATACAGAGCTAAAATGCTTAGCAAATAGTTCAGCTATCTTACTACTATCGTTCCCACCTTCATTTCCAAGGTACATGTAATGAGGCAGACCATAATCTTTTTTATTAGAGTTAATAAATGTCCAAAATGAACGAATATTTTCAGGTATAGCGTCTTCCGTCCCTCGGATATAATTAACATAGCATTCTTTACTAAGCTCCTTACACCGAGATCGGAGTGCTGAAAATCTTGTATAGTCTGTCAAATTCTTTGAGGATTTATATTTTTTATGTGATCTTTTTTTCTCAAAAATTAAACTTTTAAGATCATTAGTACACCACCTTGGAAATTTGGGTGTTTTGAGTCGAATACGCGGAATAAAACAACTTATACAGTAATAAATAATATTATAAAAGTCCCCAACAGCAGCATCCAAGTCATTGTTTGTGGTCGTCATCCAGTTATCCCAGTTTACACTATTAAGGCAACTATTTAGTCCGACGTAATCTCCGTTCTTGAAGTCAAAATAGTATGAATCGTATGTCATAGGGTCATATGTCATCCTCACTGAAACGTCTACACAAAGCTCTGGATGATAACGGTCACATGGCAAAACACAGTTATCAGCATCGAGCACCAGCCTCTTGTGAAAACAACAAATCCAGAATAACGCCGTTGCTGTTTTCTATGTCATTGATGTCATTAAAATTAAATTATAATTTCTTAACAAACGTTATTTTATGTATGTTTAAAGCCAAAAACTTTAAAAATACTGCAGCTGTTGTTAAAAATCCAAGTTAAAATTACAATATACAGTATGTTTACAGAATATCTAGTGGAAAATGAAACACCGAAAAGTTACACCAACACATAAAAAAAAACATATCTGCAGTACTGTTCTGATTATCTCAGTAGAGTAGTCTGGTAGTAATAGGTATGTTTATTTCTGTTTTTATCATTATGACAGCCTACAAAGGCCTATATAAAACCTAAGTATTGGGAACCGTGGGTGCTGGGTATGTAGATGTTTAACCCATTTTATCCCCCGATTCTTTAACGCCGTCCAAGCATCGAAACATGCAGATATTGCATTTCACGGCACCTTTTAAACAACGCGATATCAATGACTAATACCTCTGAACTCATTACCCCCCAACGCCTTGTTAATGTCATCCAGACGGGACCTTTAGTTTAACGTGGTTCCGAATGACACCCAGCGGCACACAGTATTCATTGGCGGTCACCCATCTAATTACTACCCCTGCCGGACGTCTCTTAACTTCGCTGATTCACGAGAGGGTGGCAAAGACCGTTGGCATAAATATCATTTCAGCCCCGGGAATTGAACCCAGGTGGCCCGGGTGCCAGGCAAGGTCACTGACTACTTTGTCACCAAGAGAGACAAATATTTCTTTGAGTTTTTTTTATCTTTTGATGTCTGTAAACATGCGATTAATAATAAATACATTCTTTGATTTATTTATAAATACATACTTACATAGTAAATAGTAAAAATAGTACAAAAATGAAAATATTAGTTTAGACCAATGTTAACTAGTATAACTGAACGAAAAATACACAACTGTCATACTAGCTATTTTATACTTTAGTCCTAAATGTCTCTAAACCACATGTAAACAAATCAATAGCCTGAAAGTTTTTATCGTAGTTTTTCATTATTCGGTTAACAAACGATTGATGTCCATAATTTGTTATATGATACCCATTGTAAAAATTCTGAGCTAACCTAGTGGTTCTCTGAGGTATCCGAAAACACATTAAGTCCAGTAACTCGCTAGAATTTATTATGCCATTTACTATTTTATATAAAAACACAGCCTGTGCACTTTCTCTACGTTTTTTAAGACTTTCAAGACCAGCCAATTGAATACATATAGAAAAGGGCACATTTTTATATGGTTGTACACAGACTTAATGGCTCTAATATCGTAGATGTTTGAATAGACTCGTCTTAAAAATACCAACATTTTTGAAGCTTTCAGAGAAATGCCATCAATATGCTTACTAAAACTTAAGTCATGGCTAAAAATTACTCCCAAATCATTAAAATTATTTACAGATTCTACAATTACATTTTTAATTGAGTATACATTTATCACAGGACTTTTACATTTATAAAAACGCAGAACTTTACATTTATTGACATTCAGTTGTAAAAGACTAGAGTCACACCATTTGACTAGATTCATTAAGTCTCGTTGAATTTTAATACAATCCTCCAAAGATTTCACAGTACAAAACAGTTTTAAGTCGTCAGCATAAAGTAAACATTTATAGTGTTTAAAGACAGAAACTACATCATTTATAAAAAACAAAAATAAAATTGGGCCTATGTGGGACCCTTTTGGCACACCCGAAGTTACTTAAATTTCACGAGACACTATACTTCCTACCTTCACAACTTGTGTCCGATTTGAGAGATACGAACTTATCCACTTGATATAATCAGGGGCCATGACCATCTTAAAAAGACTTTCCAAAAGAAGTCCATGATTAACCCGATCAAAAGCTTTAGATAGTTCGGTGGAGATGACATCAACCTGTAATTCATCCTTAACACTATTAAACAAATAATGCATGGAAAATGCCCAAATTAGTAGCAGTCGATCTTCCCATAAAAATCCATGCTGCTCTGACCCTTTTCCCTAAATAATTGGTAGGTTTTTTGGGTTTTCAGTCATATAGTAAAAAATATAAAAGAATAGCTTTTATTAACTTTTTGGTTTATTCAAACATATTTACCAGAGCTGATATAAAAAATACAGTTTTTATAAGCTCTTTAATAAAACATGTAACATCCTAATGTTATAAGTACAGGGTGTCTCAAATTCGAGCCTCATCATTCCGATTTCGGAAAGCTGAAAAGATACGAAGTCGGTTAAATGGAGACAAAGTTGCGCAATTTGATGCTAATTAGAATGCCACTTTAAAAGTTTAAGTATTTCAAATACTTCCAAAGACTTTTGGAAAAAAACCGAATATTCGCGATTTAATTTTAATTTTTTTATCAGCTCTATTTGATAAGATATAACAAAATAAATTTGATATTCCTAATGCTACTCTTTCTGTTCTACAAGACAGTGTTATTAGCATTTTCATACCGACGTTTCGTCTTTGAGCTGCCATCATCATTTTTTTAAATACAGCCCTGGATTTTTTATTACAAATTTTACGAGCCTCTAAGGTCCCAAAACCAATGATATATTGCAATTATTCGAAAAATTTATATTAATGGCAATTTTCATAAGAAATCATGTGAGAGACAGAATGGATTTTTGATAAGATCTTATCAGGAAATCATTAAGATGGTTTTTTTGTGCGATACAACATTGGTTTTGGAACCTTAAAAGCTCTTAAAATCCGTAATAAAAAATCCAGGACCGTATTTAAAAAAAAAACAAAATTGATGATGGCAGCCCAGAGACGAAACGTCGGTGTGTAAAGCTAATAACACTGACTTGCAAAACAGAAAATGTAGCAATAAGATTGTAAAATTTATTTTTTTATATCTGTTGTAGAAAATAGAAAAATAACAATGAAATCGCGAATATTCGTTTTTTTCCAAAAAAATCTACAATGGTATAATATTTGAATAAACCGAAAAGTCAACAAAAGCTGTTATAATCTTTTTTGTAATTAGTAAGTTTTATATAAATAAACCTGATAAGTAAGAAAACTATACGTAGTATAGTTTTCTATTGTAGAAGCAATTATTTAAAAAGAATTCAAGAATCTTCAGGGGTCTAGAAATAACTGTAGTCGTTAGTAAAAATTTTTGAAGGGTCTAGGGATCTCAAACCGTTATCCCGGAGTGCGAAAATAATAGGATACCGGATCAAATAAAGGACCCAAAAATACCGGTTTTAATTTCACAAAAACTTGGGTTTTCGGAATTTAGTTAAAAAAATCCAATTAGATTTACTAATATTTTTATGTGTAGCGATTCCAGCCCAGCAGGAGCAGACATTGACACTTTATTTAAAAATGGCTCTTTATGGAAACGGTGGTTCTAGAGGATACATCTTGAAGCATTCCTTCAGGCGCGTTTACACCAAAGTTGACAACTTAAGGATGACAAAAAACTGTTTGTAGAAAACTAAAAGTTACTGTTCTTAAATTAGAGCAACAAGTGGAAGATTTTTTAAAGAAAACTAAAATTTGCTCTTTTCACATTTAGAGAAACAAGTGAAAAACTTTTTGCCAAAAAAGAGCGCGAAAGGTTTAGGCAGTAGTTCTCCAGTTCTCCACTAGTTTTCTACAAGTTGCTTGTGCAAAGCGTGCAGCAACAAATCTTCCACTTTTAGTTGTCAACTTTCTTTATTCTTTTAACACCAAAGTTGACAACTAAAAGTTGACAAAAGAACGTTTGAAGAAAAGTAAAAGTTGCACTTCTCAAATTAGAGCAACAAGTGGAAGATTTTTTGTAGAAAACTAAAAGTTGCTTTTCTTAAATTTAGAAAAACAATTGAAAAACTTGTTGCCAAAGAATTGGCGCGAAAGGTTTAGGTAGTAGTTCTCCAGTTTTCTACAAGTTGCTTGCGCAAAGCGCGCAGCAACAAATCTTCCACTTTTAGTTGTCAACTTTTTTTGATCTTTACCGACACTCCGCGAGAAACTAAAATTAAGTGGAAGATTTGTCTCTCGACAAGTGGAAGACAGAAAAAGTTGATGTATTTTGTAGAAAAAGCAACAAATTGCCGCAACAAAGAGTTTAGACACATTGTTTTTGCGATCTTATTGCCTCACTCGACCAAAGATATAATAGCTATACTAAAAAAATTATATTATAATTTAAGTTTTCATTTGGTGAATCTAAAAACAAGTTTCAATAAGATACTCATCCATCATTTACTTTGATTTTGTTTAATATTAGTTTAGCAATGTTAAAGTCAATTTTATATTTTTATTAAAGCTGATTAAAAGTGATTTTTTTTTTCGTTAAAGTTAATTAGAAAATTTGTTTTTGAGATCTTATCCTAGTCAAAGTGTTTGAAAGTAGTGTATGTACTCTTCTGTTTTTTATAGTGAGTAATTACTGTGGTAACAGATTGATTATTTCTTCAATTTTTTACATCATGTAATAGAGATGAAATTCGCTATATTTAAAATACACTAATGGGCTTAATTATTGAATTTCCCTGTATATTTAAATGTACCCTGATGTTAATATTAGAAAATAATGGTCCCTGCTCAAGCCACAACAAATTAAAGAACAGTATTACCTTATGTTCGTACTAACATTTACAAATAATATCAAATATCATACTTGTATACGGAACGATAACGAAATGATGATAGGAGGGGAAACACGCTAAAACGTTTCGTGTAATATATGGATTGTATGCGTCAGGCCGGAACTTGGTCTGGCCCACTGCCGTGCACCCAAATTGACGAGGGAGGGAGGGAGAGGTCATTTATCAAGTCAATGTTTGTTTGTGTTGTCAAAGTTTACAACAAAAAAAGTATTTTGTTAATAACATATAAGTTAAAATATAAAAATTCAGGCCAATCCTCAAATAAGGTCATTTATCGAAATGTCATTTCCGACTTAGTCTTTTTTCAGTGGTTTAGTTGTATAAAACACTAGAAGACCTTTGCCGCGTTAAAATACCACTTCTCTCCAGATCAGCTTTTGGGAACCGCTTGCTGCGCACTTAAGTATAGTTTCTGATTCCTCTTACCAGTGTATTTGATGCCACCGCTCTTTACAGGTTTTGTATCCCCCTTATGCATACTTCACGACCCACAAAGTAAAAAAGGGGTAAACTGCATCAACGAAGACGACGTTCAAAACGCTGTCAATCTTCTTAACAGCATACGACCAGAATTGCACAAGAGAGCAGTCGCTCATCGTTGTTTCGATTCAACGATTAAGCCACATATGACTGAAGTGGAAATTTTGTCATTCTGCCAGTCCAATTATGGCATTAAAGACTACGCTATGATCAAAAACGATCTGAGAAATTTGGAAGTTCTGATTTTTTCTAACCCCGAGTGGGGAGTCAGCGTAGCGCAGACGGAGAACAACAACGGGGCTGTGTTTGAGGAGAACGTGGCGAAAAGTATGGTAAGTGAAGTTATTAATAGTAATATATTTTTTAACATAATGTATGAAACTACTGTCGAAGCTACAGGTATTTAATACATTATAGTTTAAAATTTTTGAAAGGTATAATGTGATCAGAAAAAATGCAGTATGCACTATACAAAATATTTCGCGATTTAAAATAGAATTACACTAATATATAGAGTCTGTAAACGTAAACCTTTTGGCAGCATTTTTATCTCATTAAACTAAAATTTTTTTATTAATATGGGTCCGGTAATGCCCCATTTTCGAGTTACGGACCCTAGAAGAGTTGGTAGTGCAAACAGTGTTTAATTTATTACAACAACTAAACAAATGTAATTTAAATTTCGCATATTTGTATTAAATTTTATGTAGAATTTAATGACAAAAAGTAAGTAAATATACGGCTGATAAAGGGTAGATTTTTAAGGGTAGAGAGTATTTGGTTATAAAAACTTTTTTATGCTACGTTCTTTCGTAAATTTAGGTTAACAGTCTGAAAGAACGAACAATTGTCAACTCTAACTTGCTTGTATATCATGACTACATTGTCAGGGACTTGGAGGAGGAATATGTTGTGGATTTTGTCTACTTGGACTTTTCCAAGACGTTTGAAAGTGTGGATCATGATATTCTGATAGAAAAGCTTTATCATATGGAAACTCATGGTGTCTTTCTAAAATGGATCAGATCATATCTGAGAGGAAGAGAGCGAGTTCTTAAGCTAAACAATCATCTCTCTAGAATTATCAAAGTTACTTCAGGTGTTCCTCAAGAAGCTCACTTTGCTCCATTATTGTTGAATCTCTTTATTAATGATATATCTGATTGCTTTCACTATTTTGAATGTGCCCTCTATGCGGATGACCTTAAGATTTATAAAGCCAATTCAAGTCCTGATCATTTTGCTCTATTTCTAAAAGATTTAGATTGTTTCCATACTTGGTGCATCCGAAACAAGTTAAAATAGAATATCCAGAAATGTAAATATATACAGTTTAGTAGATCTATGGCTATAATGGCCAATGAATTCTCCTTTAATGGTAGGGTTATTGAGAAGGTACAAATAGTTAGAGATCTGGGTGTACTGTTCAACAGTAAACTATCTTTTGCGCAGCATATTCAGGCTTGTAGTAGGGCACCCAGAATGTTTGAATTAGTTAAAAGAAATACTAAAGATTTTAAAAACATTTTTACTTTAAGAACTCTCTATATTTCTCTGGTCAGGTCACATTTGGAGTATTGTACTGCTGTTTGGTCGCCTTTCTATCAAACACATATCGACAAAATTGAGTCGATTCAATAAAACTTTTTAGGTATATTGCATATAAGACTACCATCCCATCCGCAGAGATAGATTTTAATGCTCTACAAAATAATTTAAATATTGACAGTTTTGCCTCGAGAAGAAGGAAAACTGCATCATGACTGCTTACAGAGTTCTTCACGGTTTGGTTGATTGCCCACAAATTCTGTCTCAGCTGAATTTTCGTGTTCCCAGAAGATCCCTCAGGGTCAAAAGAATATTTAATATTCCAACACATAGAACAAATTATGGACAGAATAGGGCGATTGATAGAATCATGAGAAATTCTAATGAACTAAATATAGATCTGTTTCATGTATCCGAGGGCTTTCTTAGAAACCATCTTAGGCATCATTAATGTTTTATTAATTTATCACTTTCGAGTAAAACAGGTATTCTTTTCGCAAAACGGTATACCCAGCTGTTTGCGAGACATTTCTCAAGAGGCAGCCGGGCGCGAGAATAAAACCGATCCAGAGCTTCCTAATGTTTCATCGTGTGTGTTTGTATAAAGAAGAATTAGATTTCTAACCCGAATAATGCACGTATCAAATTCCACAAAATTAATCACAATGTCAAATAAAAAGTTAATAGAGAGCAACCTAACCTACTTCCTCTTTATATGAACACACACATCACAAAGCTCTGGATCGGTTTTATCTTCGCGCCAGCCAGACTTTTTTGAATATTAGGTTAAAAAGTTTAATGCAAATCTTAACGCAAATTGTAATTTTATTATCTGTTTTTAATTTATTAAAAAAACGTTTAAGATTTGATTTATTAATAATATTAAAAGTCTAACCTTTTTTAAGAACCTGTGATTTAAATGGCCTTTTTGCAGTTTTTGATGATATTTTATTTATTTGAAAAAGTGCGTTCTCTCTTGCTCGAACGGCAGTAAAGCTTTCTGGTCCTTTGCCAAAAATATTAGTCAAAACTTCTGCACAAATTCTTTTCCAACCCTAATCTCTGAAAATGGAGTTGTTTATACCTCTAAAAGAAAAGCCGAACTATTTGCCAAACAATTTGCTGCCTATTCTACGCTTGATCCTCCTATTAATCTTTCTCTTCCAATAGTTGCCCTTGTTTCTCATAAAATGTCCGATATCATTTTTAAAGTCAAACAGATCAAGCGTATTTTTTCTTCTCTTAATATTAAAAAATCGTCTGGGCTGGATGACATACCAGCAATCGTCTTAAAAAAATGTGCTCCCGAGCTTGCACCCATCCTAACTCGCCTCTTTCGAATCTCTTACGACACGGCCATTTTCCCGGATGCAACACTCTTCCTTCTAACTACAGACCTATATATCTTTCTTGTGTTGTTTGAAAAGAAATGGAAAAATTCATAATTTCCCAAATCTTAAAGTATCTGGAAAAACACAAGAGCTTACATGATAGACAGTATGGATTCCGTCACAGAAGATCGACAGCTGATCTTCTTTTCTTTGTCTCACACAACTGGAACAAGTCCCTTGAGTTTTTTGGTGAATCCCAGGTCGTTGCTCTGGACATATCCAAAACTTTCGATCAGGTCTGGCATGATGGGCTTCTTAACAAACTTCCTTCTTACGGTCTTCCACCTAAGCTTTGCTCTTGGCTCACCAGTTTCCTTTCTAATCGACTTATATCAGTAACTGTAGATGGTCATTCTTCCAGCTTCTACCAAATTAATGCTGAGGTACCCCAGGGCTTAGTGCTGGAACCCACGCTGTTTCTTCTAAACATTAACGATCTTCTCCCCTCCACAATCAATCCCATTCATAGTTTTGCTGACCATAGTACCCTCCACTCTAGTATTCAATTTCTTAAACCACCATGTAATTCTGATTTGGGAAACAAGCGCGGGTCAATGCAGATATCTCTTTCACACAAGACCTCAAATTTATCCTGGATTAGGGCGCAAAAAATCTTGTTTAGTTTAATGCTTCGAAAACACAGTCATGTTGGCTGTCGCGAAAAAAGTCAGCCAATGCTCGTCCGTTACATATGAGCGGCCAAGTTCTGCAGAACAAAGAGTTGTTTAATCTTGTCGGCGTTACTTTTGAGAATATCTTTAACTGACACAAACACATTACATCTACAGCCTCGGCAGCTTTAAAAAAGCTTGGATTTCTCTTTCGAGCCAGAAAGTATTTCATTTCTCCAATCTGTATACTTTGTATGTATCCCAAATCAGACCCTCTTTAGAATATTGTTCTCATGTCTGGGGAATGGCGTCCCCTACAACACTTAGCATTCTGGACTCTATTTAAAGAAGAGCCGTTCGTCTTATTAATGATCCCACGCTCAAAGAAGGGTTTCCTATTCTTAGTAGGGGATCTGTCTCTCTTCTATAGGTATTTTCACGGTTCTGCTCAGTGGAGTTGGCTAGTATAATTCCTTTTCTGGCAGCTCCCAATAGAGCAACACGTAGTGCAACTTTTATGCATCCTTTTACGGTTCAGTTGGAGAGCGAACTTCCCGCTTTCTTCGTTCCTTCATCCCTAGAGTCTCAAGACTATGGAACCTGCTGCCCGCAGAAGTTTTTCCTTTTCCTCCCAATCTCCAAATATTTAAGTCCAGTGTGAAGAAACTCCCTCTTACCACACTTAAGACACCCACGTTAGTACTTAGGCATCAGCCTTCATGGACTGTCCCAAGATAAATAAAAAGAAGTGCGTTTGGTGAGTTTAAAAAGGAAAAATGATTTACATCTTTATCGCACACACTTTTCAATTAGGATATGCCTCTTCATATAACCGTTTTGTTTCCTCGCAATTTCCAAAGGCTCCTGCGAACAGTATGAATACCTCTTATTCTTTATAGGTAAAAATCATTTTTTTTATTTTTTAAGATTCGAGCATAAAGAATCTGTGGGCTGACTCTGTCGCCATTTAGACATAACTATGTTAAGTCTCCCGAAATAAGATTATTTTTGAAATTAGGCAACTAAGCAGATTTCCGCCTGTTGCTGGCCGTCTTTCTTTTAACAAAAATCTTTTTCACGCAAAGAAACAAATACGAGGGTTGCTTTTTAGTTTTTGCAAACTATCACTAGTTGATTTTGCTCAAATGTGTTATTACTGTATTATGTATTCGAGAACTTTAATGTGAAAGTTTTTATTGCATGATTTTTCATGATATTAGGAAAGGTCCACAAAATTGCTTTGTTCAAATTTTGGTAATGTAGCACCATGGGGAGACTGTTTACAATTGGTTTCCTGAATTTTGTCGTGGCTGTACATTCGTCAGTGATAAATGTTGTGAGGGTCTACGAAAATCCGTTGTGATTCCAAAACACATCGACGCTGTGTGAGAGGTGGAGGTGGCCCTTGCCATATCACAGACTACAATACATTGGATTTCATATGAAAATTTAGCTGTAAAAAAGATCTGTTTTAGAGGGATTTCACATAATTTGACCCAAGCTTAAAAACGGCTTGTATTGATTATTGTTAGAAATTGCTGGACGAATTTGACCGTGCAAATGCAACATTGTTGTTCAAGATGAACTGAATCCCACAAACGTTTAGTTTTGAAGCACTTCCGAGGAAATGATTGCTTGTTTCTTCAATTGGACTGGACATGCCCCAACCATTTCTGTAGAGGATCGAAGAACTGTTAATGCTGAATGTAATAAAATACGGAAAAAAATAAAAAAACGTCAAATCATTCTCCATAACGACCATGCCAGCGCCCACACAGCACGGCAAACAACGGATTATTTGAAGGAGAAAAACGTTAAATTTATGGACAGCTAGTTTTATTTTCTCAAAAAACTAATAAAGCCTTCCAAAAGTATGTTTTTTTGAGATACCAATTTCGACAATCCTCGACCTTGACGTTCCACCACATTTTCTATGTTTGTTAGGTTCTTTAATTGTAATTTTGAGTGGTCTTTTTGTTTCTCCAATATTTACTTCATCATAGTCACAGATAATTTGCTAAATACAGTTTAAATTTAAAATATGGTCCGGTCACGTCTTAGAGTAATTTGAGATTTAAATGCGATTTTAATATAATACTTGCAACAGAAATAATAGGAAACCTCGTATAATGTTGATAAGTAACTTTTGCATTTCCATATTGACATAGATTACTCATACAAAATACTAAATACAATAAATGAAACAAACGTATGTAAATATAATTATAAAAAATTAAAGTGAATTCCAGTGGTGTAGCTTTTAGCAAATTTTACTAAACTCACTATTATTTTAAGCAAAAAGACACTTTAATACGAGGGAGGGATTCAAATATAAACCGAAATTTTATTTTTCAGAATGAAACTAATCATCCTAGCCGCAATTAACATTCTAGAAATCGCGCGTAATGTCATAGTCAATTGAGTTGTTTTCATGTAGTAATTGCCAAAATAACAGAGCAGGCAGTTCATGCGTTTGTTGTGTTGTGTCCTCAGCTAGCAAAGTAATAGCCACCATCTTTGACAACAAGGAAGCTCTAAACAATTTTATTATATTTATTATTAATTATTATTCTGACTTGATCACTCAAAAACTTAAACCTGCATTTTGTTCAAAAAGGAGAAACCGTTTAATTAAGAGTGTGCCCAGTTGTCTACAAATGTTACACCTTACAGTCCCGATTTATCAGCAGGACTTCCATATTTTTGTACCGCTGAAAGAAGAATCGGGCGGCTCAAAATTTCAAAACGATGATGATGTTGCCATATTTGTGTATGAGTGGATCCGCGACCAAATAAAAACATTCTTCAAAAGTGGCATTGTAAAACTCTCACAACGATGGCAAAAGTTTTTAATCGGCGACACAATCTCGTGCCAATTTATAGGTATCAATGGCCATTACAGCGTCAATAAAGCTCAGATTTCTCTTTCAAACCAGAAACTATTTTTTCCTTCTAATCTGTATAACATACATAGTATCCCAAATCAGACCTGCTTTGGAATATTGTTCTCATGTCTAAAGAATGACGTTTTCCACACTTCTAACCACAACTAACCACACCTCTTAGGACAAGTTCTACAATAAGCTGTGGTTCAGTTGAACTCTACTGATATTTGACCCAGCCCATTAATAATACATTGCTGTCATGTAAGTGCCAAAAGTGACAGCAATATATTTTAAATGGACAGGTTGAAGTACCAGTACAGTTCAACTGAACCGTAGCTTAAGTTGCGATTGTACAACTGGACCTTAGAATAGGCTATTTGCCACAATTGAAAATCAGCTTTAAATTGTGGTCATCTTACCAGATCATAGTATAAAGAAGCATATTTCTTTATAATATAAAGTAAAATATGCATATTTATTGCAAAATATACGTATTAAAATTCAAATATTTTTAACATTAATTCAGCGACTGGAACGCTCTGTGATTGGTTACAACTTTGGTGACGTCACTTGCAAGTAAATAAATGTCACAAGCTTTGTGTTGTGTGTTTTCAGGTATTATTTTCGATATTTAACATTCTAAATAACTGTTTCTTGGCCATTTTATATAAAAAACATATTTCAAGTAACACAATTATCCGTTTCGTACCTCAAAATGGAATAAATTTTGTGCAAGCCGATAATAGAAACCTACCTGAGATAGACGCATTTATGATTGTGCGTTTGTTTACAAATAACGCTGACTACCATGCTGCAGAACTCAAAAATGCAAAAACAGCTGTGTCAGTACTTCTAAAAAAATATTTATTTACGTGTTCATCATTTAGTATTTCTTAAAATCTTATTGTAGGTTATGTTTATGGAGTGTAGAAATATAAGCTAGAACAAACAAAATCATTCTAATCCAAAAATTAGGTTATATCTTAAAGAGTTTATAAGTTATCTAAAGGCGATATTTTATTTTATATAGTTGCACTCGTTGTTAACTTGTGTACTTGCATATGACGTCACGCGAAACATATGTCGACGACAATACAGAGACAGCGTTTTTAGCGCGAATTTTATAATTTAAACTTTAACATTGAGTTTTATTGAAAATACAGCAGATTTCCCAGAAATATAAAAGGTATTGTGTTTGTTAGGTACCAAAGACTAATTTAAAACGATTTTTCAAAATCAGTCAAATAGCCTATTCTTGATTCTATCATCCTAGACATCCACTGTACGTTAGTACTTAGGCTTTAAGCCTTCGTGGACTGTTCTACGATAAAAACAAATCAATCTGTTGTTGGCCCTAATTTTTTGTAACTTCTAACACCATTCTGCTCTATTCTTTTTGGGACTCCTTACTACGCCACTGAAATGGTCTGTTTATTTTTGGAATACTATAGAAATAAATATTTCATCAGATCTGTTTTTTTTACGAGTTTCTTATCAGTTCTTTAAAATTCTGTTTTATTCTCATAGACATAAACATAATATTAATTCGATATAATGCCGTTTGAATTCGAACTAGTTTTAGATGTAGTACTACTAAGTGTTTTGACAATCTGGTGTTTAAAATTATTTTTACTTTAGTTTGTAAAGATAGTGTTATAGATAGTAGAAGGTATCTTGTTATTTTTTTCTTTAAAAATCAACTTGGTATAAGTATTTATTTGTTTCTTTATTAAGTAATGATAGAGGAGAATAGGTCAAACCCTGATTTATATTTTGTAAGAGCACTGTTTATTCCTCCAAGTAGGGTTTTCCTAGGCATTCACGTTACTGTGCGCTGTTGCCAGACTTTTTTTGTACGTATTGTGGTCTTATACAGGGTGCGGCAGCATAACTTCCTTTTTTCAAAACTTAATAAAACGCATTGTATGAATCAGAAAGTTTTAATTTGGTTTTTATAATGTTGGTACATGCCTAAAGTTTTGTTTTACATAGCTTTGAAGAGTAAATCACATAGGTGACGTCCTCCATTCTCTATACATTGAGTAAACTGATTTCCGGCGCTTCTCATGACTCTTTCAAGCATAGCAGGCGTTATGTTGGCAATTTTTTTCTGGATGTTGTTCTTTAAATCTTTAAGGGTCCTTGGACGGTTTACATAAACACAGAATTTCAAAAAACCCCATAGAAAAAAAATCACAAGCGAATAAATCGGGAGATCGTGCCGACCATTGCAAATCGCCCCTGATCAAAAAAGGAGGTTATGCTGCCGCGTCAGAAATGGGTTTACTCAAAACCAGTTAACAATATTACTCACAAAATGAAGTAAAATTATTTTTTTTACAATATGTTTAATAATAAATGGAAAACCGAAATTTTGAATTAATAACCTAAAATTGAGGGAAAACGATAAGGATGTAAAATAGGGAGGGTATTTGGCAACATCGCAAATATGTTAAACTCGGCAAGCAAATTCATTTAGAGATCGAACGCTGTTAGAACAACACCGATACGTCACGGTCTCATATGGCAAACTGATATGAGACCGTGACGTATCGGTGTTGTTCTAACAGCGTTCGATCTCTACATGTGCGTATTTTTTCCGTTAAAACCGAAACAGTATTTTAAAAATTATTTAAATTAAAACAAACGAGACACGACATAAAATTTACATTTTTTACACCTTATTTACCGATTCATTTTTAAAAGCGTCCCCTTTCCTTCGATAAGTAAAAAATATTGCATAGTCGTTTTTAGTAACAATTAAATTTATTTAATTAATATATATAAAAAAATTTGATTTAATTTGGAAAATAAAAAAGGCAACAACAATAAAATGGCAAAACATTAAAAAAGTCAGTCCTTAAAAAATAACCTTTTTATTTTTAGGAACAAATTATTTTTAATCTTGACAAAAAAGTGACAAGCTTAGTAATCCTCAACCCAGACCTGCCATACAAATGCACATTGTACAACAGTGTAGCCAGTACCCTATTTTCAATCGGTGTTATTGGACTCATATTCGTCGGTCTCTATTTGTTGACTCTTGCTTTTAAAGTATACAGAAATTACGAATTGCGGCAAAAAGAAGAGGTAAGTTGAATTAGCAAAGACGAAAAAATTTTGTGTATACTTTCTGTAAGGTTTTTAATTTTAAAAATAATAGTTACATTATGCGATAATTGTAAAAGTAAATGCCGTTAAAGAAGATGCGTTTAATATTATAAAATTAAATAATATTATTTTGCAGGTAAATTTTATGGTAGAAAGAATAATTGAAATTCTTCAAAACGCGGCGAGCGAAGAGTCTGAAGAAAACTACGTTGTAATTAATCATGTGAGAGATATGATTTTGAATGTTAAAGAAAGAAAAGGTAAGACTAAGAACCTATTTGAGTAACATACAAAGTTTAGTTTGGTTGCGTTTTTACACTTTTACATTAAAACTTTCTTCTTGGGCTCATCGACGAGCTGTTACTTTTTGTATAGGTATCTTTACGGCTTCCGTTCTGAAGAATAATCCAGCATAATTTCTTTCCTTGTATATACCAATAGAACAACCCAACTCACCTCCACGCAAAAAAAACTAGATTTTTTTATTGAATTAATTCTGTTCTTGTATAACAAATTAATTCGTGCCGAATCCTATTTTTAATATTAGTCAAAAAAAGAAAAATTTATACTAATCCTTATAACTGAAGACATGTCAACTATTAAAAAATAATTAATATGTATAGACTTTCTAATCTTTCAATAAACATAATTGTTATTTGTTTTTAATTACCAAGTAAATAAGGGCCTTAAAAGACCGATGATTTTGAAATAAATATTACAGTTTAGATTTTAGTAAAGTTTGGTTAGTGGGTGATATTACAGTTTAGTAAACTTTACACAGCCGTTTGATAAAGTGGTTAATAGTATGGTAAGTTTCAAAAAGTCAAGAATTCTTTATCAATATAGTAAATCAATTTGTACGGCGTTTACAAACGACTGAACAAGGTTATATTTGTGACTCTTGCGTATTTTTTTCCTTAGAATTCCAAAGAAAACTTTTAAAAAATTATTTTAATTGAGACAAGATAGACACAGCATAAAATTAACATTTTTTTAATGGGACCTCAATTTATTTGTTCGTGTTGTATTGAAAGTGTCCCATTTTTTCAGATACATTTTAACAAAAAGGATTTCGTCTTTATTTTTAGCCACAACAGAAATTATTTAACTCGAATTAAGAAATTTTTAATTTAAGTGAGAAACTTCAAAAAGGTAATAATAAATACCTGAAATGCCAAAACACCATATTCTGTCACTCCAGCGTTTATTACACTTTTAATATATACTGGTAAAAGAAAAACATATAATTTCATTAAGTCTGTTGTTACTAAACATAAATACGGAATCGGTTTTATTTTAAAAAATTTGATTTTCTATATATACCTTTTTCTTTTTTGTTTTAATTGCATTCATTTTCTTAAGTATTAGATTCTGAAGGAATCAATACACAAGATAACTATTTTACATTTTGTTTTAAACCCGAGAAAAGCCACAAATTGGCCCTATTCAGTACTTGTTGGGTGACCCTGTAGAAGGTTTTGGATACATTCAAAAACCAATTTCTGTCCGATTTTTAAAAACCACTCTAACAATTTGCATAATACTTTTTAAAGTTTCGGTTTGTTGTCCCTTTACCACTGGATTGTTAATTTCTTTCGATTGCCACACTGGCTAGATGGATTTAAGTTGGCGTCAAACCCGTTATTTGCAGATATTTTAACTTTCTACGAGAAATGATCCATTTTTATAAAAAATATGAATAAATGAAAAAACAAGACACAACTTAAAAATATTTTGACATAAAAATCCCTAATTGTCTTAACATACTCATACTTATATACATTTGTTCCGTTATTATACAATAATTATGCCACTTGGCATATAACCTATTAAAAACACCAACACCTTAGGCTTTCATTGTCTTTATGTGGTATTACACACACTACGTTTCAGTAAGTTTTTTTCCTCTTTTAAGTAATAACTAGAAGCCAGAGGTCATTTACACTTTATATAACCGCGCAGTATCCTTTTGTAACTGTAAGGAATCTCTGCAAGAAGAAATAACTAGGGATCCAAAGCTAACGGGTACAATAAAAGATTGACTGACCAAACAATAATGACACTTCCGTATATTAAAGGAACTTAGAAGTAGATCCGCAAAATCGCAAACAAGTTTAATATCAAAACATCATTTAAATCCCAAAACCACTCTAAAAATATTTACACTAACAAGGGGACGGTCCGAGAGGTGCATCGAGTTATGGGCTCTCACTTCGCGTGCTTATAGTGTGGGTAGGTACCAACCAAACCCCAAAACTGTAGGTGCCAATTCGGCTTCGTTTTAGAGAAATCTCCAGTCAAAGATAGGAGGACGCTTATGTACCGAATAGTTTGTGCGTCAACACAATAAGCTAGCAGCCTAACGGCTTGAGAATCAGACTTGCGTCCAGACGGTCCGTGGTTCGAGTCCGTCGAAGATGTGCTTTTTTGTTTAAAATTTTAATTAAATTTAAAACATCATTAAAAATATTCAAGAAATTAAAAAATACATTTTACACGCCTTTATTGATTAAAACTTACGAATTAAATGTTTTTTTTAATCTCTTGCAATTTATTCAATTATTTTGAATAAATTAACTGTGATTTAATTTTTTCTATGTTTTTTTGATTGTTTGTTTTTTGTTTGTTTGTTTTTTTTCTTCAATTTTTTATTTCTCTTTTAAAGAGGCGAGAAACGTTTAAAACAAATACCAAACAATATACGATTTAAAAATGTTTTATTAATTAAATATTTATTCAAGCAACGTTTTTATTTCACGAGTACACTCTGACGGGTGATAATAGTCATTATAAAAACAGTTAAAACATTTATACTGTCGACACCACAAACATGTATAAAAGGCAACTCGTTTTTGTCGCAATTACAATTTTGTTTTCTTAATTTGGCCGGAAAATCCACGGGTTAAGTTGATGCCAAGGTGTAAATTACGGTTAATTTATTTTATTTAATGTAATTCAAAAAATAGAAAAAATAAATGGAAAAAAATAGCAAAAGACATTTAATTCGTAAGTGTTAATCAATAAAGGCACTTAAAATGTATTTTTTTTTTATTTGTGCAATTTTTTATAGATAAGTTATAAATTTAAAGAAAAATTAAAACAAAAAAAACACATCTCGTGGACTCGAACGACGGACCTTCTGGACGCAAGTTTGATTCTCATGCCATTAGGCTACTAGCTTATCGTGTTGACGCACAAACTATCCGGTACATAAGCGTCCTACCATCTTTGACTGGCGATTTCTCAAAAACGGAGCCGAGTTGGCACCTACAATTTTGGGCTTTGGTTGGTACCTACCCACACTATAAGCACAAGTGGGAGCCCATAACTCGATGCACTTCTCGGACCGTCCGCGTCCCCTCGTAAGACGAGACCAGGCAACATTATTTCAAGTAAGACTGCATCTACCAAGTTGGCAGCCGTTGCTAAATCAGAAAAAAGGTTTAATCTCGGGTATCTTCGTAAATAACAAATGGTATATAAATCGTAGCATTTAGAGTAGTTTTTAGTTATCACTTGAAAACGGTTAGAGATACATACTAACCAAAACGTTGAGTACCAATTTACAAATAGAGACAATGGCAATTCAAGATGTTTGGGTTATTGAAAACATCACATTGTCTAACACCTTTAAGGAAACGTAACCTACTAATGTAAACTCACTGCAAAGAAACAACTTACGTATGTAACAATAAATCTTGCCTCTATATTTTTACCTACAATTTTACTTGTTCTTAAAATATGCAATGTTTGTTAAAAATAGTATAGTCTTACCAGGCTTTTTATCTTTTGTAGCCAAGCAAAAGAGTTGGGAAAAAGCAATAAAATACATTAACGAAAACGAGTCTAGGGTGCGCACGGAAGTTCAGACCGTTCAGGGCGAACCTTTCGAAGTTTGGAGGTGGATTGGTAGTTCCAATTTAAGCATGAGTATGACTGGGTAAGTAAATCCTCCATTTTTTTGTATATTTTTTAGTATTATTGTGTTTTTGGATAGTAATACATAAAAAATATAAAATTTTACTCCAGACCTCCATTTCAAAGTGCTCTTTTGATTTTTGAAAATTTCTTGTAGTGTGGATCATGACGTTTACGGAATATTCGAAATGCAAATTATTAAGTAACAGATTGACATTTTGGTTAAAAAAAAACAGAAATCATTTTGTGTAAAACGGTCACTGACATATGAAGTTCAGTTTCGTAGTCAATCAGAATTTTTCAATATCGGAAAGGTTATGGTTGACCCTATATTTTTTATTGTGAATACGCGCTAATAATAATATCGCGTTGCCATTTTTAATTTATATTGCCAAAAAAATCATATTTACCCATGAAAATATTTTTGGATTTAATTTTCTTTGTAGTAAATAAACTTCACAACGTCGATGCTACCACTTTTGCTTGCTACATGCTTTTTTAAAAGATTTTTTTTGTTTACTGACGAGATGTGTCATATAAAGTTACCTACATATTTTGCTAATTACACGGACGATAAGAAAAAAATATGTAGCTATTTAGCACGTATTTTGTTTCGTTTTAAAAGTTTTTTTCTTAATTTGAAGCCGTATTTTCTACTATTTGTATTTTTTATACCCCTTTCTAGACTGAACGCGATAAAAATTATGTTTTTTAGTATTCCTTATAAACAGTAGTTTAAAAAAAACTAATAATATAAAAGAAATGGAATTTTTGATTGGGGAATAATTTTTTCAGATTCGTTAGAAATTTTTTTGCATATGTTAGAGTGAATTTTAATGTAGTTATCTAAAGGTGCCTTCACACATGAGTACACAGATGCCGCATTGTATATTCGTGCATGCTCGGCTTGTGTGCTCAGGTTTGGATGCACTTTAAAAGGTTTCATTTTATATATTGTATAGAAAATTGTGGTGAAAGGTAGTGTGTGCGAGAAGAGGATACATATTTCCATGTTTATTTTTAAATAAGTGTCGAATATTTTAATGGTGTTTTTAAGCTACGAGCACAAAATATTAGAGTGTATATTTGTTTAAAAGGTATATACATACAATCGTTATTCTAGAAATCTATGTACCTACAAAAACCTTGCAGCACATTTTAAAGGATTATGAGAAAAGTGTTCGACCAAATAAATATTATTTATTTAGAATAATAATTTCCTTTTTAGTTTTGGTAAAAACTCCTTATTTAATTATTTCCAAAAAGTAGATAATAAAGTTTTATAAAACAATTTCTCCTTTACCATAGGTTGAACTTACATGACACAAAAAAATTTCATTTGTTAGAGTAAAATTCTAAAAAGCTTGATCTAAACTTGGTAATTTCTCGGAAAGTATTTTCTACAGTTCTATTTACTGTCTAATGAACACCTATTTAATATTCAAAAAGTTACCGGTCAAACTATATGTATAAACAAGGGTATTTGTCATGGTTAACATAAATTATCACTTAGGCCTTAAGACGATCCGTCCTAAGCAGTTTTGTCTTCAGTGCGCTGTTACCAGTGATGCCAGATATCCACAAGGGAAAAAAATTGGACTGACTGGTTTATATTGTTGTCAAAGTTATTTAATGTAAATAAAAGCTTCTCTTTTCCTGTAAGTCCGTATATGAATCTATCTATTCACTTGCCTTTAACATTTAGAAAAGACACTTATTTAAAAAATACACGATATATATGTTCTAAATTAGCATAAACAAGATAATTCGGTAATAACATGTCTATTTCTGGATTATTTCTGATTGTATTGTTTGAAAGGTGTGTGAATTGATAAACCATAATAAATATCAGGGATTTGTTCGGCGTTATTAACCGAGTTGGCGCAGTAGCAACAATTCGACGTTTAAAATAGGTTGTTTACGCTTAGAGGAAAGTGTAGTGCACTTTTGTTCAAATTATTTTTTCGGTATTTTTGTGAAATAACACGACTAATTGAAGAAAAACTCTCCTCGTAGCACACTGCCTCTCTCACTCTTCCTCACACAAAGAGTAATGCATCGCTCTCTTTCTAGTGATACCACAGACTACAAATACCGTCCAGGACGACGCATAGTAGATGTACAATACGTCATCAACCAGACGCTTCAATTTCCCCATAGAGCGTTCTTTTTTTGTCAGTCAAAAGACGTGGAAATTAAAAACGAAGTCAGAGAAGGATTTTTTTCAGTTTACGTCTTACGCTGCAAAAGATGTCAAAAAGAGCATTCTGTGTGCAGTGAGGAACCTAAGAACGACCTCTTGGATGTAAATTTAGCGTGTGTAGCTGGAATAGTCAGTCTGGGCCTTAATCTCTATCAGTTAAACGAGTTATGTAGCTCCATACATATACCTCCGATATCGGGAAAGAATTTTGACAGATATCTAGATGAAATTCACGAAATCTATAGTAACAGTAAGAATGAGAGTAAGGAGAACAGTTTTGCTACGGGAGAGCTATTATCTTCAACACCAAAAAAACGTAGTAAAAAGTCAGCCAGCCCCAGTGGCATCTCTGGGGATTCCACTAAACTACTAAGCAGTAGTTATTTGCCTTCAGGTATCCAGGCAAGTATAAAATCTGAAGATTCTAAAGGCAGTGAAAGGCTCTTTAGTGCTCTGGAAGAAGTGGATAGTTCGATGACTCAGCTGGATCTGGAAGAAAAAAAGAAGAGTTACTTGCAGGAGTTAGAAAAAGATATTGAGAAAATTGAGGCTTTGACGTTAGAACAGAGAAATGAAGACCTTTGGTTTATTGAGAGGAAAAAGAGGCTTACAGCGTCCAATTTCGGGAGAATTTATAAGTTGCTGGATAAAACCAGTAGAGCAAATATTGTTAAAGATTTGCTGTACTCCAGCTTCAAGGGAAACGTTTATACGGAGTATGGGCAGCAGAATGAAAGCACCGCTATAGCTGACTTTGAAAAATTGACCGGTAAAAAAGTCCAAAAATGTGGCTTGGTAATCCACAAGGATTATCCCTTCCTCGCAGCGTCACCAGATGGCGTTGTATTAGATGAGGACGCTCTGGTAGAAGTTAAGTGCCCATATAAAGCTAGAAACTCTAACCTAGAAGAAGCTTTTCAAAATAAGGAAATACAATTCGCGACTTACACAGATGGCCTTTTGCAATTAAAAAGGGAGGACAAGTACTATTATCAAGTACAAGGACAACTACACATAACCGGAAAGACTTTTTGCTATTTTATTGTGTGGACTCCGAAAGGAATGGCTGTCGAGTTGATCCGAAGAGACGAGCAGTGTTGGGAGAAAATGTTTCCGAAATTGGAGAGGTTTTATTTTGACCATTTGTTGCCGGAGATTTTAAACAATATTTAGGATGGTGTAGTTGTAACACGCCATTTTTTCGGCTGATGTCATTTTAGTTTATTTGGTGCTAAATTAGGATATACAACATATTTTTGTATAAGTAAAATTTAAACAGTTTTCCTTATAGAAAATGTATTTTGGGTAAAAAAGTGAAGTAACTTTGGCCCAAAAATGTGCCTTAATTACAGTTTAGGGGTAATTCTTTGTATGTACGTTTTATTAAAATACATAGTTATTTTTTTTAAATGAAAACATTTTAGTATTCCCAAGTTATTATTTAAAAAAATTCTAAGGCCCGCCAGTGTTATGCATTTTTTCCATAAAAATAAGGATACATATTAAATGTACCGGGTGTCCAAATAAGAAAGGACGCCGGCTGTATTTTAAAAAATGTTTATCGCACAGCTTTGGGGAAAAATATTTTTAGTAAAAGTGGTCAAGAGAAAGCTGGAAATTATTTTCAAGTTTCTGAAATGGCCGCTAGGGGGTGAAACTACAATCTTGAATTTAAAAAAGTTATGTTTTGTGAATTTTGCTATATTAACCTAACAAAAAAATAAATGTTTTTTAAAGTCGAGCATAATTTGAACCTTTTTTGTGTAACAATTTTTGCTGCATCTCTAAAAATAAAGTGGTGGGGGGTATTTAAAGGTTTTCGTAAAAAAACACTCTGTATCTTCAAAACGGCTAAGCCGATTTTAAGTAGCTTAACCTAGTTGACAAGAGCTTTTCTTGGGCTATAAATGTTATAATATTTGAAGTTTTCTTATTTCACATGTCGCCGCTAGAGGGCGTTTTTCGATATTCCAACAGAAATAGTTATTTTCTCAAAAAAATAAATGCATTGGTATAATTGTTTTTTCATGAAAAAGTAGCTAAATAATGCCTAAACAAGCTCGCGAAAACCGTATCTCGATGTCTTGTTGCTTACCTAAAATTTAGGCCAAAGAAAATTTTATACGTCAATATCTGAAAAACTATAAAACCTACAAAAATTTTTGTAGGGCATAAATTATGTATTTTTACAACACCTTTTATTTAGGTTATATAATCTTTTCGTCTAAATGCAATACTTTACGAGTAATAATAAAAAATCGAACTCTAGGCGTGTACCCTAAAAAAATCCTGAAAATTCGATTTATTGATTATAATTTGTAAAGTATTGCATTTAGGCGAAAAAATTATATAACCTAAATTAAAGGTTCCGCAAAAATACATAATTTATGTCATATAAAATTTCTTGTAGCTTTTATAGTTTTTGAGATATTGACGTATAAAATTTTCTTTGGTCTTAATTTTAGGTAAGGAACAAGATATCGAGATATGGTTTTCGCGAGCTTATTTAAGCATCATTTAGCTACTTTTTTATGAAAAAAAAATCATACCAATGCATTTAATTTTTTTGAGAAAATTTAATATTTTTGTCGGAATTTCGAAAAAAGCCCTCTTAGCGGCGACATGTGAAACTAGCAAAACTTCAAATAATATAACATTTATAGCCCAAGAAAAGCTCTTGTGAACTAGCCTAAGCTTGTTAAAATCGGCTTAGCCGTTTTTTTTAGAGATACGGCAAAAATTGTTAAACAAAAAGGGTTTAAATTATTCTCGACTTTAAAAATCAGGTATTTTTTTGTTAGGTTAATATAGCAAAATTCACAGAAACATACTTTTTTAGATTCAAGATTGCAGTTACGCCCCCTAGCGGCCATTTTAGAAACTTGAAAATAATTTCCAGCTACTTCTCTTGACCACTTTTATTAAAAATATTTTTCCCAACGCTGTGCGATAAACATTTTCTGAGATACAGCCGGCGTCCTTTCTTATTTGGACACCCGGTACAATAAAGAAGATATGGTGGTATAAAAATTGGACTTTTTCTGTTGTTAACGAGCTATAACTTGTTGATGGTTTGTGATAGCAAGAAATTATTTTGACTTTGTTACCTTGATATTTAATAATTTGATTGTTTATCTAAATGTCCGTTTTAAAACGAAGATTAAATTTAAAGTTATAAAGAAAATATGCATGATTAGCTAGAGTATTGAAAATAAGGATAGAGATATAAAAATATTCTCTTTCTGTTCCAAACTCCAACTCAATTAAATCTGGTGAACAATAAAAAAGTCCTATTTTAGACTGTTTTTTTATCTTGAAATTAAGATTGTGATAGGGCGCTCGGAAAATGTACTAAGTTTTGCGATACACTTCTGACCTTAGAGTAGGTCGATTTCAGCATCTTGATTGTATCTAAAATTGATTCGTTTAGGTGGTGGAAAACATTGAAAATTTTAAGAAATATTGTTTTCTTCAATTTTTTAAAAAAGTGATAACTGATTTTATTGTTTTTTGTTGTATAGTCAGATGCAATAAAATGACGTTTTTTAAGTGATACGGTCATCAGCTATTAAAAAGTGAAAGTTTGTAAAAGTAAAATCATCAGTAAACGTATCTTGTGATTTTTTATATAATCAACATTTCAAAAAACCAGATATTTTTATTTGGTGAATGGAATGGAGTTCAGAATAATTTGAACTCAATATTTTTCGTTGAATAAGCTAGAACATCGATGTACTGTATTAATAAAACAGTAAGTAAATAGGAAGTAAATTTAATTTAAAAAAAGTAATGGAACATTACAGAAAAAAAGATTGCACAATGACCGCCATTTGCACAATACACTTATTAACAATTTCTAAAAAGTAAAATTGGACTCTAATGTCTCATAATTTTTTAAAAACATTTTTCTTAAACTAAATAAATTAATAACATTTTTTTGACAAAACGGTTGATCTATCAATAAATGGTGAAGTGTTAAAAATATTCTATATACATCCAGTTACAGAATAAAAATATCTGGGTTGCCATAATAAAAAAAAATCAGAATAAACGCTTTCTAATCGCGATAGAAATGTAAACTTTTGTTTATACCCGACCAGTATACCACTATAAAACGTCATTTTGTAGTCTCTAACTATACACTAAAAAGTATTAAAATCGTTTTTAAGAAATATAGGGCACCAAATATTTCTTTAAATTTCTAGACCTTAGGTCCCTAAACTTTTGTTTTATGGACTGCCTTCCATGTCTTTTGATTTCGAGTAGACCTCCTGCCTAATTAATATTAATTTTTTTATAAATCTTACAACTTAAAATGTGTTTTTGACTGCTGATATGAACCCCATATATTCAACTCTGAGGTCGATATAGACCAATTTGGGAATCATCGGGCTAGACGAAGCAGTTTTAAACATAAGCAGGGTGGCCTTTATCGACCTACTTTAACGGCAGGATGCTATCATATTTTCTTTTATTTGCTGTACACCCTGTATATTAAAATTGTTAAAAGTTAAAAATGCTAATATAAAATAAAAATTGTGGGCTCGATTTTTTAAATTTTATAGACATATTGTAATACTTAACTGTTTCCGGTAAAACAAGACTGTATACTATCCACCAAAGTTTATAGCAATTACCTAATAGGTTGCTAGTAAGTCAATCTCTTTTTTTTAGATATACAGGGTGCCACAGATTTGAGTGCATGCATGGAGATCTCGGAAACCGTAAGAGATACAAAGTCGGTTAAATTATTGCAAAGCTGCGCATTTAGGTGCCTAACAACATGCCTTTAGAAAGTTGTAAAATTCCTAGTACTTCCGGAGATATCTGGAAAAAACCGAAATTTGCCGATTTCGTTTTTATTTTTTTCTGACGTTATTTATAGAGATTAAAAAAACAAAAGACACTTTCTCATGGCCACTTTTTAAGCTCTACAAAATAGCGTTGAGAGATTTTCTGATCAGCTTAAAAAGTGGCCATAAGAAAGTGTCTTTTGTTTTTTCATATCTCTTTAAATAACGTCAGAAAAAAATAAAAACGAAATTTCGTTTTTTCCGGATATCTCCGGAAGTACTCGGAATTTTTCAACTTTCTAAAGTGGACATGGTTAGTTACGCAAATACACAACTTTGCCATAATTTAACCGACTTCGTATGTCTTACGGTTTCCGAGATCCCCATGCATGCACTTGAATCTGTGGCACCCTGTATATGTTTAAATATGTGAATTTCTTATTTAATTTAAATAAAAAATTAGGAGCAAATATCATATTAATTTAAGTAAAAGTTATATTAGAATCTATTTTAATTTAAAAAGTATTAAAAGTATTAACAATCTCATTTGTGATTAATTTTTCAGTCGTTATTTTTTTGTTACTTTTATATTATATAATATTTAGGAATATTATGGTTAGTTTTGTCTAGAATAGTGATTTAATATTGTGATCTAACCTGTAATATCGCTTTTATTTATCTATATGTCTTTTATATCTTTTACAAGCAAGTATTTTTGTGAGTCAATATAATATATTAACAAATAAATATCTAAACATTAAAGGCTGCTCATTTTTCTAATCAACTGAGTTCCAGTAGTTCCAATTTGCCTCAAAGTAAGTTTAAATTTGACGACCAATTGCCAATGTTATTTGCTACAACTTACGCCAAGTACAGCCATCTGATGGTGGCAGGATCAGTATTAAAATATAGAAAATATTCGTTTTTATTTCCGATAAAACATACGACCTGTAACAAGCAGTGTCACAGAGGAATCTATGCTGCCAAACGTATCTCTATGATCCTTTGTTGCGTAAAATTGGCTCTGGTATTTGAAAATTAGAAGTTAGCTTTAAAAGGGTGCAAATAATATTAAATAAAAATTCCCCTTCCGGGAGTATCCAGGAATCTGAAACACTCACAAGGCTTTTCCATGTAGCTGCTCCTTTTCCACCACGAGATCTGGGTTGAAATCAAAAATATTAACATGCGATTTTACTCTTTTTTGTGGAAAAGTGTATTTAACGGAATATAATCGTTGCTCTTGAGAACTAGGTACCAATTAGAAGAAAGGAATTTGGAAAAAGTGTTGTGTTCAGTACCATCGTTAAATTGTTAATTTAAAATATTAATTTCCTGTTTAGTTCTTTATGAAAAACCCCCGTTAAAACATTAGTAAAGAGTAAATAATATTGGGTAATATAAATACAAAGGAAAGCAAATTCTCACGAATATAAGCAAACGCCCTAGGCAAAAGCAAAAGGGGAGTGTGATCATTTATTCCAATTGGTATTAATAGTGATTTGCTTACACTCTAGAGCATTTGCTTAAATAAAAGTAAGCATTTGCTCATGCCTAAGTGTTCCTTGTTGAGACAGCCATAACTTATTGTAAGCTCCAGTTCATTGTGGCAGCAGTAATTATCAAGAAAGTTTCAAGGTTAATGGAAGGCCAGTACTGTTTGGTTAGGTTAGGTTTAAAGTGAGTGGACTCTTTACGCCCTTCACCGCGACCACTTGGTTTATTGTGGCTCACACCTATTTATGTTTCCCCAAATGGGATCAGACTTCTAATGAATCCGTATAAAATTTGGGGAAGGGGTTTTTTACATCTTCTCTTACTTTTTCCGCTACCGGAAAAAAGCACAATATGTGTTCTGGTCCCCCTGTCGCCTGGGGAAAATATGACGGGGCAGACGATTAAATCCGTCATGCCCTCATCTCCCGGGATAGTGACGTGGGTAGCTACCCGGTCTTTGTTACAGGAACCAGATGTTCTTTCCAAAGGGCCCAATCTCCGGCCTTTTCCCTTTTGGGTTCTATCCGTTTTCTGTTTAAAGCCAGGGAACCCTTTTTCCTATAAAAGCGGTTCTGTCCGCCTTCTGTTTGGATTCAGGGATCCCTTTATAAGCACCTGTTTGTTTGGGATGGATAAGCCCTTCCCCATGAAACAGGCGTCTGTGACTTCAGGGACACCTTTCGAAACGGATTCACCCGTTTCGGTTGGCGCACCTTTGTCTGCTTTGTGACCTTGAGTGGCACCTCTCGATACAGTTTTATGGGTAAGCGCATCTTTGTCACTTTTTTCCTATGAAAGGGGTTCTGTCCGCTTTCTGTTTGGAGCTAGGGAAGTAATAATCCACCACTGCAGAGCCCCGCATTGCCGCAGTAGGGCTATAAACTCAGAGGGGTCGCCCTGTATCTCAGAGGCACCGTTGGAGACACCCGTTTAAGGCACAGAAATGTTAATTTATTAAATTTTTAAAAATTTTTTTAAAAAAAATTTTCCCCAAAAAAATTAAAAAATTTGGGGTTTTTTGGGGAAAAATTTTATTAAAACCCCTTCACCCAAAAAAAAGTTTTGGGTTAATTTTTTTTTTATTTAAATTTGGGGATCTTCCCCCCCTTAAAAAAAAAATTTTTTTTTCCCCCCCTTTTTCCCCAAAAAATTTTTTTTTTAAAAAAAGGGGGAAGGTTTTTTTTTTCCCCCTTTTTAAACAAATTTTTTTTTTTTTTGGAAAAACCCAAAAAAATTTTTTTAAATTTTCCCCCCCCTTAAACGGGGCCTTTTTAAAAAATTTTTTTTTTTGAAAAACATTTTTTTAAAAAACTTTTCCCAAAATTTTTTTGGTTAACCCTTTTAAAACCCCCTTTTTTGGGTAAAACCCCCCAAAATTTTAAAACCCCCTTTAAAATTAATTTTCCTTTTTTTTTCCTTTTTTAAAAAAAAAAAGGAAAATTTTTTATTTTTTCCAAAAAACCCTTTTTTTAAAAAAAATATTTATAAATTTAGTTAACTATCACGAATTTTGTGTTATGTTTAATGATCGATGTTAAAAATTAAACGTTGTCGAAAAAAAATCTTACTTCAAATTTGTGATCAGCGGCCCTGTATGCAAAAAACTATATCAACGCAAGGAGCAAAAAAAAATATATCAACTTTTAGATTGGTTGTTTGTATTTTAGGGTCATACAATATTTTAGAAATTTATAATTTTTATAAAAGTACAATAGTGCCACGTCATAAACAAGTTTTACGAGAAGTATCGAATTTTTTATCATAAGCTTAATTTGAAATTTAACTTTTGTCTTTTGAAGAGTTGCATTTTTTCAGTAGCAAATATTATTTTGTATAAAAGGAAAGCATCGGGATTGAAATGCACCAATCGATTTTCTATGCAAGATAAGGATTGAAGTGCCAACAAATCTTATCTAACGCGTCCGAACGTTCGAAATTCCTCGAATCGAAGCAGCCAAATCGTTTGAGAAAGTATACGGCTGTTTTTAACTAAAAAAACAATTTAAAAAAGGTCTGAGTTTAACCGCAGTAGGAGAAATAAATTAAGCACATTTGAAATGGCAAGTTTTAGAAGAACAGTTATTAATAAAAAACATACTATGTATCTATTATGTCCAAACAATTACTCTAGATAAAAGTTACTTGTCAGAGTTCGTATAGTTTTCAAAGTTGTATTAACATGTCATTATAAAAAATAGTTAAAATAAAATATCGGGGTGTAATATTAGCCACGGTTCCTCCAATCCATATCATCATTCTCCAGCAATCCCCAAGCTGTTTCATAATGACACCTTTATCAGAGTTACTCCTAATTCTAGCTTCATGTATTGAATACAGCCAACTAACCTCTACCCTGGTAAACATTACACAGACCCACAAAAAATAATAGTGTTGTGTGCTGGGTGTCGGATTAAGATTTTCTGGCGTATTTTTTTCCGCTGAACACGAATCTGAAGTCAAAGTTGGGGGTCAAACAGCAAAAAAATCAGAAAAGGCGTAATTTTAGATATTAACGACTTTTTTTATTTAAAACGTCAATATCATACAAACTATAAAAGATATATGAAACTTATATGACATAAACACAACATCCTTAATTTAGATTATATAATCTTTTTGTCTAAATACAATATTTTTCGAGTTATAATCAAAAAACCAAATTTTCAGTTTTTTAAAGGTTTATTTTTTTTTTTTAATTTTAAGTGATTTAGGATTCAAATAAATAAAAAAAAGAAAAAAAAATCGTATTAATTTAAAAAAACTATTTTGGACTGAATTTTTTTGTCAAAATTACATTTTCGTTTTTATCTCCTTTATTATTTATTTTATCAAAAATGTTTATATAACTTTTTATATAGACAATTTGGAAAGCTCAATTTTGTGTTTCACGAAATTTTTTGTATCTCCTATAGTTTATATATAGTCCAGTAACTGAAGACCTAAAAGTACCCAAAGCTGTAAATAAATCTGTACAGTTTTCATTTGTGGCGCAATTTTTAGGTCTTCGGGGATGCTTTCGAGCCAAAAAAAATTTATCACGATACCGCGTGGGATCCCGCTGAAAATACCCTCCCAAAGTCCCAAAAATGAGTTTTCCGCGAATATCTGCCAAAATATGCGAATTAGAGAATTTTTGTTCAGACAAAAAATGAAGATCACCTTGAAATCTACAAAAATGGTCCTTACCGTTTTTTTCGCAACACCAATATTTTTCGCAAAAACGGCCGTCTAAAAATCCATAATATTCCACCCTGGATAGATGTGGGAGTAATACTTACTAAAAATGTAGATCGGCAAAACAATTTTTTATCAAAACGCAAGAAAGATGGTAAAGGAAATTTTCTGGAATCATTAAACACTTGCTAAGGTCTCATGATAAAAATAAATGTTAATAAAACACCATTTTTTCCAAAATATCAATAAATTAATGAGATACTCTCAAAATACTGGAAAAAAAACTTTGGCCGCTTTTTTTAATACTCTGGAAAAATCAGAATGGACCCAAAGTCATATGCAACGATAGGTACGGGTTTTTCCATTCCGATGAACTTTGAATGATTAAAAAATATACATTATTGCCCGAGTAATGAAACAATTCGTCCGCCCGCTTGTAAGTGAATCCATGAAGATAGCGGCATTCTAGCGGTAGAGCGGCACCTGAAATGAGGGGACTTTTGGGTCCCGTTATCTTAAAAACTATCACACTAGATTACAAGGCGATCTTCATTTTTTTTCTAAACAAAAATTCTTCAATTCGCATATTTTGGCAGATATTAGCGGGCAACCCATTATTCGGGCCTTGAGGGGCCATTTTCAGCCCTTTTCCACCTGTTAATGTTGATAAACTTTTTTTCATTCAAAAGCATCCCTGAAGACCTAAGAATTGCGCCACAAGGGAAAACTGTACCGATTTATTTACAGCTTTGTCCCTTCATTTACTGGACTAATAGTCGTATTCCAAACATTCCGTGGTAGCAGGTTTCTGCCGGTAAATGTACCGTGTCGGTTTTTTGGTTTTTTCTCAATTTTTTGGTGTTTGGCCCCCAATTTTGACTGAAAAAAATTCGCCGGAAAATCTTAGTCCGTCACCCAGCACACACCACTTTTATTTTTTTGTGGGACTGTGTTATTGATGAGTTGCATATTGCTTTTACAATTAAAGTCGACAATCCCTTTCAGTTTATGTATGTATCCCCTTGGTGGTTTGTTTTCAGAAGCTTGAGATGTGTGCAAATAATTACACTGCTATCACTGGGAAACTGATATTTTTCTTACCACTCGTGGGCCTCTCATCGTGAGTTTAAGAGGGTAGAAATTGCGAGAGAAAATGGCAAAAGTAGGTGGGGGCTAGAAATACTGTATTTTTAATAACAATTCTGTTAAAAAGTGAAATTATTTTTCCTGGTACAAACCAAGAAAAATTGGAAAAATTAGTATAAAATGCCGCTATATAACTTATAAATTAGTGGCATTATTTTGACTTATATTTATTATTATTATAAATATTTTACCTATATTTACATTGTAAAAAATAAATATTATAATATCTGTCAATAGACTCTGAACTATAGTACTACAATACCAGAAAAAAATCAATGTAATAAATGTAATAATATGTGCATTAATAATTGCGTACATCATCCTAATAATGTGTAAAACAAATAGAAGTTTGGTTGAATAAAAACTTCTTCGACTTTTATTGTCTTTATTTAATTAAAAAAATTAATAAGACAATTACATGAAATCAAAATTTTATCTGTGGCATCCAGAGAGCTGAATGCCTAAGAAAATTACGTACGTGGTTCCTAAGTGTGTGAGAGGAGTTTGTCACACGGGACTTAAAATGTTGGAGAAATAGGGAGGGTGAAGGAAAAACATCTGCTGTATCAGGTTCCATTATCTTGACACTCTAGGATGAAAGGAACGAAAAAGACAAGTTCAGGCCTCTAACTGAACTGTAAAAGGATGCATAAAAGTTGCACTACGTGTTTCTCTGTTGGGAGCTGCCAGAGAAGGAATTATACTGGCCAATTCCTCTGAGCAGAAGCAGTAAAAATAACTATAGAAGAGCGACAGATCCCCTACAGCTCGACGGTGGCAAGAAGAAGCCTTTCTGTGAGCGTTGGATTCTTAATAAGACGAACGGCTCTTCTTTTAATGGAGTCCAGAATGCTAAGGGTTGTAGGGGACGCCATTCCCCAGACATGAAAACCATATTCTAAAGAGGGTCTGATTTGGGATACATACAGAGTGTACAGATTGATAGAAGATAAATATTTTCTGGCTCGGAAGAGGAATCCAAGCTTTTTTGAAGCTGCCGAGGCTATGGATGTAATGTGTTTGTGCCAGTTGAAGTTATTCTTAAAAGTAACGCCGGCAAGAGTAAACGACTCTTTGTTCTGCAGAACTTGGCCGCTCATATGTAAGGGATGAGCATGGCAGACTTTTTCCGCGACAGCGAACATGACTGTGTTTTCGGGGCATTAAACTGAACAAGATTTTTGGCGAGCCAATCCAAGATAAGTTTGAGGTCTTGTAAAAGATATATCTGCATTGACCTGCGCTTGTTTTCCAAATCAGATTTACATGGTGGCTTAAGAAATTGAATACCAGAGTGGAGGGTACTATCGTCAGCAAAACTATGAATGGGATTGATTGTGGAAGAGAGAAGGCCGTTAATGTGTAGAAAAAAACGTGGTTGCCAGCACTGAGTCCTGGGGCACCCCAGCATTAATTTGGTAGAAGCTGGAGAAATGACCATTTACACTAACTGATATACGTCGATTAGAAAGAAAACTGGAAAGCCAAGAGCAAAGCTTAGGTGGAAGACCGTAAGAAGGAACTTTGTTAAGAAGCCCATCATGTCAGACCTCAGACCTGATCGAAAGCTTTGGATCTTCTCTTCTTTCTCAGCCTTTACTAATCCACTCCTGGACATAGGCCTCTCCAATGTTCTTCCATGTTTCCCTGTCCCGTGCCAATCTTATCCATCCTTTGCCAGCAATCTCTCTTATATCATCAGCCCATCGTCTTTGAGGTCTGCCAATGCTCCCTTTAGATTGTTTGGTCTCCAACTTACGACTCTTGCTGCCCATCTTTCTACATCCTGCCTGAGAGAGCTGCACAATTAAAATGGCAATGTGTCCAGCCCATTGCCATTTTAATTGTGCAGCTCTCTTCAAAACATCCGTTATTCCTGTTCTTCGTCTTATTTCTACGTTTGTTATTTTATCCTTAAGACACACTCCAAGCATTGCTCTTTCCATTGCCCTTTGGTTTACCCTCAGTTGTTCAGCGTGTTTTTGTGTGAGTGCCATCGTTTCTAGACCATAGGTTGTTACCGGGAGAACGCAGCTTTCATATACTTTTCTTTTTAGGTTTATAGGAATTTCTCTGTTTTTCATAATATTTTGCAATTTACCAAAGCTGCCCATGTCAGAGCAATTCTTCTCTTAATTTCTACTGATTGATTTTCTTTTCCCAGCTTAATAGCATGTCCCAAATACACATTGTGATCCACAAACTCAATGTCCTGATTTCCTACTGTGAGAGCTTCCTGATCGTTGCATCTATCAACAACGAAGCTTTGGATATGTCAAGAAAAATTCAAAGAAAAGTTGTGGAAATCCTGATCTAGTCGCTTCTCGAGGCATTAAGGAAAACCCAATAGAATTTTTTTTTAATACATAAAGTAATTTCTTAACTAAAACTAAATATTTGTTAAAAAATATTTCCATATGCGATGCTTCGATTCGATCTGCCTCAAGAAGTTATGTCATCAGTGCTCTGTTACCAATGATGCCAGAATCCACAAGGAAAAAATATTTGCACTGAATGGTTGGTATTATGGTCAATGTTGGTTAAATTTAAATAAAAGATGTATCTATTTATTTATAGATTAATCTGTACTGTTATAAATATGTCTTTGGATGGATCTGTCTATAATTCATTGCCCTAAACAGAAAAATACACTTATTTTGATAAAACACTTGATGTACGTATTCTGAAACAATACAATAAAGATAGTGCGTTGATAACAGATTTTTTTGGAATTCTGATATTATTGAGTGAAGGGTGTGTCAATTGATTAGTCATAAACATATCGGGGATTAGTTCGACATTATCCACCGATTTGAGGTAGAGTAAAAAGAATAAATTCGACGTGTAAAACCTTATTTGTGTGCTAATAGAAAGTCTAGTGTACATTTTTTCTAAATCCTTTTTCGGTATTTTTGTGAAATAACACGATTAAAGAAAAACTCTTCTCGTTACATACTGCCTCTCTGACTGTTCCCAATCCCAGAATGCATCGAAATCTTTCTAGTGATACCACAGGGTGCACATACCGTCCAGGACGACGCATAGTAGATGTACAATACGTCATCAACCAGACGCTTCAGTTTCCCCATATATTCCGTTTTTGCCAGTCCAAAGACGTGGAAATTAAAAACGAAGTCAGAGAAGGATTTTTTTCAACTTTCGTCTTGCGTTGCAAGAGATGTCAAAAAGAGCATTCTGTGTGCAGTGAGGAACCTAAGAGCGACCTCTTGGATGTAAATTTAGCGTGTGTAGCCGGAATAGTTAGTCTGGGCCTAAATCTTTATCAATTAAACGAGTTATGTAGCTCCATGCATATACCTCCAATATCGGGAAAGCATTTTAAAAAATATCTAGATGAAATTCGCAAAATCTATAATAACAGTAAGATGGAGAGTAAGGAGGGCAGCTTTGCTACGGGAGAGCTGTTATCTTTAACACCAGCCAGTGCCAGTGACATCTCTGAGGATTAAACTAAACTACTGAGCACCAGTCATTTACCTTCTGGTATCCAGTCAAGTTTAAATTCAAAAAATTTGAACAGTTAGAAAAAAGATATTGAGAAATTGTTTTAGTTTAACAACACAAAGTATTAAAAATCTTGTTTATGATTAATTTTAGTCTGTCTTTTTCCTATTTGTACTTATATCTTACTTGGTCAAGCCTTAGCTGTAAAAAGAATAAGAGTTGTTGGACCCACGAGGTAGCAGGCATGTTTTTGCTGGAAATCCT
This sequence comes from Listronotus oregonensis, assembly GCA_019359885.1. Classification (NCBI taxonomy): domain Eukaryota; kingdom Metazoa; phylum Arthropoda; class Insecta; order Coleoptera; family Curculionidae; genus Listronotus; species Listronotus oregonensis. The sequence goes on from JAHBCN010000597.1 coordinate 157,339, forward strand.
TTAGAAATATGTATATAACAAGAATTGAGATATGCTCCCTCTTAGAAAGGTACGGAACATTTGTTAAATATACAAATATAAAAAAATCGAACAAATCATTTTTTTTTACTTAAATCGCTCATAACTTTGTAAGTGTTAGTCGTAGAAAAGAATTTTAGAGAGAGGTAAAAAATTCGTAACTTAGTTTTCTTTAACGAAATGTATAAGGCTTGTTGCATATTAGCAATAAGCAGAAAAACAAGGCAAAAAAGTAGTTCTTTACTTGGATTCTTTGTACCCTTAGACTTCTCTGAGAACCTTCATATTCGGCCAAATGAAACTTCATGCTATGACGAAACATCATGCCAAATTTTGTTAAAATTCGTTCAATGGTTTTTGCACAATAATTTTGCAATTTATGAAAAAAATGACAATTTTGCAAATTGGGTAGGGTCCAAAATATTGAACTAAGATATTTAATTTTTAAAAGAAGCGTCTTTACAAGTACTTTTAAAACATATTTTTAGTACAATATTTCATGAAAACTTCGTAGAGCTAGTGGATATTTTTACAAATTGTTTACAACTAAACAATTGCCGAGAGCTTCCCAAACATTTAATTTTTATTTTTTAGCAAAAAGTTTAAAATCTTGAGATGCCTAATATATCTAAAGAAAATTAAATGTCTAAGTGCCATATTTTGGACTCGCGACGCACAGTTTGCAAAATTATTATTTTTTTCCTTTTAACGCAATTATTGTGCAAAAACTTTATGACTATAACCAAATTTGTCACCATATTTCGTCATAGCATGAAGTTATTTTTGACCGAATATGAAGACCCTCAGGGAAATCTAAGAAGTCCAAAAAATGTATGCAAAAATTACGTTTTTTACCCTTTTTTTCTTTTGTTTTTAGCTATTTTGTAACAAGGGTAATGCATTTTGCGATTTCGGATCAAATCTACCTTGTAAGAAATTTAATTTTGAAACTTTTTTCTCCCTCTCATAATTTTTCGCTTCGACCAATACTTATAATTTAAGCGATTAAAGTTGAAAAAAATGCCTTTTTAAGTTTTTTTTTCAATTTGTTTATTTAGAAAATATTTCACACCCTTCTGAGAGGGACCATACCTCGATTCTCGTTATATACATGCTCCTGAAGGGTTTTCAGTAAAAAAATGCCTGCCACCTCTAACATCTAACTAAAACCAAATAAGGCTTGATTTATTATATCCAAGCATATTTATTACGTTTACTTTTGACTAGGTTAGTAATTTAATATTACCTGTAATATTGCTTATATTTATCTATTTATCTTTTACAAATGTAGTAATAACGTATTTTTGTAAATCAGTATAATATATTAATAAATAAGTACAATCCAGGTCTCTTATTTTTTTTTATAACAGTTACGATCTATTTCAATGATTATTAAATGTACAGAGTCATCCAACAAGGACTGAACAGGGCCATATTTGTGGCTTTCTTTATATTTAAAAAAAGTGAAATAGCCATTTTCTTATTTTATCCCTAAAAGTCTGAAGAACACTTGAACAAAGTGATTTGAATTAAAACAAAAGCGATACGACATAAAATTAACATTTTCTTAATGTGAATGGGACTCCGTATTTATTGGTTCGTTGGGTACAAATTTTTATAGGTGTATGTATGTATGTTTGTATGAATGTATGTAAACTATTAACCGGATTGTGATTATTGTGTCAAAAGTGAGTTTTAGTAAAGTTTTAAACATTAAAACTAAGAATCAAGCAAGCAAGTAGGCACAAAAAGTCCAAGAGGCTGCGCTGCCTCCGGTAGTGAAAGACGGCTCCCAAGAAGAAGAAGAAGAATCAAGCCGTAATTTTTTTACGTATTAAAAAAACTTGAGTCGCGAATAAGTAATTAGTGGTATTAAAAAAAATAGCAGTAAATTGTCTAAAAATGGAAAATCTATGGTCGTTAAAAAAAAGATACAAAGAGTGGTTAAATGATAAATTGATTTTTTGACAAAACAAACCAAGAACCTAAGAGACAAAAAGAAAGACCTTTAAAACCATTTACTTAAGTGGGTCATCAGCCAAAAAAAAACAAAAAATCTCGACCTTGCTGAAGAATTATTCCAACGAAGAATTAGTTTTTGCTACTAGTTATAGCTTACGACAAATGGGTAAACGGAATGCTGCAATGATGGTCAAAAGAGTTCCTGGCGATATGGAAGCTACTAGCTTAAAGCACACTATTGGTCATCCAGAAGAAGTTTTGGCGCTTTATGTGGATGGACATTTCAACGCAAATTCCTATATGCTGATAAAGTCTAAAGCTAAAATTCGAAACGCTGATGTATACCCGTCGAATAATATTATTAAAAAATCTTATCCTCAGCAAGAACTTACCTTGGTGACTGAAAACTCCGCCGAGGTGACCCAACAGGCTCTGGTGGATCATACAGTTGGGAGACTTATAGAGACCCAAAAAACTGTTATAAAGCAGGAAGATACATCTTTAAATGTTATTATGTATTTTAAGTGGGGCTGTGACGGTAGTGCAGGCCACTCCACGTATAACCAAAAAGTTTGTGAAAACAGTCATAAAACTCGCACTGACGAATATTTGCAGTTTGCTTAGTACCCTTAAGGTTTTAGGACGACAATTACAACATTTGGAATAATCCGCGCCCTTCGTCCACTAGATTTTGTAGATCGATGAAGTTACCATTTTAAAAAAAAAATAGTGATCTTTCAAAACATGAATATGAAAATGTGGAGAAACTAATTAAAAGTATTAAGCCAACGACAATTAGATGGCAAAGAAGTAATTATTAACCACATTTTTTAACTTTTCATGCTAGACGGGAAAATATTTGGAGCAATAACAGATACATCTACACAGACATGTGGTATTTGTGAGGCTACAACCAAATTAATGAATAATATCGATGAAGTTTTGAATAGTGTGGTCAAAAAATTTTAAGTATGGATTGTCCACACTTCATGCATGGATCAGACCTTTTCAGACATGTTTGCATATATCGTACCACATGACAATGTGCAAATGGCAAGTTCGCGATCCCAATGAAAAAATAATTGTCAAAGAACGTCAAGAGGCGATAAGACAGAGACTAAGATTTGCTTTGGGGCTATTAGTTGATATTCCAAAACCTGGTTTCGGCACAACCAATGACGGGATCACAGCCGTCATTGGCTGCGTCAATTACAGGTATTGACCAAGATTTAATACATATTTTTTCCGTAATATTAAAACCATGTCTTGTGGATATACCTTCAAACATTTTTCCGAAGAAACAGCTAGAAAATTGTTTTATATTTTCCGTGGCACTATTTATATGCCTTCCAGCATACACAGAATTCTAATCCATGGTGGAGTTGGAGATTTAATAAAAGCTGCGGTTCTCTCAATCGGTGTGTTGTCCGAAGAGGCACTAGAATCAAGAAATAAGGATTTAAAAAAATATCTGCAATACAATACCAGAAAAATGTCCAAAACGAAGATTACGCAAGATTTTTTTAATTCTTTATTTCTTCTAATTCCATAATTTAAATGTTAATATTTTTCGAAAAAATGTTCCTCTCGATAAAGAAGTTTTAAAATTACTAGCTAATCCCATATTGTTTACCAGTAGCAGTCGCGATTACGATTCGTCAGAAGATTCATCTGTAAACGATAATTCTAGAGCCTCAGACAGCAAATAAAAAATTCGGTATTTAAAAATGACCTAAATTTTTGGCTTTATTAGTAGTTTTGTTAGGTTTTGTTCTTTAAATTTTTTTAGTTAATTTACCGGAAAATTATAAGAATAAAAAAATTTGTTACTGATAATTTTTTTTATTTTAACTCTTAGCATTAGGCATTTCAAGGCTTGTTTTTGTAAAAAATTAAAATTATTTTCTTGTAATTACCAAAATAAAACAAACATATTCTACATATTTGTTAACCAAAAAAAATATTTACCAGATTGTTAAAACGCCACACTGTGTGACGCCTTGAACTTTTCGAAAAGACAAACACCAACAGTATTTTGTCAGTAAATCTGAGAGTTATAAAAAACGACACGACCATTTAACAGTAACAAAAAAAACTAAGAGCCGAATATTTTTTTACGAGTATGCTCTGACAAATTCTCGGCCTAACAAGGAACAATTTTTGAAATTAATTTTATGTTTTATCATTTTCTTTTATAAGTATAGTGTAGATCTATTAATTTTCCCATTGTCAAAATATATTGGGCTTAGGTGCAATATCCTGGTGACAAATCACTCTTTTTTGTAAACCACCTTTTATTATGATTTTTTTTAAGTTAAACTAAAAGATGAGAATAGTGTTTACTCATAATGTTTTGCCCATCTCAAAGTAACCAAAGGGGAAAATGTCCTTTTGTTTCCCAAAGAACCGATGATCCCTAAAAAAAAAACCTTTTTTAAGTTTTTAATCCGGCTTCTGCCCACTATTGAGACTGCTGTTTAGAATCGGGAGAATAATAGTAAATCCAACTTTCATCCATGGTTATAAGTCGTCGAACTAATTAATTCTAATTCGTGTTAAAACGTTTCACACTGCTCAAAAATTTTCGTACGAATTCGCTTTTAATCGGTTGTTAGTAATCGCGGCGTAAAGTTTTGTTTTACACTTTTGACTTGGTAAGTTTTTTACTGACTTTGTATTAATATATTTCTTTATTAATACAGCCAGTTTTTTTTATTAATACAGATTGGTAAAAAAACTTGTCAAGTCAAAAAACGTGGAACTAAATTGTGGATCTAATTTTAGATCCCAGTACTTTAAAAGGCCGAAATTTTTGAATAGAAACTTGTCCATTACATAACATAAGTGTTTTTGGTGGAATCCCATCTCGTTTTTCTGAGTTTAATGAATAAAAAAAAACTTCTTTGCTCTGTAGGTAGAATCTAACCTTTAGACTTAATATGAAGTACGAAAATTGCTAATTTTATCTCCCTTAAATCGCGCCGGATTCACATATTTCGCATTATCTGGCAAATCTAACTTTTTCAAAAAAAAAAATTCAAGACTGGGGTTGTTTCTGAAAAAATCAGAAAAAAAATTTAAATGCAATTTTTAGCCCATATGCAAAATTTCATAGGTATAAAATAAATTTGATTTTTTACCCATTTTTTTGTTACAAAATAAGGCGTCTAGATAAAACTTCTTAGTTTTGCCAATGCTTTATTCTAGATACGGTTCTTTTGAAGTAGCGCCATAATAATTGTGTTTTTTTTAAATCCAAATTGGGCTTTTAAATTTGATCACATGATAAATTCAACGCAATAATTTTTATTAATGATGTTTTTATAGAAAATTTGACCTTTTTTTCTTAATATTTTAGAGTATTACTTTAGGACACAAACCACTTTTTCAGAGATAGACATTTTGGACAAGTTATGTTACAGTTATTAGTTGTTACAGGGTCAAAAACAAATAAATCTTGCGTCACATGAGACCAAATTTTAATAGCCCAATTTGAATTTGAAGAAAAACAACCATTTAATATGGCGCTACTTCAAAAAGAACATGTATGTAGAATAAAGCATTGTCAGAACTAAATAGTTTTATGTAGGTTTTTTTCTAATATCTTTTTCGGTGTTTTTAGAAACAATCCCTTACAACTTTAAATTTTTTTGGGGAAAAAAAAAATTTGACTTATAATGCGAATTACAATACTATTATTTTTTTAGTTAATTTTCATCTTGATTAATGCAAAAATTGATGCTTAATTCAAATTTCGAATAGAACTAGTAACTAAAAATAATCCTATGTGATGCGAACTTTATCACACTGTATATTTAAAAAACTATAGTTATAACAGATGTACTAATCGAATAACAACTTAGTCGAGGCGAGAACGTATCAGACTTTTCTCGTACGTCTTACTTGAAAGTTATTTGACTTTTTTAAAAATAATGTATGAAATTTTTAGTTCTCCCCGAAAAAGTATCTGGCAAGGTCAAGCTTTCGACACCCATCCAGGATCGGCTAATTCTCCAGCCTATTCTCCCACACCCTGCCTGAAGGTTAGAGGAATGGTCGACGAAGGAGCCGGTCTAACCGCCGAAGCTGCCAGAGATGCTGTGTTGTCGAAGATTGCGCACCGTTGCCGCGTCTTGCACTGCCAGGCCGAAGTAAGCAGCGGGTGCGTTTATCTGAGATGTGGAGATGCTCAGGATGCTGCAGTCGCTTTTAAGAACTTGCATGGATGGTGGTAAGTGAATACTAATCAAAAAAAAATCTTTTACTATAAATATTTCTTTAAAAAAAATGTTTATGATTTAATTGGGATCAATATAAGTAGGGTTCGAGGATATCTATATATCAATGGATATATATCCGATATATATTAAATGATTTTTTATGATATATATCGATACAAAAATTGTTTAAAAATATTACATTATTAAGTAATTTTTGGCGTTTGTTACTGTATTCCTACTTCGCAAATGCAGATGGCGTTGGAGTAGAGTTAAAACATACTTTCTAGTAGTAAGTTCTAATACATAAATGACAACACTTCTGCTGGCATTAATGGTGTCAGTCGTGTCAGAAAAATTTTGTTACGAAAGAGTACGTTTTTTTTCTGTTTATTCCATTGTTTTTTACAAAGAAAGTAATTGATAGTGCAGAAACGATTTTACTGTTTATTAACAAAATGGATGTATATCAAACTTATATATATATATATATATATATATATATATATATATATATATATATATATATATATATATATATATATATATATATATATATATATATATATATAACGCTAAGGCTCCATGGATAAACGCCGAGAGACACAGCACCCGAAAAGTTGAAGTGATGCCCGAAATCACCATTACGGAGGCAGATGTGCGGGCAACGGTGAAAAGGTTAAAGAACTGGACCTCGCCCGGACTTGATGGCATCCAAAACTATTGGTGGAAAGCCTTTCCGGAAACACATAGACCAATGGCAAACTTACTGCACAAAGCCATCCAAAACCCTGAATCCATACCAACGTACTTCACCCACGGCATCACACACATGCTGTCAAAAAAGGGAGACTTAAAGCAACCAAAGAACCACAGGCCTATTACATGCCTGCCCACAGCCTACAAAATACTTACCTCCATTGTGGCCTTCAAACTCAACCATCATCTTAAACGGCACAATATACTGGCATGGAAACAAAAGGGTTGCAAACAAAAAGCCAGGGGTTGCAAGGAACTATTGGTAATCGACCATGTAGTAACCAAACAGACACAAAAACTTTTTAAAAATCTTTCAATGACTTGGATCGACTACCAAAAAGCCTTTGACTCTGTCCCTCATTCGTGGCTTATTGAAGTGCTGGAAATATACAAGGTCAATCAACAGACAATAAGGCTGTTAACACCTATGACAACATGGCGCACATCGCTTTTGGTCAGGGGAAAAGTAAACTCATACCAAACGAGAGAAATCCACATCCAACGAGGAATTTTCCAGAGTGACTCGCTTAGCCCGCTCTGGTTCTGTTTAGCATTAAATCCGCTATGCAGCATGCTCAACCGAAGCTCATACTAATACGCCATCGACGACCAAGCAAAACTTACGCACCTCTTTTACATGGACGTCCTAAAACTGTATGCCAGGGGCCCGCAACAACTTGAGGGAGAACTCAAACTCGTTAGAAACTTTAGCGCAGACATAAAAATGTCATTCAGGTTGGAAAAATGCGCAGTCTTACATGTTAAAAGAGGAAAAATGGTAGTGGGAGAGCAGGTTACACTGGCGGATGGAAATAAGATAGACCCCCTAAGCCTGGCGAACACTTATAAGTACCTGGGTATACAACAGTCGTACGAGATCCGACAAAAAGAAAATAAAGAGCGAGCCCAGAAAGAGCTGATGAGAAGAACACATATAATTCTCAAGACAGAACTCACAGCCAAAAATAGAATAGCAGCACTCAATACATGGGCCATACCATTAATAACCTATACAGGGGGAATACTTACCTGGTTAAAAACGGATATGGAGGCAATAGACAGGCAAATGCGCGCCGCACTTAATCAGCAACATCAGCTGTTGAACGACTATACCTGCCACGAGCAGAAGGAGGACGGGGACTAGCCAGCTTGGAAGCCGCTATAGATAAAGAAAGAGACAACCTACAAAAATACTTTCTGGCAAATCAGTTTCCGCTATATAAACGTATAGTAGCATGGGACCGTGGATACACAGCTCTCAAACTATCTGCGGAACCGGAGCCTGAAAGAGAAAACCAATTAGATCAGCGTAGAAATGCATGGAAAAATAAGGCTTTGCATGGGAGATTTTACGAAAGCCTGCGCCAAGAGGTGGTGGACAGAGTAAAATCAAATACCTACCTTACAGCTGGGTACCTCTTTCCACAAACAGAGGGAATGCTCTTCGCCATCCAAGACCAGGTTGTCCCGACCCGAACTCATGCCCGTTTTATACTTAAACAAGAGGTCGAAACAACGAAATGCAGACTATGCAACACTGCGGAGGAAACTGTGCAGCACATAATGGCTGGATGTACGGCCATAGCAGGCACCAAATATCTCCAGAGGCACAACAATATGGGAAAAGTAGTGCACCAACTGCTATGTCTAAACGCTGGTCTTCTGGACCGTTTTACACCTCACCATAAATACGATCCATGGCCCATCCTGGAAAATGAAACAACTAAAATCTACTGGGACGTCACGATCATCACCGACAAACCAACTGAGCACAATCGGCCAGATATGGTGGTATGGAATAAGGCAGAGAAATCAGCCACCTTTATTGATTTTGCGGTGCCTCAGGACTACAACATGGCGAAGACATATGCAGAAAAGATAAGAAAGTATGAGCAGCTGGCGAGGGAAGTAAAGGAAATGTGAAAGCTAGATAACGTTAGAATACTACCGATGATAATAAGTGTAAATGGGCAATATACAAGCAAGCATATTGCAGAACTGAACCTGCCAGTAAACTGTATCCTTTGGATGCAAAAAGCGATAATACTGGCAACGGTGGCAATAGTCCGACAAGTAGTCTCACCCTTTTAGCCTAGTAACGTGAACGCTCTTGGCATCTCGCCCAGGCAGTTCACGAATAATCCCTTCTGCAAAGATGTGAAAGGAAAATATATGTATAAATATATATAAATATATATATATATATATATATATATATATATATATATATATATATATATATAATATATATATATATATATATATATATATATATATATATATATATATATATATCGGATATTTTCGAACCCTGAATATAATATTGCTATTTACCAAAAAAACTTACTTTTACAGGTATTCTGGGCAATTAGTAAAGTAAATACCTGAGACTAGAAAGATACCAACAAAGATATCCCGATGCGCCATCTGGACCCCATATTTAAAAGCCCAAACCCATGTGACTGATTAGTCAAATTTTTAAGAACAAACTAGTTTTATTTTGAAATTGAATGTTTTGTGTTTTCATCTCATAAAAAAGATCCTTTGTCATCTTTCGTTTTCCTAATGATCATAAAATTATATTATTTACAAATTAAAATTGTTAATTATTGCCACGTAAATTGTTATTTATATGAAAATAATTTCAAAAAGTAAGGCAGTTTCTTGATGATGCATGTGTTTAGAGAGCTGTCAAAGTACTCTTAAATATCTTCAAATTTTTAAATTTTTAAAATTTTTATTTTTTAAAAAACTTCAAGTACAATCCAAGTATTCATTAAAGTGTACTTTTTATTTTCAAAAAAATTTAAACAGTACTTGAAGGGGGACCACCCAAATTTTTTACTTGAAGTAAATCCAAGTACTTGGAAACCAAAGTACTTGAAGTAAAAAAAAAACTTGAAGTAAAACAAAGTACTTGAAGTAAAACAAAAACCGAAATACACCGTACTTGAAGGAAACCAAAAATACTTAAAAATACATAAAAATACTTGAAATAATTAAAAATACTTCAAGTAAAACAAAAATTTTTTGAGTAGTATTTTTTTTAAGGAAAACTTTAAGAACTGAAGGGTGCGTCATTGGAAAGTAGGCCAGTCGGTAAAAACTATAGTTAGGAAAACAAGTAGGGTTGCTAAGTGTCCCGTTTTAAGTCGGGATTTTTGCATCCGATGTCCCAAATAATGTAAAATTTCGTATGTAAATTTATGGAACAGGCCTACAATGCGGTACCCCCGGGTGAGCGCTTGGGCCAAACTAATTTTAGGAAATATTGGTTTTTTTTAAAATGAGTTTTTTCCCCGTGGTTTTCCAACGGGGTTTCCGTTGGCATCCGATACATCTGTCAAAGTACACAAAATCTATTCTTGGGAAATACTTTAATTTCCCATCAACACAAAATGAAGTCAGAACAACCTAACTTCAATTTTGATGTCGTTTCCATTTTTTTAATTAAAAGGGTTTGGGTTTCCTATTAAAATACAGTGATTTTCGTTTAAATGAAAGGGAATAACCATAATATTCC